>JAHLSL010000007.1:864034-880287 GCA_025920805.1 Petroica traversi | reverse complement strand
ACTGAGGGAAAGACCCCAACCCCTTTCACCGTGTCTGGTTCATTTTCATAACACCAGGAAAAGGCATCACCACGAGGAGAGGCCCTGCTGCCCTTCAGGATCTTCCTCACAGGCTGAGTGTTACCAACAACACAAACCCACAGACCTCTGAGGGCTTTAAAGGATTGGAAAATGCCTTCAAGGGGGTGGAGGGGAAGAAAGGAATGGAGAGGAGTTTGGGAAACAATGCTCTGGGAGATACTTGATCCACCAAGTGGTTTTATATAGAAGCCTGGTGTTGTGAAATAATTTCTTTTCTTTAGGAGGCTTGAGTGTTTTTAGCTCTCAGTCTGCTGCAAAGTGCTCACCCTCATGGATGTCTCCTCTCATGGAGGTTTTTTGTCACTGGGAGCTGAGGATGGTGTCCTGGCTGCTCAGGATCGTGGAGCTGCAGATGAATGTGCACATCTAAAAGTTAGATTGGTTCTGATTTCTGTGAGAGCTTTGAGTCATTCTCTGGCATAAGCATCACCAATCTGCCAAATGATAACAGATGACACTTTCAAGACTTGCCTGAGGGAATTTAATATGTAGTTTAGTTCTTTTCTTAGGGCAGCATGTGTGCTTTTACAGAATACACTCTAGTCCTTTAACAGAGAAGGTAAAATAGCCAGCAGGCAATTGGGTTTTGTGGTTTTTTTTCATGTATTTAAGGTTCAGGTGATTCTTAATAGGATTTGGTGAACTCTCTGGGCAGTCATAGTTAATTCAGGCTGTCTGCTTGCCTCTCTTCTGGAATTTTGCTCCATAGGGGAGATGGCAGAGATCTGCTTCCTGACTCCTCTAAGTGTGAATTGAACCAGAAAAGCAATTTGGATGAACATGTTGGACTGTGAACTCTGGCAGCAGCTCCACCAAAACTGGGAGGCTGGGCAGTAAACCACTGTGATCTCCAAATCTGACAGGGATCATGGCTTTGGGCCCTCTGCCAGTGCTTGTTCTGAGGGAACAGCTCTGCCCCAGGCTCTGACTTTGATTAGAGAGATTAGGCAGGCAGCAAACTCTTTGCTGGTTCTAAAACTTTTATAACCCCCCCCAGCACTGCTGCAGCCTGGCTGGGGCTCCCACGTTTTTAGGACAAAGAGCTCACAAGACTGTCAGGCCACCCCTCAGTGAGGTTTTCTCTGTCAAACTGAAGGAGAATGGTGAAAGCCATGAAGTGAAGGAGTGCAGCTGAGAATTGCTTTCATTTGTCTCAGATTTCTCCATTTTCACACAGAGCCTGCAAACTTCAGTTGTATATAAATTCAACATGCAACTGGCTGCCAAAGTTCACTAATGAAAAGTGTTAAAAGTAATGTTAACCCTATAGAATTAGATCCTGAAATGAAATTTCTTTCTGAGGGTTGTTGCAATGAGGTTTGAGAGGGGCTGGTACTGGAAGCACAGAAGCTCTTTGTCTTAGGAGTTAGGACTGATATTTTGACTTAAACTGTAGCAATGGCTGCAATTTTGGAAGAAGGATTGAAATTGTAAAAATTCTCTTGTTGTATATGATACACTAAATGGTCTTCAAAAGCCAGTTAAAAGCCACACAAAATCAACTACTTGCACCATCTTTTTTAAAAAAGCCACATGACCAAATAATTATAGTACTGAATATTAGTCCCACTCAGCAGAGAATTCTTGTTAAGTCATCAGCTCTGATATCTCAGCAGAGATTTTTATTAGGTCATGTAGAATATTATATTAAAGAGGTATATGGTCTGTGTGTGCACAATATCTTCTTCAAAAAACAACCATATTTTATGAATTTTGATATGAACAAAAAGAATTTTCTCATAAAAAACCATCTGGCTTTATTATTGTAACAAGCCTCAAGATTCTCATTTTCCATTATATCACGTCGTGTTGAGAGCTGTAACTTCCCCAGAAGATATTTAATGCCCAACTTTTATTGCCATAAAAACAGAGTTTGTCATTGTTTATAGCAATGCTAATAATTTTATGTCATTGGGATCTGCAGTGACTTCATGATCAAAGTTGTGGAGGTGGCTGATAGCAGCAAGCAGAAAACATTCCGAGGACACGATGCTCCTGTTTTGAGCCTCTCTTTTGACCCCAAGGATGTTTACCTGGTAAAAAAAATATTCTTATTTGCTTTCTGGTTTGAATTTCTTTTTCCCTGGGGGAAAAAAAGTTAAAAATGTAGTTTTTACTAAAAAAAAACCTGACCAGTGACTGGGCAGATGAGACAACTTCATTTCAGCTGACCTTGCTGGTGATGGAGTGTCACAACTTGTTGCCTCCCAGGAGAACTCAGGCTTTGCTTTGCTACTCACTTACTGTGTGTGTTCTTCTGGAATCTAATTTAGAGGAGAAAAGGTGCCTCCCTAACGAAATTTAATATTAATTTTAAGCTTCTTTTACAAATAAATAGCTGACTTGAAGTATGAGGGTTTGTAATTACAGCAGCTTGGAGCTGAGTACGGTTATCCAGATGACAACACTGGAAAGTTTTAAGTCTTAAAACAGGGAGGCTTTGTTCTTAAAACTGCCTATGTATCCTGTGTCTGTGGTGTTGATTATAGGGATATTTCCATTTTGTAGCATTAATTTCTCTATGTCTTTAATTATTAATTTGTTTACTCCATTCTCTCACCGAGGCCTCGGCGAGCTGTGATGGTTCTGTCAGAGTCTGGAACATTGCAGATCAGGTAAAGGCTGCCCTTCTCACATGAAATCTTTCCTAAACAATCCAGGATTTCACAGACAGCAAGAAGAGCTGGACTGAAATAACCCTCCTGGAGCAGGATTTTCCTTTTGGGGATGAAATCTAGCTACATTTCACAGGACAATTCCATCTGCTTCTGGGGGAAATTCCAAAGCCTGATCATGAAATGTTGCCTGGGTAGCTCTGTTTTGTCCTTCCTGTCTGTGAAATCCCTGATTCCTTCCATTTATCCCTCCTAATTGGCCAACACTGTAAGTGCCAAGGACAAAATTAGGATAGCAACAGACATCAGGTTCCTCATTTCAGAATTTCAGCTCGTTGCTTTCAGGACTGAGGAATTTTGGTTACAATAAACAATTTATTATCTGTAGTAAACACATTCAGCCCTTAGAACTCTAAGGAACTTGAGAATTTCAGGTGAAGGCTTTAATTAGGCAGTTGTGGAATAAGAATCCCTGTGGAATTATTGCTGTAAATAGAGTTGAAAATATTCCCCCCCACACTTGTGGCTTGCTACTTTTTTAAGACACAAGCATAGTTGTGTGAAATCTCATGTTCCAGACTGACAGTGGGTGCTTGCTGGGGAAATTATACTGAGAATATTCCAGGACTGGGGCAGTTTGGTGCAGGAATCTGTGCTGTGATTTGAGATTACAGCCATTCATTTTTTATACTGCTAGGATCATCCTCAGCCTTCTGTGTGTCACCTTGCTGCAGCTGATCTGGGTTTGACAAATGCTTTTTGGCTACATTTCTCTATAACCTAAAAATAGATGGGCTCATTTGTTCTGTACTTGATTAAAAATACATGTTCTGTGATCTTATTTCTGTTACAAGTAGTTTTATTGTCATTAAAATAGTTTCAGGCCTACATTGACAAAGTATTTTTGAGGCAGTATGTACTACTGTATTCTGATGAAAGAGATTATTTCAATTCAGACATATTTCTTTCTTTTGTTTTTTTTTTCCCCCACCCTTTTCCTGCAAGAATTTGTGCTAAACAGCAGATTTTTGCTGAGCTGGAAAGCTTATTTTTTGAAATTTGTTTTCAGACATGCACGACAAGCTGGCTGCTGCTGCAGAAATGTAATGATGTGATAAATGCTAAATCAATCTGCAGGCTTGCCTGGCAACCTGGCACTGGCAAGGTAAGTGACACTGTTTTATCACATCTTAATCCTTCTTTTGCCTCTGAGTCCAATGGTAAAATTCAATCTGGGCAAGCCCAAATTGCACCTCCTGGGAGTAAGGAAAATATTTGGGGTGAAATTCCCTTTTAGGCAACCCAAAAAGCTGGAAGTGGTTCCTTGTTTAAGCTCCAGACTGTGTTTGGCAGGAGTTCAGCTGTCAGCCCAAAGCAGCATTAAACAGCCTTGAATAGGAAGGAACATTGTACACGAGGGAAGTCATCAAATTGCTCACAACAGAGCATCAAAAGTAAATTTTACCCTACTTTAAATATTTCCTCAATAAGTTGCTCCCTTTCTTTTCACCTGAAGATCAAAGTTGCAGGCAGGTGTGGCCAGGTGGGGTTGGTGTCTCCTCCCAGCCTCAAACATCAGGACAAGAGGAAATGCCCTCAGTTTGCATCAGGGCAGGTGTAGATTGGATATCAGGGAAAATTTTTCACCAAAAGGGTTGTCAGACCTGACACAGCTGCTCAGGGCAGTGAAGGAGTCCCCATCCCTGGAGGGATTTAAAAGCCCTGTGGATGTGGCACTTGGGGACACAGGTCAGTGCTGAAGATGACACTGTCAGGTTAATGGTTGGACTTGATGCCCTCAGAGATCTTTCCCAACCTAAATGGTTCCATGAATGTTCAAAATCATTCAAAATCTCTGTTAGGACAGTGTTATGTATCAATTTTCCATGGAAGAGTGATTGTCACCCTCAGTACAAATTGTTTCAGTGTCCATATTGCACAGTGACAAATACTTCCCATTTTTAGGCTAATTCTTCACACACACAGGTATTTGAAAAGTAAGGAGTTGTCTTGCTTCTCTTACAAAGCAGATTGTTAGAATCCTAACAAAAATAAATCCTAAAGTACCTAAACCAGCTCATTTCATCTTCCATAAAACTACTACAAGTAGTTTTATGGAAGATGAAATGAGCTGGTTTAGGAATCAACTATTCAAATCAGATTTATTGAGAAATTGTAACCTGATCAAAAGGAGTTTGGGGAGGGAGGGTAAAGAATCACCTAAGCCTTGTGCTCAGAGATTGAAAACTATATATGTGTGTCATGTTTTGATTAATAAGAACTTCTAACCTTATGGTGCAGTTTTCTGCCAGAAGGAAATGAAGATTACAATAAAAACAGGCATGTTTTGCTCTGTTGCATGTGGAAGGCATTAAAGAACCTTGTAATTTAAATTACTTCAGCTTCCTTTCTCTGGCTGGGATGCTAGAGAGCTGTTAAATCCTGAGGCTGTCACATCTGGGAATGAAGGAGCTGTGCTGTTTGAGTGCTCTGTTTGACAGGTAACTTGCTCTAAACTGTGCCATATTTTTCCTTTGAGCAGCTGCTGGCAGTTCCTGTGGATAAAGTTGTTGAACTGTTCAGAAGAGAAACCTGGGACAGTCAATTTGATCTGTCAGATGCCTCCATCACACTTGTGAGTGCAGGAGCCAAGGGCTTGTTAAATATCCTGTAATTCAAATGTTATTCTGCTAGAAATTGTCTTCTACACAGAACCTCTCCCTTCTCTTGGTGATGATTGTGCACATTTTCTGATTTATTTCTGATCCTGTTAATTTCTGTTGGAAAACAGGGCAGAGATAGAGTGATGTCAAACACCTTCATGTGGCTGTGATTCCCCTCTTTCATTTTTGGTAACCCTGCAGGTGTCTGAAGCCTCCTGGTGACTCAGCCACTGCAGCTGAACAACATCTGGTTTCACAAATTGCTCTAAATACAGAGCTTTTTAGAGAAAATGTCAGGGGTATTATTTCTGTGTGGAACAGAGATATCAGTGTAAAATACTTTGTATTTTATTGGGCTGAAATTTGTGCCACCTTCTTTCTTTTGGCCTCACTGTACCTGGGAGTCTCTGGGTTGAAGAGAACCACCTTCTAGTGCTATTTAAATGCAGAACACACAGCCTTGGGTTTTAATTTATGGGAGTTCAAAATAAATAAAGTTATGTTTAGTGCTGAGTTTTCAAAGTACACTCTGCTCTTTCCTGCTTGTCTAGGATTGGGGTTTGTTTGGTCTCATGGCAGTGATTAATAACAGGAGATGGATATTCTGAAACAAATAGATGTGCTATCTTAAAGAATGTTTTTTTAAAGCAACCATTTTTATAATAGTTGCTAAAGAAAAAGAGCTACCATACACAGGAGGCTGGATACAGATTGCTAAAGATGGTTATTATTAATTTTTAAATTCCAGAATATCTGTTTTAAGCTCCAGAACAGGAATGATGTGCATGCAGTGGTCACTTTTTATTATTATTTGTTTTATTTTGTTTCTTTAGCCCTTGAATGTTGTGGTCTGGTCTCCTTGTGGGAAGTTCCTGGCAGCTGGAAGTGTGGATGGGAATATTGTGGTGTGGAATGTGGAAACCCAGCAGTGCATAGAGAGGTATTCAGTGTTGTTCCATAAATCCCCAAGTTCATCTCTTTTCCTTGAAATAGAATTTTATAGTCTTTTCTGTAAAACTTTTCTTGTGCAAATGTGGAACTCTGCCTCTTGAAAAATCTAAATAAGATTTACAGGGTTTTCTGATTTAACCTGTCAGGCACCTTAGGGAAGGGGCTTGAATGAGGGTTTTGTTCAGATCCCAGAATGTTTCTTTGTATATCTGTTATTACTTTTGAATCTGATCATTGATTAAAGCATGACTTTGATAGAAACAAATTTTCCTCACATCCCAGAGCCCAGGAATGGGTTTTCTGGAGGGAGAAGGAAATACAGGTCACTCAGTCAGCCATCCTTACCTGTAGGCCAAAATGGACAGACTGGCAAATTGCACTTTCATTAATTAAATTAATTAATTTAATTAGCTCTTAAAAACCCCAAAACATCCCCCCAATTAAAATAAAAGATGTTATTAAGTGAGGTAGAGAAGAAGAGAATGATCTGAATATTCTGTGTAAGAAACATGACTGTAACTGCAATCTCTCTGTTAAGAATTAGACAGATTATGTAAATAATTAATGGGATCACTTTTGTGAAGATAAAAGGTGGAAAAGACAGAGGAATAATTTATCAGTTTAGTCAAGAGAAATAAATAATGTTCCTTCTATAACTGGATGGTTCTGGAATAAATGAGTGCTGAGGAGTTCCTTTGTCTTCTGTATGTGTTTCAGGAAGCTGTTGTTTTAAAAATATGATTCTGATTGATTTTTGAACCTTAAATTATTTTCTTCATAGAAAAGGAAGACTTGCTCTATTTTTTATAGCAGCTGTTTACTCTGAAGGTGACCTATGAATTGTCTTATTATGTGTGATACCACTTTCTTTTACTAATAAATATTGCCACTTCTTGCAATAACTCTTGGAGGAGAAGGTTCTGCCCTGAGGAGCTTACTAAAAATCCATTATTTTCCTATTCTTTTTAGGATGAAGCATGAGAAAAAATACTCAATTTGTGGACTGGCATGGCACCCTAAATATAAACAAATTGCTTACACAGACACTGAAGGAAATCTGGGGCTGTTGGAAAATATTGGTGATGTGGAGAAGCCAAGTGACAAGGTACTCACCAACAATGATTTTTTAAAATTAATATCTATTTTAGGTTATAAGTCACATTAAATGTCCTGTTTCATGTGTTGCAAGTCCCCTCTTGTGTGTTCATTTATTTCTTGAATTCCACGTCCAAGGGCAGTTTTGTGCTGATGGCTTCTCTGGTTTTAGGCTGCCAGTGCAGTGAGCAAAGACTACAATGATCTGTTTGATGGAGATGATGATGATTATTTAAATGGGGATATGATTGAGCCACCTTCTTCCCCAAAAACTGCAGATAATGAGGATGATGCTGATGACCTTTTGCAACCCCCAGGCCACGGGAGACGGGCAGTGATTGATGATGATGATGATAACTCACTAGGTACACAATGAACTTGTTTTCCAGAGCTCTTTTGCTGAGATGATCTTTTAGCATCCTCTGCTCAGATATATTCTGCTTTGCTTTTCCAGAGAAACCTTGACTGCTTAAAATTTTTTGAACCTATATTCTGCCATAATACTGTATTTAAGATGTAATTATTTTTTTTTTAACTTCTAGATATTGGGTTGATAAAAGCCAGTTCTGGTCTTCTGGATAAGGAGGATGATGGTGATGAGCAGCCTGGTGGCTTTTCAGCTTTGCCACCATCATCTACACAACAGCCTTTCTATGATGGGCCAATGCCAACCCCCAGGCAAAAGCCCTTCCAATCTGGCTCCACTCCTGTGCATCTCATGCATCGATTCATGGTAAATCTGTGTGGTTATTTAGATATAGATGCTTCTTTTATATTTGCTATTGTCCAGTTTGTGTTGTGTTTTAATATAATCTGATTTTTTTTTGGCTACTTTATAGTGTAAAACTAAATAATAGAAAGTAGCTTTGTATTGATGCAAGGACTCCATAATGTTTTGGTTTATATTTCAGTTGCTTTAGAAATAAATAGTTGGCTGTAAGACAAAATCAAATTATGCATTTTGTACCCGAGTGATTGAACGCTAGGGAATCTGTTTAAAATTTTCATTTTAGTCAGAACTGTGGGTATTTTTGTGCTGTTAAGACTTCTATGTTAATCATTCACTATTTCTTTCTATCTGCAAGTTCTTTACACTTAATTTGGTATGGAGAAAGGTGGCTGAGCAGTGAGGGTGAAGCTTTTCTGCCTAATTCAGCTCTTTTAGGGTCACAAGCCATGATTACACAGGTCTTAATCTCTCTCCAGCCTCCCACCCACTGCTGTTTCAGCTAAAGCAGTTACAGCAGCTTTAGGGCAGCATATCTGATGGATCTGATGGGTTTTTTTGGGGGGATCTGTGTGTGTTTTCCCTTTTGCCAGGTGTGGAACTCAGTGGGGATCATTCGCTGCTACAACGACGAGCAGGACAACGCCATCGACGTTGAGTTCCACGACACCTCTGTGCACCACTCCACTCACCTCCCCAACTCCCTGGGCCACTCCATGGCTGACCTGTCCCCTGAAGCCATTCTGCTGGCCTGTGAGAGCACAGAGGAGCTTGCAAGGTAAGTCATGGCCTTGCTCTGCAAAACCCCATAAAAAGGGAGCTGCTTTTAACTTGTTTCGAAAATTTCGGCTTTTATCGTCAGCTTCTATCAGATTTTTTAGCTTTTGATGATGCTTTTTATTTGTGGGACCACTTTCAAGGAGGGTTTTAGCTTCCACCTACTTGAAGACTTCAAGAGTACTGAAAAATGTAATTTGTTTCCTGAGAATTTCTTTTTAATTCCCTTTTCAAATGTATATATACTGGAAACTTCACACACTGCAGGCTCAAAGGGAATTGTAAACATGAACAATAGTTTTTCAGTCTGCTCAGATCAAAGATCAATCATAAGGGTTCAGCTATTTCTTTTCACACTGTTGCTAAGGAGACATTTGGAGATACCCATAAGAATTCCAAGTAAGAACTCAAGTTTATGAAAACCACAGAAAGATTTAAGCAGCTGGGCCAGCTAAACTCTGTTCTTACATTTAAGACCAATTTCCACAATGTTTTATTATTGGTTTCTGTGGAAATATCTTGAAGAAAGAGCTTTCTTCTTATATTCACACATACAGCCTTGTGGTGAGTTGAAAAGCACCCTTGAAAAGTATTGTTTGTTATATATTGGTTGTCTGAAAGTGTCAATGTTTTTCTCAATGGAAATGGGTAATCTCTCAAAAGGCACCATGTTTGTGGATTGGTCATAGGCAGTTTTCAATTATTAAGAATTCAAGTTTCTCATAATTTTACCCTTTGAAAGATACCATAATATGTCAGACTTCTAATGAGGGCTGATATTCAGGGTGCCAAGGAGGACATTTACCTTCTTCCATCTAAAAAAATCTCCCCTCACAACTGTTGATTGTTTCTACCTCACGCTTTAGAGACTTTAAATCTGCAGTGCTGGAGGTCCAGCTGCCTCTTCAGTTTTTGAATAATAAGAGCAACACCTTTGCAAATGACCACTTGAAATTTGTAGTCCCATCTGTAGTTCCATCAGAGGTCTCTGATTAAAATGTAGTGTATTTTCAGATATTGTACTTATTTCATGTTGAGATGTTTGTTGGTTCTTTGTCTCAGCAAGCTCCACTGCATCCATTTTGGCTCCTGGGATGCCAGCAAGGAGTGGACTGTGGATATGCCAAAGGATGAGGAGATTGAGGCCATCTGTCTGGGCCAGGGCTGGGCTGCCTGTGCCACCAGTGCCCTGCTGGTCCGTGTGTTCACAGTTGGAGGAGTTCAGAAAGAGATCTTCAGCCTCCCAGGCCCAGTGGTGTCCATGGCAGGACATGGGGAGCAGCTGATGATTCTTTATCACAGGGGTAATTTTCTCCCTTTTGTCTGTTTTTTTTAACTGAGGTTGTTTTCAATCCTCATCTCTCACTTGTTCTCCACACTGGTTAATTTGTTTGTAATCACCAGGCAGTGTTTTCCTCTTCTTTTCTTCATGGAGTTGCTCTGTTTCCTCTTCTGGGAGATGCTTTTACAAGCACATCCACCACAACCCACAGACCTGTGATTTCTGACAGCAAAGCCTGTGTTTGATATTGGGATGCTTGGTATTGATGCTTGGGATGTTTGATATTGAGATTAAAATGTGGGGGGAGAATTTTGCAACAGTGAAATGAATATACTAAATTTGGGGTTCAGATGTGCCAGAAGGAATTGCTACAGGAAATTAAGGAAGTTGTTGTTATGCATGTCCTATGTGTCCAAAATAGTTGTGTGTCTGACAGTGGTATCCATGGGTAACACTGCATTGGAATTAATTTTTGATACAAAACTAATTTAGCCAAGAGCCAAAGCAATTCTTGTGTTTTCTAACCCAGTCATTGAACACTTCCTCCTAGGTACTGGGTTTGATGGGGACCAGTGCCTTGGGGTGCAGCTGATGGAGCTGGGAACAAAGAAAAGACAAATTTTGCATGGAGACCCTGTTTCTCTTACAAGGAAATCCTATTTGGTGTGGGTTGGATTCTCTGCAGAAGGTAGGAAAAACCTGCATGAGAGGTGTTGAGAAATCTTGACTGTTGGGGGGATTACAAAAAGTTAGAGAGGGACTTTGGACAAGACAAGGAGAAATGGCTTCAAGCTGCCAGAGGGCAGGGTTAGATGGGATATTGGGAAGGACTTGTGAGGGTGGGGAGGCCCTGGCACAGGGTGCCCAGAGAAGCTGGGGCTGCCCCTGGATCCCTGGAAGTGCCCAAGGCCAGGTTGGACAGGGCTTGGAGCAGCCTGGGACAGTGGGAGGTGTCCCTGCCCATGGCAGGGGGTGGAATGAGATGATCTTCAATGTTCCTTCCAACCCAAACCATCCTGGTATTCTATGCCCTTTCAATAATGCTGATCTTGGGACTTGGATTTTTTCTTCCAATCTCCTCCAAACTAAAAAAAATTTATTTTTTCTATTCTTTCAATATATTTGTCAGAAATCTTTCATATTTTCCCACTAAGATGTTATCAGAACTTATTCTCCTGGTTGGTTTTCCAAAAGAAATAAACCCGACCCCCAAAACTTGGTAACTTGGGAGGACCTTTCAAAATAAACATAAAAAATAATTGTATAATAGCTGATTTCCTTTGGGAATGTACCCAAGCAGTATAAATTCGATTTCTCCATAAAATGTTTTAATTTTGAGTTTGTCAGTTGACCAGCAGTGAGTGGTGCTGGTTGACAGAAGGCGGCACCTCTTTCCAAGGAAACTGCCATTCCCAACCAGATTTTTTCTTCCAATCTCCTCAAAACTAAAAAAAAATTGTTTTTTCTATTCTTTCAATATATTTATCAGAAATCTGTAAGCTTTTCCCACTCAGATATTATCAGAACTTATTCTCCTGGTTGGTTTTCCAAAAAAAAAAATAAACCCGACCCCCTAAACTTGATAATTTGGGAGGACCTTTTATAACAAGCATAAAAAATTATTGCATAATAGCTGATTTCCTTTGGGGATGTACCCAAGCAGTATAAATTCAATTTCTCCATAAAATATTTTAATTTTGAGCTTGTCAGTTGACCAGCAGTGAGTGGTGCTGGCTGACAGAGGGTGGCGCCTCTTTCCAAGGAAACTGCATTTTCCACCCGGTTTGTGCTGTGTTTGGGAGAGAGGATGAAGCCTTTGCAATCTGCAAACTGTTGGGGAAGATGAAATAGGAAAGCCTTATAGATATGATTGCCTTGTAAAAAATGTTGAAAATATGGAAAGTAGAATTGAAATGGAGATGAAGACAAGGTTTGAGTTGAAGAGTAACTAAGAAACAATGGCAGAGCTGGCTGAAGGGAATCCTCCTTCTTGATAGAACAATACCCTCTGCCTAGGTAGGTCTAAAGATTAAAACAAACCATGTCTACTTGGTAGAAGATTCCCAAAAGCAGTTTTTTTAAGGTTTAAAATATAACCCCGTATGGTAATGTGATGATTCTTATAGGTTGCATGTAAATATTGTAGAGTTTGTAGTTTGTTTCAGATTGGTTAAAGAGACTTGGAATATTCAACAGAGAAGATGATTTATTGTATTGTAAATGGCAAATTGGCCCTTTTTGCTCTCCCTTTTTTACTCTCTCTTTTTGCCCCTTTCTCTCTCTCTCTCTGGCTGCTCTGAGCTGTGTCTTGCAGCCCAGCAGCCTCTCACACCCACGCTCTTTCACAATAAATCCCATGCTCTAAACCCATCTTTAGAGATCTCTCCTTTCTATTTCACCCTCATAACCAAATCCCACAGAGTTCAATCCTACAGCAAACCATCATTTCCCAGCTGTCTCCACCATTCCCATCCTGCTGGGCTGGAGTTTGCTGCCTGTCAGAGGAAGTGCTCTCATTTATTTATTTAACAAACAGGCACCCCTTGTTACGTGGATTCCGAGGGCATCGTGCGGATGCTGAACCGAGGGCTTGGCAACACCTGGATTCCAGTGTGCAACACCAGAGATCACTGCAAAGGGAAATATGATCATTATTGGGTCGTTGGCATCCATGAAAATCCCCAGCAGCTCAGGTCAGATAATTCACAAGGAAAGGCATCGTTTGGCTTGGTTTTCAGTCCCAGAGAATCACTTTCCAATCCCTTTTTACAGAGAGAGGCTGCAAAGTTCAGCTTGTGCTCAAACAGGTGCCTGGTAAATATACGCAGCAACTCCCCAAATAAAGTTCTGCATGGAGGATTCATAATTAAAATGTTTTTGAGTAACTCATTAGTTTTCTAATTTGTAACTGATTAATTATGGCTCTTTGCTTTGGGTAAGAGCTGTGTGCACTTTATTGACACATTTAGAAAACTATATTTTGCCAGAGAACCTTTCTAAAGTTAGGGGGGCTGTTAGAAATCTGCTCTGCTTCTGATGGTTTTGCTTGCTTTATCTTTTTTTTCCAAGTTTTTGGGGCTCTTGGTATCTTCTTCCCCCCCGTGTTTTCCCTTTTTTGGCCTTTGAAAAGAATCCAATCCTATAACTCATCTGCCATCATCAGACACAGATAAATCAGAGCTCTCTGTTATTATATTAATATTTAAACTGTGGCCTTGAAGAAACATTTTGGATATAAAATTGCTTAAATATTTAGCTGAAAGTTAACAATTTCTTTATAAAATATGATACTGGTGTGTCTAAATAACTGTTTCTCTTTAGTGTGACATGCATGCTGGACATTTTGTTGCTGAGCTTTATTTGTAGCTCCTTTTTTATTCAGTGGTCTGTGTCCTTTTCCTACCAGGGCAGAATCCATCAGCTCACATATTTTCTGAAATTTAGACTCCCTGACTTTGCTAATCATGAGTAACTGTAGAGTTTGCTGGGAGACTGCATTTTATTTAAACATATGTGGCATTCTTCATAATGCTCTGCCTTTTTGGAATAAGGGAAATAATTTGATGTCCCTGTTCAGTATCACTTCCCTGCCTGTTTCTCCCTCCAAATCAATTTGTTAGCCTCCAGAAAATTCACCAGAAATGTGCAGGACACATCCCATTGATAAGATGGTGAACTGTGAGTCTCTCATCTTGAATTTTTCCTTCTACTCCAAGAAAGAGAGTGCTGCTCTCTGAATTGCAAAAAACCATTTTACTCAAAGCCAGCAGCCTAACGAAGATAAGGAGGGGGGAGGGTTGTTGTAGAAACACCACATGCCTTAATTAAGAGATAGCCAGAACACTAAAGCTTCCTGTTCTATTTTTTCAAGTTTCTGAAACAGCAGCTTAGAAAACCAGATGTTTTTGTCAATGCTGCATTGGTGCTGCAGGAAACACAACTCTTCCCCAGTGCTCAATGCTTTGCTTAAGTGATTGCTACCAGAAACTACTCCCTTAAATAAAATGAAACAATAATTGTTCAATTGTTCAGTGGTTTCTGATTTTAATATATTGCATTCACTCTTTGTAGCAGCTGTTAAACCAAACATTATGTAAGATCAAGATCAGAGTGTGTCACATGCCACATTTGGAGTTTAAAGTGTGAACAGGAGCAGCAGTGTCTTGCTGGTTTGAACTCTTTTCTGGCTTGCCATGTAAAGATAACCCTTTATCATGCAATCTTCCCATTACTGTGTTCCAGCCAGTCATTTAATTACTATTTTCAAAGGACAAATCCTCTTTGCTTAGGGGAGCTGGTTTAGATGTGGAGCATGTGGTGACTGGGGTGTGTTTTGTTTCCTGTGCTCAGGTGCATTCCTTGTAAAGGAGCTCGTTTACCACCCACCCAGCCCCCACCTTAAGTGGCAAGACTGCCTTTTAAACTCCCTTACTGCCAAGCTGAGACAGAGAAGGGCCAGATGGAGGTATGGAATGGTGTGGAGTGCACAGCTGGGAGCCTCAGGTGTCCCTGCAGTGGGGATTATACAAAACTCCTATTAATCACCTCTGTTCTCAAAAAGGATGGTGCAAACCCTGAGTAAAACACGTGGCCGAGGGAGTTGTTTGGGTGCAGTTTTGGTGGAGCTTTTCTGGTTTGTTTCTAGAAGAATACAAAATAAAACTGGCAGAGCTGAAGCAAAGTTGTATTTACACATGATCTGTTTCTCATCAATGAAGTCTTTCTCACTCTCATTTTTTTGGTGGGTTGTGATACCAGATTTTGGGACCCCAGTCAAGACACCCTTGAAAATGTCTGGTTTTTACTGTTTTAGGCATAACAAAATTTTTTGGAAGATGTACCAAGTATTCAAATTCATAATCACTGAAAACACAGGTCTTTTGGCTTGGCTTATTTAAAGGCTGGTTTAGACAAGATGTGCTATGAACAACTTCTAGAAAAATAACTGTATTTATTCTTCAGTTTTTATTGGTTTAAGTATTTCAAACTTGTGATGCTCAGCTGTAATGAGCAAAAGAGAAATGAACATAAAATTCTAACCTCAGCCTTTGAACAGTTTAATGCTATTTGAAATTTATTCTCTTTGATAGAAGTGTAGATTAAAAGTTTCAATAGTAAACATGCTGTCATTTTTAATGAATTCTCCTTCATTTGGTTAAGTCTTTTGTTCTTTGTCTAATAGAACATGTTTGCCATTTCTCCCTCCACCCAAAATAATGGGAGGAGAATGCCAGAAACTGTTAATTTGGCTTAAGGGAATATGTGTAGGTAAAGAAAAGTTATTCTAATACATCTGATGAAAACATATTGGTTTTGAATGAGTTTATAATGATTTTGGACAAGGCTAGCCTGGCCTAAAAGCCATACTTGCATTATATTTTCTGTTCATGTGTCTCTCTAAACCCCTAAGTTTACTGAGTTACTGTGGAATACTTCCAGTTTGCTAAGGGACAGCAGAAAAAATAATCAACTAGTTCTAGAATTCTCTATCTTGATGGTATATTGTTAAAAATGTAGATCTCATCCTGCTGCAAGCCTATAATATAAATGGAATCCAACCTATTGGATGAGTTTGTTTTAGTGTGGTTGTTATCCATCTCTTCCTTGGTAGGCATTGACTTTAGATAGAATTGCCTACCCCTAAGCCTCATTATCAGAGGAAAGGAACATGTAAGAATAATTTGATAAAATACACTGTAAATTGTAGGCATTATGTTATGGACTGCTTTTCCCCCCTCTGAATTCCAACATTCACCCTTCTCCCTTTTTTTCAGGAGCAGTACTGGCGTTCTGTTGTTTTTCACAACCACGTGGATTACTTGTCAAAAAATGGCTATGAATTTGATGAAAATGCTAAAAATCAGGCAGTGAAGGAGCAGCAGGAACTGTTAATGAAACTGTTTGCTGTAAGTACAAACACATAACAGAAAGAATCCCTGAGACTGGAGGTGCTAAAGGCCAGATTGGATGGGCTTGGAGCAACCTGGGATAGTGGAAGGTGTCCCTACCCATGGCAGGGGGGTAGAAAGAGATGAGCTTTAAGGTCCCTTTCTACCCAAACC
>JAHLSL010000007.1:849977-863461 GCA_025920805.1 Petroica traversi | reverse complement strand
TTGAGGTTTTGATGCTCTGTTAAGGTTTTGCTGCTCTGTTGAGGTTTCACTTTACTCCTCTGGCCCACGGTTTGCAGGGGGTTTGTGGGTGAAGTGACAGGGGACAGTTTGTGTTGCTCTGCTTGTAAATGGGAAATGGCACATCCTTGTTGGTGTCTTGTGAGGACTCGATAGTCCCAGGGTATTCATGGGTGCAGAAAAGTAATCTGATGATGCTGCAGGTATAATTGTTTACATGGAGATGACAGAAGATCTTTAATATTTGCATTTATATTTGTTGCAAAGTGCTCTGGCAACGAAGTTATGGAGTGGTTAATGAATCTTTAATCATCACTGTTTAATCAAGGTATAATTCACTTAAATGCCAAACATTATTGTTCTTATTGCCTAAATTAGGTAAGTGAGCTTGATATCTGTTGTTTCAGTTTTCCTTCTGAATTTTTGATCATTTCCTTTCTGCTGAATTCCTTCCTTGCAGCTCCAGCAGCTCTGCCAGGGCCTGGAGTCGGCTGCCAGGCAGGAATGTTCAGCAGGACCAACAAGTGGAAGATGCTGAAGAAACTGAGGCCTGTGAGGAAGCAGAAGAAACCCCAGAAGAGCCTAAAGAGAGTAAGAAAAATTCATTCCGTGAATAGACTGGAAGTTATCCAGAGAATTTTTGCAGATTTATTAAGGAATTGAGTGGCTCAATATTCCAGCCTGTGCCTGCAGTAACTGCAGAGAAACAAAATCTTGTTTCTCTCGTGGTTGCCTTGGACCCAGTGTCCATTAGAGAGGCCCTGAGTGACTTTTTCCTGTTGCCTAATTTTATTCCTGAAGGACTGGCCCACCTTCTAATCAGTTACTTTGGTTTCAGCTCCAATCTTGCAGGAGCTGGATTGATAGATGAGTAGTTTGCTGGGCACACTTGGAGGAATAAGCTTGAGGTTTAAGAAATAAACAACTCTAAATCCAGGTAGAGGTGGTTTTGTAAAAGTGTTTGTACTGTCTGAAAATAAAAAGTCATGCTTTAAAATATAGATAATTTTACTGTAATCATGAAATCCCAGAATGGTTTGGGTTGGAAGGGACCTTAAAGATCATCCAGTGGCAGCCCTGCTGCCAAGGGCAGGGACACCTTCCACTCTCCCACGTTGCTCCAGGTCCCATCCTTCCTTGTCGGTTTGGTTTGGGTTTTTTAAAATAATTTATTCTGCAATATTTTATTGCACTTAAATATGTACTCCTTCCTTTTTTTCAGAAGAGCCAAATCCTTTCTCTAAAGGTGTCAGTTCAGCAGAGGTGGCTGCTCCAAAGCCTGGTGAGTAAATAATTTATTCCAGGATAAAAGGATGATACCTTTGGTAATTTTTAACAATATCTGCTCCTGGTTTTTATCCTTTGTTCTCCCATTACTACTTAAATTTAGTGCATAACAGTGTTGTCAAATAGTAAATTCATAGAATCATGGGATGGTTTGGAATGGAAAGGACCTTAAAGCTCATCTCATTCCACCCCCCCTGCAATGGGCAGGGACATTTTCCACTATCTCAGGTTGTTCCAAGCCTGGCCTGGTCACACTCATTGTTGTTCTCACATTTTTAAGAGGTTCCCAATTCCTGTCCTCACTACCTAAAGATGTTCCATCACATTCTCTGATTGCTTTAGCTGGATCAGTGCCTGCCTGGCTATGCCATGAAGGCATTCTCTGGGGCAAGGGAGAGAAATGGGAACAGTAACCAATGGATTTGTTCCACCACTCACAGAAACATTCATTATTTGCAAGGCAGAGTGAGTAATCCTGCTCTAGAACTGAGAGTGTGGGCAGGAGGGGCAGAATGTGACCTCCAGCAACCTGCCAACCCTTGAGCAAGAATAATAGGAGTGGAAACGGATTTGGGAGTGGAGGAAGCACTGAGTCTTCCTCTGGGCTTGTATTTTGAGCTGCTGGTCCTGTGTGGCATTTCTGATAACTAAGAATAGCATGTACAGCATAAACTTCACTATTAAAGTGTCTTCCTCCTCATCTGAAATGAGCATATTGCCTCAGATTTGGATATCTGTGTGAGTGCACACATTTTTACATGTTTTTTGTTTCCTCTGAAGCAGCTCTGGTCACTCCCAGCAGCCGAGGACGAGTGAATCCATTTAAGGTAAGAATTTTGCAGTTTGGGTCAATTGTGATGCTCTGAAAGTCACAACAGATTCTGTCAGGAGTTTCCAATATAACAGAAACCTTGGAGGGGAACATGACAGAAAATAAATAAAACACCTCTTTATTGGTTTTGCTAGGTGCCATCCAGCAAAAAGGACCCAGTGGTCCCCTCAGCAAATGTTTTAGACAATATCACCAAATACTCAAAGAAAACATCTTCCTCTGGCAGCAGAGCTGTAAACAAGCAGAGCCCTCCAGTTATAAAACCTCTGACTCCCAAACCCAAGACCAAGCAGGTAATGTTTATAGCCTTTCTTGCATCATTTCAGTGAGGAAAGAACAAAAAAATTGAATTTTACCAGCTTTTATCAAATATGAAACCCTGTGAGTAAAGCAGCTTAGATGGCAGAGTTCATTTCAGCCTAGTGCAAGAACTATGACAGCACATGAACCAGCAGGAAAAAAAATCAATTGTAGAGATTATTTTCTGTACTGAACCTTGTGCTTTTTTTTTAAAGAATGTAAACAGTGCTGTGCTGAAATTGGATGGATAATTAATTATTAATTAACTATTAATTCAAGTGATTATTATGTCTTTAGGAAAGGCTTGGGGTCTGTTAGGCTGCATGGTGCATGTTGCCTAAGAATGAGGTGTTTTTACCTTTTTCTTTCTTATTCTCCATTTCCATAGGCTTCAGCAGCCTCCTTCTTCCAGCCTCGCACTCCTATAACTGAAAAAATAGTGGAAGAACAAGAAGAAAAAGCAGAAAATGAGTCCCAGGAACCCAAAGTCACTGCACAGGAAAACACTGAAAACAGAAGGTGAGAGACATTTGCATCTCGGTGCCATATTCCAACTTGGATAGAAGTGCAAGTCCAAAACATGTTTTATTTCTGAAGATGTCACACTGGCCAAAGAAATATAAGATGAATATTAAAGTTTAGCTCACAAGTTGTCACATTTGTGAACCCACTTGAGAAATGTGGGAGTAGGTAATAAATGAGCAGTTCAAAATATAATTTTGGTGCTCTAAGCAATCATTTTTGCCTTGATACTACTTGTAATGACCTTTGATAAATGCTGCTGTGTCAGTTCCAAGTACAGGAAATACTGAAAGTTTAAACAGCTCTAGAAAATCTCCAAGTCTCAAAGCTAAGGATCTTATATGAAAGAGTAAAAGCTTTATTTTAGTGGGTTTTTTAAGAGAAAAGGTCAACAAAACCTGGAATCACCTGAAGAGCTCATCTCTTCCTAGCCAAGGCTCTAATCTGTCTTGTTCCTGGGCAGCAGAGGTATTTCCTAACAATCCCAACCCTCATAAAACCTGCATTATTGCAATCATGTTTCATTTAGGCTTCATTTGGCTGAGGAAGATGAAGGGAATTATTACCCATTTGGACTGGCATTCTTTTCATTAACCTTTACAGATGATGTTCTACAACAAGTGGCAAGGAGAGGAGGATGAGCTGAGTCCTGCTAATGAATGTGCTCTATTTTTAGGCTGATGGGACCCTGTCAGAAAGGAAGAGAACCATTGTGCTTTGTCATTCTAAAACTGCAATGTTCATCTCCATTTCTAAATCAGAGTTTTATTAAAAATGCTTGGCTTGGTCCTGCCTTGTCAGCAAGTTCTCTGAGCATCCTGCAGTGGCAGAGAGGAGGCTGCTGCCCAGAGAACAAAAAAACCCAGTTAGGTGCTGCTCAGAAATTCTGCTTTGGGAGAATTTGCTTTTCCCTATAATCTTCTTAACCAGACAATTTTTGTGTGCCTGCTCCAGGCCAAAGACAGGTTTCCAGATGTGGCTAGAAGAGAACAGAGCAAACATTTTGACAGATAATCCTGATCTGAACGAGGCAGAAGTAATAAAAGAAGGCATGAGTCGATTTAGAATGCTGACATCAGAGGAAAGGATGGTAAGGAAACATTCTCTAATTCAAAGGGTTTGATATTTTTTTTCCCTCCAGTGAATCCCTGGATTATTTTCAGTTAGGGATTTTTTCTTGAAATTCCACTGTTGTCCAACTTTATGGATTTCAATTTTGAATTGTGCCAAAATCTATGACAGTAGATTTTCAGTCTGTATTTTCATTAATTACAAGCAATATCAGAAAGCAGCTTTTCCAAAGTGAGGCCTGTGAGAGGAATATAATCAATGAACAAATTACAAAAGAGAAAGGAAAGAGTTTAAAGTCACAGGGTTAATTCACTGGGACTTAATTTTGTTCTAATTCAACTTGTTGGACCTTTTGGGTTTCTCTTTTCTCCAGAAAGACAATTAAGAGCTTCAATTTCATATACAGATTCAAAAGAAGTCCAGCTTTTAAGGAGAATGTTGTTAGGAGAAAGAAAAGTGAGAAAATAATTCCTTACTTAATCCTTATTAGTTCTTCACAGGAATTATTTCTTACCTTAAAATCAGAGCAATAAATATAAAACAAAGTGGGGAGTTTTGTGGCCTAATTTGCAGTTTTGTGCTCTCCTTCAAAGGTGTGGACTGAGAAAGCAAGAGGAGGAAGAGCCAATGACTCAGAAGACAAAAAGAGGAAGCGTCCCCCAGCTGAGGAAGATGAAGGGCAAAAGAGGCAGGAGCAGAAATCTGAGGACACAAATGCAGCCAAAAAATCCAAGCCTTTAGATCAATCCACAAACAACAGATTGTCAGCTTTTGCCTTCAAGCAGAGCTGAGTGAGGTGGTGCCTCCTCAGTGCTGTGTGTTCTGAAAGCATCCATGGAAGGAATTCCTCTGTGTGGAGGAATTGGCTGCCATGCTCCAAGAGCCCTGGCTCCAAATAGTCTGTTAGGAAGTGTTTTATTGTCCATTTTTGAGGGGAATGTTGAAATCCCCTCACAATCTTTTACAAGTTCCTGCTCGTGGGCAGTGCAGTGTGGCTGAGGTGCACCCTGTGTGCCTTGGTACTGGTGCTAAATGCAGATTAATCCTTCTGGGGAGGGTAAATTAAGTTCAAAATCTGCCCAAACTTTTACAGAGGCAAAAGAATGACTTCCCTACCATCCCTACAGCCTTGAGAGTAAGAGACTCAAGGAAAGGGGTGTGAAAACCAGAGCAGAAGCTGAGTTAGGAAGGTCAGGTGTGCAAAGCCAAACCATTCCAGACTGTGCCAAGGTGCTTTCCCAATCTGTGCCTCAGCAGGGCCCAGAAAGTGCTCAGAACTTGTAAGATTTCTAACATTTGTTTCTGTAATGTTTGTTTCTTTAAATAAAACGTGGCTGTTTCTTTGTTTAGGGTGCTGGAGTCTCCTTTAGAGTTGAAATTAAACAGATTTCTACCTACCAGCCCTAAGGCAGTCAGTTGGTTTTTGCCCTGCACTGTGTCTAATAAATGTATTTGAAGCAAACCCAAATTTTGAAACGTTTTCTAAGATCACTTAAAATAATGTAACTTTTTTATTGTAACAGCTGACACTGAAGAATTCTTTTTTTTTTTTCCCCTGTGTTTGCACATCCTTTTATTGCTTTCTTTTTCTCTTCCTACTGGCACAGGGTGCCCAGATTTGCTGTGGCTGCTCCTGGATCACTGGCAGTGCCCAAGGCCAGGTTGGATGGAACTTGGAGCAGCCTGGGATAGGGGAAAGTGTCCCTGCCCATGGCATGGGGTGGAATTGGATGATTTTTAGGGTCCCTTTCCACCCAAACCCCTGTGATTATTACTGAAAATACACCAGTTGGACTTGATGGTCTTAAAAATCTTTTACAGTCTTAATTCTTTGTTTCTATAAAAGGCAAATGACTTCCCATTAAAAATGCACTTTAAACATTGAAATCTGGAGATTGGGTGAGATTTCAGTAAAAAACATTAGATTTTACCATAAGAACAATTTTATCAGAGTGTTTTAGCAATGTGTGTAGGTCATTTTGGAGAAAACAAAAAAAGGAGGGTCATGATGTCAACCAGGGATGGGAAATACAGAGAAAATCCTGAAGACCTGGCAACTTCAACCCTTCTGTCATCCACACTTATCTATCATTGCACATTTTATTTGTTTAAGCTGATAGTGGACATCAAGTAATATTTAACATAAATAATAATTTTTTGCACTGACATAATGCAGGGAACTCAGGGGAAAAGCAGGATATTATAGTGATTTTTTTGCATTCTTTGGGAAGAAATTATTGTGTCAAAGACTGGGATTTATTTTCAGGCAGTAAAGCCTATTTGGGTGTATTGAGCAAAAAATGGGATTGCAGTAGTAAGAAAACATCCTGATGAAAAATCACTGGGCTGGGTGAACTGAAATGTTCTCTTTCTCCTGGATTACGTTGTTCTCAGGGTGACTTTTGAGCATCCTGAGTGTGGTGCTGGGAGTTGTTCCAGGTGATTTTTGCCATCCACCTTTGAGCTGCCTGCCCAGAGCCCTTTCTACAGACCTGGTGGGCAGGGAAATCCTCCAAGGGAGCTGGGGAGGCATCACTGCTGCAAAAAAAATGGTCCTTCAGAGCATCCAAAGTCCTTTTGGCTCCCAGTGGAGGGAGGAAAGAGCCAAAGTAAACTTCCAGGGGAGTTTTCTGGGAGCTGGATGTTTGCAGCTCTTCTGAACAAACACACAAAGGTCAGCTTGAAAGGAGGCTCCTGGATTTAGGGGTGGTTTCATGGAATCACTGGGGATGCTGAGCACCATCCTGCAAGGATTTCCATGTGGTTTTTCTCCCAGCATAACAGTTTTTGCAGTGTGACATTTGAGGGTTTCATCAGGCTTGATGTCCCCAGCCTTGGGGTCACAGCCTGGATTTCAGGGCTGGTTGGAGGTGGCAGAGCTGTTTCCAGCACCAATTTGAAAATTTGCATCAGAGCTGAGTGATTATCAGTAGAACCATGGAATTTTTAGGTCTTCAACCATTCCCCCAGCACTGCCAAGGCCACCACTCACCCATGTCCCCAGATGCCACCTCCACAGGGATTTTAAATCCCTCCAGGGATGGGGACTCCACCACCACCCTGAGCAGCTTTTCCAATGCCTGACCACCCTTCCAGTAAAGAATTTTTTCCTACTATCCAATCAAACCCCACTGGCACAACTGAAGGCTGTTACTCTCATCCTTTTCCTTGTCCCCTGGGAGCAAAGCTCAACCCCCAGGCTGTCCCCTCCTGTCAGGGACTTGTGCAGAGCCACAAAGTCCCCCCTGAGCCTCCTTTGCTCCAGGCTGAGCCTCCCCAGCTCCCTCAGCTGCTTCTCCCAGGATTTGTTCTTGGTGATTGCTGCCCATGGCCATAAAAGAAACTGCAAATGGGAGCTCTGGAGACCATGGCAGAGAATCTTCCAGCTGCTTTAGTGCTGGGAGGATCCTTCCCATGGGGCTGCTGTTACATTTCTACCATCAAAGATGGGTTTTGCTCTATCACACAGCCCCAGGCAGAGCTGCAGGTACATCCTGCATCACCTGGAGCCTTCCAGGGAGCTGTGCTGAGCTCTCATCCAGCAGCAGCACCAGCAGCACAGGGATGAGTACAAATCCTAACTCGAGTGGAAATGAAATGCCAGGCCAAGAAACAGAAAACGTGGAATGGATTTTCGAGTGAAAACAGTTAAATCTCTGCTATCTGGTTTTGATTTTTTTTATTGTTTGTTTTCAATCTCTCTCTCTTTTTTTTTTTATTTATTTAAGAACATGGTTGAATAATTCAGTGGAATTTTATGGAGGTCTTCAGTGATTTGCTTGTCCTGAATTTGCCACCATTCTGCTGGAAAACCAGGAACTTGGAAATTGTGCCAGGGAGCCTGCCTGATGTTTTTTCTTTGGCTGTGCCACAAATCCCAGCCATTTGGTTTGATGTTTGGACTTTGTGATCCTAGATGTCTTCTCCAAGCCAAATGATTCTATGATTCTGTGGAATGGGAGAGTAAGGATGGATCCATCATCTTTGGATTCTCAGAGTGGATCTGGGCAAGGAAGAACCTGGATTTGGACAAGATTTCCCCTCTCAAAGGTGTCCTGGCTGTGAGATGCACCTCAGTTTCCTTACACAAAATCATCACTGTGCTGGTCAGGGAGTGACCTGGTGGCCCTGGCTGGAAAATCCAGGGAGGAGATGAGTTGTGAGAGCAGCCTGTGAGGAAGTTGGTGTCTCATGGAGTTCTTTGTCAGAGAGCAGCAGATCTGCCTTCTCCCTCTCTGGTTGAGGTCCTGAACACGCTCAGCTGAACAAATTCAATAATAAGTAAATAATTTACTTAAAGCCAGGCAAAACACAAATACCGACCCAGGCTGTGAAAAGAGCCCCTTGATCCTGACTCAATTGGACACGAATGGCAGGGGAAATTTGCAGGAATGGTTTCAAGCCTTGTGTTGCCAGGGAACAGCCTGGCCTCCAAATCACATTATCGATATCTCGGGGTGAAAACAACGAGGAGCAATTGAGGGGAGCCATGCAGGGACACGGCTGCTGTTCCATCTCCCTGGGCTGTGAGTCCAAAGCCACCCCTGGTGATGGAATGGGATGAAACAGAATGGAGTGGAGGGACCTAAAGATCATCCTGGCTCACGTCAGGGAGCTTCTGTTTGGAACAGGTCCGTGAGAGCCTGAACACTTGTGTTAAATGTCTTGTTTCACTTCATAAATGTGAATTCACCTGCTACAGCCCACCCAGGCCAGACCCTCTGGAGTTTTCCAAATTTTGAGGAGGAAAGGCCCACTGGCACAAGATCCTGTGTCCTTGCTCTGCAAGGGCAAGGAAGGAAAGCTGGGGCAGGGCAAAACTGCTGCCCCCACTTCCAGTCTCATCCCTAAAACTTGAGACCCCACGGAGGAAGTTAAAGTGCAGAAAACCCCTCAGACCCTGGAGATCCTCTGTCCTCATGGAGCAACAAATCCTCCTGGAACAGATTAGTATTTTAGGAGCCTGGAATCAATTTTGCTCGTTATTCTGGGTAATAGAATTAAACTGCTCGTGATTCACTTTTTCAACTGACGCACTGTGATTGCAGGGGCTGATAAATCCAGGCTGTGTTTCCAGAGCAGAGGAAGGATGTCCATAGGCTGGGATGTGCCATCCATCCCCTCTGTGGGCTCAGCTGTAACTCCAGGATCCCCCCGGGGCCTCGCTGTCACCAGCAGGGCTGATCTGCTTTGCTCTTTTGCTGCTTGGGCTGTCAGTGATGCTCTGGGTCAGCACAGGGGCTTGGAGAGAGTGGAATTCATCATTTTTAACTTCAAGCTCTGAGCCCAGTCCTGAATGATCCCAGTCCTGAATGATCCCCTTTTTGCAGCCAGCAGAGGAAAAGCAGGTGTCTCCTGAGCATGATTTCCATTTATTCTGACAGCTTTTTAGCAGCTGTTGGTTCAGAAATTCCCTTTGAAACACCTTTTTGATGGTTTCATCCGCCCCAGTGAGGGTATTTCATCCTTAGCCTTGGCATGGAGAGGTTTCTTTTGGGGACTCCACTCTTCCAACCCTGAGAGGCACCTTTGGCACACAGGGAATGGTGCTCCAGCCCTTCCCAGTTGGGTCCCACTCGATGTCCCCAAAACCACGAGCAAACTCAAGAGATTAAAGCAGGTCAAGGAGCTGGAACCTGAACACAAACCTGCCCCATCCTGTCCCTCTCTGGTATTTTCCCTACTTTCAAAGACAAGAGAGGACTCTGAAGGGCTTTCTCATGGAGCAGCATCCTCTCTCAGGAAGCCCCAGGATCCTCCTGTGGGTGCACAGGATTTTCACCTCCTTTAAACCTTATTCTCCATTTGAAAATAATTCCAGTTACAGGCTTTCACCTCTTCTGAACCTTATTCTGCATTTGAAAATAATTCAAGTTGCAGTCTCGGGATTTTTTGCACTCACTGTTTTGTTGATCGTTAAGTCTTTCTTCTCTTTAAACAGAGAAAATTTCCTTGAAGCTCTGAACAAGCTGAGGGGAGAAAAACAGGGCACATTCGCTCCAGGGAAGGGTCTGGAGCACAAATTTTGGGAGAAGCAGCTGAGGGAGCTGGGAAGGGGCTGAGCCTGGAGAAAAGGAGGCTCAGGGGGGACCTTGTGGCTCTGCACAAGTCCTTGACAGGAGGGGACAGCCAGGTCGGGCTCTGCTCCCAGGGAACAGGGACAGGAGGAGAGAAAATGGCCTCAAGTTGCACCATGGAAGGTTTAGACTGGGAATTAGGGAAAATTTCTTCACTGGAACAGTGGTCAGGCATTGGAAAAGGCTGCCCATGGGAGCTGTGGAATCACCATCCCCAGAAGTGTCCAAAAATCACGTGGATGTGGCACTTGGGGACAGGGGTTAGTGGTGGCCTTGGCAGTGCTGAGTTAATGGTTGGACATGATGGTCTTAGAGGTCATTTCTAACCTTAAATATTCATTAATTCTTCTGGTTTATAGCCTGCATTTCACCTTTTTTGGTATATATTCAGAAATAGCAATGAAAAAGTTTATTTGAGGAGGCTTAATGAGAACATGGGGTGTAATTAACAGGGAACCATCAATGAAATCTCATCGTAAGACACTTCAAAAACCCAAAAGGCCAAGTCTTAGTGCTTCCTCTTACCCAGCTGCTGTGGGGTTGTGTTTCAGAGGGAGAAGTTTGGAGAAAACTCCACTGTGGTGGAAGTTGGGGTGTCCCCTTCCACACCCTGGCACAAATCACAATTACCTGAACCTGCTAATTCTGTGTTGGCAAAGGCTGGAAACAGAACTGCCAGCACCAGCTCCCGTGTGTGCAACCTCTGCTCAAACATCCCAGAAAAAGTGCTTTTCTGCACAGCCAGATCTCGCTGGTAAATAGGCTGGAACTTGCCCTTCTTGCCCCATAAATAGGAGAGGAATTACAGCAGCTGAGCTCAGGCTGGTACAAAGTCAGGGCTGACTCTGGAGGGAGATCGTCTTCTTCTTTTCCAAGAAAACAAAGAGAGCAATGACCAGAGAGTGCCAAGATGCTCAGATGGCCCTTGCTAACCCCTTTTCTGTGTGGATGATTAGGTCTCAGTGCTTTGGAGCTCCTCAGGAACGTTTCCCAGTCCTCTGATCCGTGTCTGCTCCCCCGGGATCCAGAGGGAAGCGAATCCTTCTGCCCAGGCCCACGGATGTTTGTAGTGAGGGAACTTGGGTTCAAAGAGAGGATTTGGAGACCCTCAGAGGGTTGGGAAATGAGCTGGGTGTCTGGGGAGGAGCTGGGGTGCAGATCAGGGCTCCAAATCCTCTGGTGCAGCAGTTCCTGTTCCACCTGGGCAATAAAACAGAGCAAAGCCTGGCTGGCTGCAGGCTCCTGGATTTCACCTGAGTCATCCTTTTAAAATCTGTGATCAGAAACCAAATGATAAATGTGGAAATGCAGAGCATGTTACAGCTGCTGGGGTATTTTTTTTCTCTCTCTTCCCCGTCTTAGTTAAATGCAGCTCTTGTGCCAGGAGGAGATGGAGGAAAGCCAGTGAGTCACACTCCACACCCTCTGACAGCTCCTTCCCCTCCTTATCTCCCCAGCAATTCACCATTTCCTGGGCACAAGAGGGGCACAATTTGTCGCTGCTGCCTTAAGGGCCGCTGGTGTGAGGAGAAGGGTTTGTGGCTCCTTCAGATCTTGGCCATTTATTTGATTGCAATCCAGAAAAGATGAGTCCCCCTGCTCGTGCTTGGGTGATGGAGCATTCACCCCACGCTCAGCTGAGCCTTTAGACTCCATTTCCAGCTCAGAAAATCCCAGAATAGCTGCAGCTGGAGGGGACCTGTGTTCCAAAAATCTGCCCCAGCCTTTATTTGTTCACCAACACTTGAACCCGAGCTGCGCTCGCTCTGCTGGGTTTGCCCTAAAATTCCCCTCAAGGATGCAGGATGCTCAATCCACTTTTTGGGGTGACCTGCCAACAAGATCCCGCACGGATTCCCAAAATATTTGGGCTTGGTTATCAGAGTTAGCCCATTTCCAGAATCTTGGGTGGGAAAATTAAAACACTGGGACATGCCAGCCCTGCAGCAGGAGGTGATGTGGAGATCCGGGGTTTGAGGGGATGGAAGCCCAGCTGGGATCAGGTGGTGGGACTGGTCACCAAGGAGGGTCAGTCCACTCCTGGGGTCATTCTGGGGGCTGCATCCCAATCCCAGTGACCTGCAGCCCCCCCAGAATGGTGGCAGTGGCATTCCAGCAGTGCCAGGCAGTGACTGAGTGGGAAAGGGATCAGCTCCAGGAGCTTGAGGGGATGGGGAGAACATGGACAGTGATGGGAGGTGCCATGAAGGACACAAACCTACATCTCATCCATCCCATCCCCCTGCTGCCCCCCGGGCTCCCAACATTGGGGTGATGGAAGGGGCCACCCCACAGCAGCTCAGGGCGGGCCCCCTGAGCCCAGGGAATCCCCCTTAACCCCAGCCCACACATCAGCCCGGAGAACCCCAATATCCCCAGCCTGAGGGATCTCCCTGTACCCTCCTTCAGCCAAGGGATTCCCACCTTACCCCAGTCTGGGGGATCCCCTGTACCCCCATCACACAGCCCAGGGATCCCCACACACTCCTGGCCCGGGGAGGTGCCCCAAATCCTCAGCCCCAGTGATGCCCCCACACCCCCAGCACACCTCAGTCCGTGGGATTCCCTCCCGGACCCCCCGCCCAGGTGTCAGCCTGGGGATCACCCCAAATCCTCCCACAGCCCCAGCCCAGTGCTTCTCCCCCTGCTCACACAACTCAGCCGAGAGGATTCTGTGTCCTGGAGCTCTCCTGGGATAATCCCAGACCTCAGCCCAGAGATCCCCCTGGGCCCTGAGACCTGAGCATCCCCCTGTACCCCCTCAGCCCGGGGACCTCCCTACACTCCCGGCCCGGATCTCAGCCCGGGGGATCCCCTCTGATCCTCCCTGACCCCCAGCCCGGATCTCAGCTCGGGGGATCCCCTCTCATCCTCCCATACCAGCAGCCAGGAGCACCCCCCGTATCTCAGCACACACCCCAGGGATCCTCCCTGTTCCCCCAGCGCAGGGATCCCCTCTGATCCTCCCGTACCCCCAACCAGGATCTCAGCCCGGGGGATCCACTCTGATCCTCCCGTACCCGCAGCCCGGATCTCAGCCCGGGGGATCCCCTCGGATCCCTCAGCACCCCGAGCACCCCCTGCATTCCCAGCCCGGGAACATCCCGGACCCTCAGCCTGGGGGATCCCCTCGGGTACCCCCAGCCCACGCCTCATCCAGGGACCCCCGTACCCCCAGCCAGGCTCTCAACCCGGACAATCCCCTGGATCCCCCCGTGCCCCCACACATCCCTGAGGATCCCCCGGGATCTCCCGCATCCCCATCCCAGCTCTCAGCCCAAAGCATCCCCCCCGTACCCCCATCCGGGGCACCCCCTTTTCCCCCTGTCCGAGCGCGCCGCTTGGCGACCGCGGCGGTGAAGCGGCGGCGGCGGCCA
>JAHLSL010000007.1:822069-849577 GCA_025920805.1 Petroica traversi | reverse complement strand
ATGGGTGGCGGGGAGAGCGGCCCCGCAGCGAGGAGGACAACGAGCTGAGCCTGCCCGGCCTGGCCGCCGCCTACACCTCCATCCTGCGGGCGCTGGGCGAGGACCCGCAGCGGCAGGGGCTGCTCAAGACGCCCTGGAGAGCGGCCACGGCCATGCAGTTCTTCACCAAGGGCTACCAGGAGACCATCGCGGGTAGGGAGCGCTGCCGGGGCTGCGGGGATGGAGCAAGTCCTGCTTGGGTGCAGGGGCTGCGTAATTCCTTCAAATAAATGTCGTGAAACGTCGCTGTCCTGTCACCGCATCGCCCTGGGGTGCTCACCTGCGCGTCTCGCTGTCCCATCCCTCCGCAAATATCTCGTTTTGTTTATTTTTTAAATTAAACTGTGTGCAGGCGAAGTTTCCATTCTGCCGCGAACCTCTCGTTTGACTCAGCGGAGCGAGTGCTTTTGCTTTCTCTCTTCTGATGGAAACTTTTCCTGGCGTAGGAACTCGTGGGTTCCCTCCTTCCTCCCTCCCCGGCTTCGTTCAGACAGAGTGGCAGTATTTGTTCCGGTAGCAAGAGAGAAGGGGTTGGAATTTTCTCGGGAAAACTCCTCTTCTGCCGGTGCTTTAATCAAGTCAGGTTTTTCAGAGGTGGGAAAGGAATTTAAGGAGGCGAGGTAAGGAGAAAGGAGGAGGACAGGGAGATCCCTTTCCCACCGCAGGGTCCCAAATGCAGGCGAGGAGAGGAGCCCCAGGTTCCCATCCCTGCCCCAGCTCGGTGTCTCTGCTGGCTGGGTGAGGGTGTGAGCAAAGGAACTCGTGGGATGTGTCCCCACCAACAACTCGTGCCTCCACCGCAGGGAAAACTGCTTGAAAATTTAATTTTTTACACCACTTTTCCTCTTCTCATCCTCTTGACCAAGGACTTGTACCCAGTACAAACAATGAAAAGGAGCCTGGCGAGCTTGGGAATTCCCCTTTCTGCTCCTTCTTACAGTAAAGGGCAAGTTCCTGTTAGTGAGGGATGCAGAGAGTGGCAGCAGGGATCTCTCATCGTGCAAAGGCTGAGCGGTGCTGATTGATGGCATCAGGGAGCTCCTGCTGCCACCTCTGAGTCCTTTTCTGAGTGCCCGGTGCTTCAGCTCAAAGGCTGCTTGTTGTGTTTAGTTTCTTTTTTCTTTCTCGGCTGTTGGCTCTTTTGAAATCAGATCACTGCGACTTCCAGCATTCACTTTACTCTGTGCCAGTGCTGTGTCCCAGCTTCCCTCAGGAACAGCATTTCTGCCTTGGAAGTTGTTTTGCCTTTCAGATCCGCCCGGGTTTTTGGGTTCTCGTTGGAAGCAGGCTCTGGGCTTGTTCCTCTCTTAGTCCTGTGTTTGAGGTGAGGTTTCATCAGGGCTCCACGGTATCATCCTTTGTTTACTGGGATTAACTTTCCTCATTTTGCTGAGGTCTCTCAGTCTCCCTGCCAGGCTCCAGCAGAAGGAATTTTTACAGTGCTCATTTGAGCAGGAATTTCTGTGCTGAGCCTGGGTGAGGTTGCTGCCCTTCTTAGCTCTTCTCTTACCTTGCTGCCAGGTTTGTGTGCATACATTAGCTGAAGTCATTTAAAAATTTTTTTTTTTATGCTCCAAGATTGGTAGTCTGCAATCTCTGGGGTCTTCTAATTGCTCATGTTCATTTAATTAGTTCTGGATATTCCCCTCCTCTGAATATCCATAGCTGGGAGAGAGCTGTATTTTATCCAAGGGTAGAAAATCTCACTGCTGGGTGCTCCATACCTGGACTGCTTTTTTCTTTTTAGGAAATAATGTTCAAGTGTGATACTAAAACTGCATTCTGTGTCAGCTGGGGAATCCTTTCACTTCCAGCTGCTCACCTCTTCCTGCAGGATGCTCAGCTTCCACTTCTCTCACTCTCCCCAGCCAAACAGAAGGAAGAGCTGCAACCAAAGTACAAATCCATAGCAGGTAGCAAATCAAGTGGTGGATGAACAGTAAAATTCTTCTTAGAGAGTTTTAAATACCTTGTGAACCCTGAGCCAACAGCTGCAGAATATTTGGGCACAAGAGTAGCTTTGGGACTCTGCTGCAGCACCCTGTGCTGTTCCCTTGGTTATTCTAATCCAGCTCTCTGCCTGCCCAGGCTGTGAGCTGGACCAGCAAGTGGCTGTGAAAGGGAAAATAAACCAAAACAACCCCAAACCCTCCCCAACAACCCGACAAAACCCAGCCCTGACCTCTTGTTTACTCAGGGTTTATTTCTGGATTTTTTTTCCAGCTTTTTCAGCTCCTCCTGTGGAGCTGCCTGGGTAGGCAGAGGTTAAAGCAGCAGGGTGAGTTTGAGGAGTGTTTCCATTTCATCCCTGCAGCAGAAGATGAGGGGCTGGTACAAAGCTGCAAGGTCCATCTTCCCAAGAAAGGTTCCTCAGGTGGAGCTCGGTGGTGGTGGCTGCCCACCCACATGGCCAGAGGCAAAATGTCCCTGCTGAGCTCACAGACCCTGCCAGGGGTGCAGCCAGGGACAAGTGACCCAGGTGAGCCAGGGCAGGGACAGGCTCTGAAATCAGCCCTGTGACCTTGTCTGCTGCAGCATCTGCCCTGGGGAGGCAGGAGGAAAGCAATTAAATGTCTGATGGAGTTCTCATTTTCCTTAAAGGGACACAAGGAAAGGTGTGATAGATCTACACCCAAATTATGGACTTGCTTAGGTTGGAGAAGCCCTCTAAGATCGAGCCCAACCATTCCCCCAGCACTGCCAAGGCCACCACTGACCCCTGTCCCCAAGTGCCACATCCACACAGCTTTTAAATCCCTTCAGGGATGGGGACTCCACCCTTTCCCTGGGCAGCTGTGCCAGGGCTGAACAACCCTTTCCATGAAGAAATTTTCCTAAATACCCAACCTGAAACTCCCCTGGCCCAGCCTGAGGCCGTTCCCTCTCCTCCTGTCCCTGTTCCCTGGGATCAGATCCCGACCCCCCCCTGAGCCCCCTCCTGTCAGGGACTTGTGCAGAGCCACAAGGTCCCCCCTGAGCCTCCTTTGCTCCAGGCTCAGCCCCTTCCCAGCTCCCTCAGCCTCTCGGGGGGCTCCAGACCCTTCCCCAGCTCCGTTCTCTTCTGCACAGTGTGAAGGCACCAGTGCCCTGCCAGAGCTCTGTGTTTGATCTGCTCAATTTAATCCCTGAGTTATTGCAGGGGGTTGGACCAGGTGGCCTTTAAGGACCCCTTTAAGGAACCATTCCAAGATCTTTTTGGTTTCTGTGTGTCTGAGAACATCACACACCTGGCTGAACGTGCTGGTCATTTGATCTCCTGCCCTGCCTGTTGTCACTTTGCTTCCATGACACCTGATTGTATTTGTATGTTTGTATTTCCCATAGCTTAACTTTATGGTGCTGTAGGGGAGATAACTCCTCAATTCTGTCTCTCCATTCACATTTATGAGCAGCAGAGAGGCTGAGGGAGCTTTCCAGCTTCTGCTCTTTATTTCCTCACTTGTTTTCCTCAGTGCTCCTGCCTTTCCCCCATTCATCTCTGCTATCTGTGCTCTGCAGCTGCTCAGTGTTGTGTGTCAGAGCCATTAGCAGAGTTTGCTTGTTAAATATCTGTATCTGGCTCTTTCTGTTAATTCCAGATTGTCGTTTATTAATCCTGGCTTTACTAAAGGCCTCAACCCCTTTCATTGACAGGATGTATTCAAATGTGCTGTTCTCACTCCTGTAGCCCAGTCATCACTCTTGGATTGGAGTAGCAAGAATGCCTCGAGTCATTTCAAATAAAATCCACCTGGGGACCAGATTAAAAACCCTGACAGCTCAGGGCAGACACTTGAGCACCAGTGCAGGCTCACGGAAACCTCTCAGTGTGTTGGGAAGGATGGCAGAGCAGAAAAGTCACCGAAAAAAGTAACTTCCAGTTTATTTCTGTGCCTGCATCCAAGAACTTGTGCTCAGGTCTATGAGCTTCTTCTGGGTGTAAATTGTATTTCAGAATAGCCCCCTTGGCTGGTGAGGGTTCACAGCAGGGCTGTGAGAACCAGGTGCCTTTAGATTTTTGATATCTGGTTTAGGCAGCTCCCTGCCACAAAAAGCTTAAACTTGACCCTCCTTTTACTGAAGGATTCGTGTCAGTACTACAAAGAAAGTGTAGTATTTATTCAAAGTACACAAAGTCCAAGTGTGTGCAAAGGCAGTAAATGAGTGGATAAATGGAAGTACAAGGCTGCAGACAGCACTGACTTCCAACTGAAGCTGAAGATTTCAGGCTCAAGCTAAGAAACAGTGTCAATGATTCTGCCTTTGAAAGGTGAACCATAAATGAGTTGGTTTGGATTGTGAAATCCTGCAGGAAACATCAGGCCCAGGGCTGCACCTGCAGGAGGAAGTGAAGTTGTTCTCATCAGCCACAAGCACTCAAAGCAAAACACCACATTCACCAAACTGGGCTTTTTTGGGTGGGAGCTGCCACCGGGGAAGTCTCCCAGCCTTTATTCATTGTGAGGATGGCATCTCTCACAGAAATAAAAACCAGGAATGCAGGGGAAGGGAAAACTTTGCTTCCTGAACCTCTGGGGTTCGAAAGGTTGCGTGTTATTTGCCTGGAAGCCAAGTGACTCTGCTGGGCAGCTTTTATTTCAAAGGAAATAAATAATAATAATAGGTCACTTCCCCACTCATTAGTTTATGTGCTTTTCCTACACTGAAGGGTGAAAAAATCCAACCTTAATATTCTTTTCTTCTGGTCTGTGTGGATTTGGTATTTTTATAGAGGACAACAAAGCTCATAAATTTTTCCAGCCTGCTGGGTTTGATGTGCTGAGGTGCTGAGCATTGCTCAAAACACACAGTGCCTTAAGCAAACAAGGCTGTTTGATCAGCAGAGCTGCCCTTTGCTGGGAGCTGGGGAGGTGCTGTGTTTTTTCCTGGAATTGAGGAAAAATCCATGAGGACATGGATGCAGCACTGAAATCTTTTAACAGCTGAACCCTCAGCACTGCTGTGCTCCAGCCATGGCTTGTTTCTTGTAAAGCAGAGGGAGATACAGGGTTGTTCAGGGTTTTTTGGGGTTTCTTCAACCTCTGCCCCCACAATAAGGGAAATCTACCCTGCTGGAACACAATCCAAATGCAGTGAAACTTGTGGGAACTGGGATTTCCCTGGATTGTCTCCCCTGCCTGTTACTGCTCAAGTAACACTAAGCTTGCTTGGGATTTAGTCAGGAATTAATTCAATGTTGTAACCTCTTGGATCTGAACTGTTGCAGGCTTCTGATCTTTCACGCTGCTCTTCCAGAGTGTTTTGTCTTTGATTTTCCCTTTGTTGCATTTTCAGAAAGTGGGGATGAGCACCTTCTGTGACATGGGGCATTGAAATGGTTATTGAATTCCTGATGCATTTTAATGAGCATCTCCATAACGCTGCTTTCCCTCTCATTAATAAACCTCCTGGCACAGGACAACTTCTAGAACCCAATCTTGGCTTCATCTCTCAGCAGGGGCTGCTCTGTTATGGACAGATTCCAGTCTCACTGCCACATGGAGGGTATCCTACAGGAAAATGAACAAATCCCAGCCAGAATTAGCTGAACAGCAATAATGCTTCTCCTTTATCTTTGCTTCTATGAAACATCCCCTAAATCACACGTCTGGTTCACCTCCCTTCTGGTGACTGGGGGATTGAGCTTTGCCTCTGAGGGAATTGTTCCTGCCTGAAGCTGAGGGTCTGTTTCTAGTCTTTTGGTGATGAAATCTGAAATAGCAGCCAGAAACTTGTGAGTTCTTCTGTGTCTAAGGTTTCTCCTGGGAAGGTGAGTTATGGCAAGTGCTCATTTCTCAGCAGCTTTTGACCTCTATTGGCTCCTTAAACAGTCATGTGGCATCTCAGGCTCTTTCTAGAGCTCTTCAAGCCTTCTTGGAGTGGGTGACACCCCCAGAGCCTCCCCTTTCTCAGCATCCTGAAATCATTCACTTCCTGCAGCAGAACAAGCCCTTTACATCAGTGTTTTCATAGCCTGCTTCTCTGCATGCACAATAAATTCCTGGTGCCTTTTTAACACTCAAAGGCTGCAATACTTTTTGTGTTGCTTGTCTGGAATATTTTCCCTAACTGCAGTTACCTGTAGTGTCATCAGATGAATAAACAATAAAAAAAAACCCCAAAGTCAGGTGTGACTCTACATCTCACTGCTTTCCCAGCAGCAGCTGAGAGGTTTTTACAGCAATTTCTTCCAGATTTCATCCTGACGCTGCAGTCTGGTGCTTTCCCTGCCACACATTCAGCTGCTGTCTCCTGCTGCCAGCCACACCTGTCCTCAGCCGGGGAGGAACTCTGAGAAATCAGGGAAATCAGGCAAGCAGAAATGTCTGCCAGCATTCCCCAGGGGGTTCCGTGTAGGATTCAACTCTGTGGGATTTGGTTATGAGGGTAAAATAGAAACGAGAGATCTCTAAAGATGGGTTTAGAGCATGGGAATTTATTGTGAAAGAGCGTGGGTGTCAGAGGCTGCTGGGCTGCAAGACACAGCTCAGAGCAGGCCAGAGAGAGAGAGAGAAAGAGGCAAAAAGAGAGAGTAAAAAGAGACTGATTTACCATTTACAATACAATAAATCGTCTTCTCTGTTGAACATTCTAATTCTCTTTAACCAATCTGAAACAAGTTACAAACTCTGCAATATTTGCGTGCAACCTATAAGAATCATCACATTACCATACGGGGTTATATTTTAAACCTTAAAAAACTGCTTTTGGGAATCTCTACCAGGCAGGCAGGGTCTGCTCTGCCCTTTGGACCTGCCTGGGCAGAGGGCATTGTTCTATCCAGAAGGAGGATTCCCTTCAGCCAGCTCTGCCATTGTTTCTTAGTTACTCTTCAACTCAAACCTTGTCCTCATCTCAATTTCGATTCTACTTTCCATATTTTCAGCATCTTTTGCAAGGTAATCATATCTATAAGGCTTTCCTATTTCATCTTCCCCAACAGTTCTGCCTCAAAGACCAGCTGTCCTGTGCTCCTGGCTTGTGGCACTGCCCTTCTGGAGCGTCCTCCAAGCCATGACCTGCTCCTGCCACTGCTCAGGGTGTAATTCCGTGTTCCTGAGCTCAGCCAGGGCTTTGGTTTGTTCCAGCTCGTGGGTGTTGGTGTCACTTGTCCCAAGGGATGCCTTGCCTGAGCCCATTCCTGTCCTGCCTGTGGCACTTGAGGGTCCCCATGAAGAGCAGGGGACAGCGGGGCCATCCTGACCTGTGCTCTGGGTGTCAGGAGAACCCTGTGCCTTTTGTCTCTGCTAGGTTGGATGAGCTCCAGCAGCATCAGGGAGTTCCTGGGGCTGCCTTCACCCTGCTGAGCCAACTTAGCACCACGGGAAGTGCTTGGACTCCTGGTGAGAACATCCTGCAGCGCTTCACTCCCAGGCACAGCCAGAAAGGCAGCTCTGAAGTGCTGTGGAGCTGCTTCAGTGCTGCCACCCCTCATCCCCTTCACCTCCCCAGCCCGTTCTGGGTGGGCTCTGCCTTCTCTGCTTGCCAGAGGTGCTTTTGCTTGCCTGTGTCACATTAAAGCCATGCAAATAGTTTCTATAGCAACAGGTGTCTCTGCTCAGCTCTGACGCAAAGTCCTGGAAGGTTTTTCTCATTCTGTCTTCATCCAGGTCTGATTTTTCGTTTTATCAACTTTTTGAAGATAAAGGGTGAATTAATTCTGCTCTGTTTCAGGAGTTAACTCGCAGCACAGGCGACTGCTCAGTTTCAAGAGCCCGCTGAAGTTTCTACACCAGGAACTGAACTTTGAGCTGAAGGAAAAATCAGCTGGAATAATTTAGAGCAGCACCTTGACTGTACAAAGCATGAAATCAAACTGGTGAAGCAGGGAGCGTTGTAGGTAGAGGGAAGGAATGGAAAAAAGGGGGAAAAATTTGTGCCCAGCTTTGCTCCTGGCCTGGTCAGTCTGAGGCTGTTTCCCCTTCTGTCTTTTCAGCTCTGTTAAATTCTCCACGTGTGCCCAGAGCTTGTCAGGGCCCTGTTTGGTGCCATTGCAAATGGAAAAACTGGGGGAAAAATTCATAAAACCTCCTATAAAAAACTAAAAAAAAATCCCTGAAAAATTTAGATCAAATAGTGTTGGCTGCCTGCACAAGGTGTTTGGGTCTCTGCCAGAGAAGAGTCTCCTGTGTAATTACTGCAAACAAACTGCTGCAGTGGGATCCAGGTAGGAGCAACTGTGAAAAGATGCTCTGCTCACTCTGATTTTGTCAACATGGGGAAAAAAAGGGGGAGGTGTAGGGATGGGCAGGCTTCAAGTTGTGCTTTTTTTCAGGGTGAGAGGCTTGTGACGGGTGAGGAGGGATTGGAGCAGAGCAGGGGTGAATGGCCACTCAGCCTTCAGCCTCACCCTGTGTTTTCCCTGTGTGTCCTTGTATCACCTGGCACTTGAGGAGGAGTTTTTGGAGGGCCTAACACTGAGCTGGTTTCTTCCTCTGTGGGCTCTTCTTCCCAAGAGGTCCCTGGTGCTGACAAAATCAGCACATCTTGCTGCAGGCACCGTCTGTGACCTGGCTGCAACTCGCTGCTGATTTAAATAGATATAAGGTGCAAAAAGGGCACAATCTCTATAAATAAGAAGTGTGAGGCACTTCCCAGCTCTGTGGCTGCCCTCCTGACCCACAGATCTGTTTTCTTACCTGTAAAACTCACTTGTGGGGGCATCTCCCTCACTGCTGAGCCTGGGCTGTGGCATAAGAGGGGATGTGCAAGAAGGGTGGGTGACTTTTGTGCTCCTGTTTGGTTGCTTTGGCCATGGGAAGGATGAAGGATGCCTTTTGCTCCTGGAGTTGCCTTCGTGGCACTCCTGAGGTCACTTAAACTTCTCTTTGGAGCTGTCACCACACAGCTGTGAGAGAAAGTTTGTCAGGATTTGCTAAAATGTGTTTTATATGTTAATTATTTGGTATATTCATCTATATGTACATGGGTATGAGGCTTCAGGGGTGAAGTACCTTCTCTTGTGGCTCTGGCCCTGCTCTGTGTCACTCGTTGCCACCACTGTTAATGAGAATTTCTGGCTGTTCTGAACAATCTGCTGACGTAAATCCATATCTGCCATCGGGCTCTGATATGCTCCTGGCAAGGCTGGTGAGAGCTGAGCTGGGGGTCTAATAACAGCAGCAGCCACTCTGGAGATGCTTCGTGGATCTGTTTGGGTTTGGTTTTAATAACTCTGGCCACAGCAGCAGGTTCTGTGCAGCCACTTTTTGCCTTTCTGCTGTGGAAGTGGCATGGCCAGAGAGGGTGAGGAGGGAGCTCAGAACTCAGACAGCTGCTCTGGGAGAGGGAAGTCTCTCCTTCCCTCCTCCGTGAGCCTCTTCAGGTGCTCTGTTTGGGATTCTCCCTTTTCCTGGCTGAATTCCTGATTTCACAACTATACAATGCTGCCCATGCCATCAAACCCCTCTCCAGCAGCGCTTGGTGCAAACCAGACCCTGAAATTTGAAGAACACAACCATGGGCCTTCACAGAATCATTCCCTGGCCTTTTCCATGCCCCCTCCTCCTGCTCTCTGCCCCGACCCAAACCCTTTGGGGCTCATCCTTGCAGGTTTGCCAGCCCTGCTCAGGGACGAGCTGGTGTTGCAGTCAGAGAGCCCTGTGCAGTTTCCAGGGTTACCTGTGCAGTGCTGATAGCAGGCAGGAAATTAAAATGCTCCATGATGAGGATCCCTTATCGACAGCAGATGGTGGCCATCAGCTAGACGTGCGTGCCAGGGGAAGGCACCAAGGCCAGCAGAGCAGGCACTGCTGTGGGATTTGTGTCACCACCACTGCTGGATTTGTGTCACCACCACTGCTGGGTTCGTGTCACCACCCCTGCGGGTGCTCCTGGTCTGGCTGTGGTGTGTGGGACTCTGCTCTCTCTCCTGGAAGGAACTCCAAGGAGTCACTGTGGCTTCCAGGCTGTTTGCAGAGTTCCTTGTCCTTGCTATCAGCTGGTTCTCCCCTGCAGGTTTCTCCCTCATGTACAACTTTTCCTCTTGTTCCTCAGAAGACCTGGTTTCTTGGCTTGGGACTGTTCTGCTTTGAAGCTCTCTGAGCATGGTCCAGGTGCTGCAATCTCTGTGGAGACTGATGTGCTGGAACCTCTGCTGGGATTTGTAAAGGGACGGCTAAAAGTGGAAAATCAACTGAGGGTCAATTCTGCTGTGCTCTGGGATTAGTCAAGTGTCAGATTATATGTTCCTTTTCTTACTGAGCTGTCTCTTGTCCCTTCTATCTCTATGGGGGTTTCTGCACCTCACTTTTCTAACTCTGAGGTGCAGAACCAGGCTGGAGTGTGGATATCCCTGCCTGTTTCAGATCAGGGCAGCAAATCTCTCCCCAGACGTGTCTTGACTTCTGTTTGTACCTAACCAGCTGCTGCCTGGTGTGCTACAGGATGAAATAACAATATTTTATTTACATGCAAAGCCTTCTTGCAGGCAGTGATGCTGGTGCTGAAGTGTTTGGAGGAGCCACTGTGGTGGCTCAGCTTTCTCTGACCTCAGGCCCGGCTTTGCTCATGGAAGCACCATGGAGCCCACTTTGAGAGGGCTCTCTTTGTCAGCTTAATTGCTCTTTAGATGTCAGTAACTCTGCAAAGACCAGACCTGTTCTAGCCCATGTTCAAGCTATTAATTAAATAGAACACTCCAGGCTGACTCCTGGTGCAGCACGTAGGCAGTGACACTGTGGCAAATGCGGGATCGTACGCAGACCAAAACTCGTGACGTTACTCCTTTCTTCCCTCCCAGACCTTCACCCTAAAATCTGCATCCCTGAGAGAGCTCTGCCCTCTCTGCAAGCTTTCTTAGACCCTGGCTGGAAGAGCCTGCAGTGCTTTTTGCGTTTATTTTTAATGCAAATGTTTAATTTCAGATGTCCTGAACGACGCCATCTTTGACGAAGACCATGATGAGATGGTAATTGTGAAGGACATAGACATGTTCTCATTGTGTGAGCATCACCTCGTTCCATTTGTTGGAAAGGTAACTCTCCCTCGCAGAACAAATGTGGGAATGCACAATAAAAGGCCCTAAGTACATGTAAAAGACTTTGTAGCTGTAGCTCCAGGGCTTTTAAGGCCGTAAGTACTCGCTGCTTATGGCTACACTCTAGGAGTTGGATCTTCAGAATACAAATAAGGAAGGCCTCCTTAATGTGAGGTTTTATTTGAATTTAAGCTCCTGAAATGTAAGGCTCAACCTTTCCTAGTGTAAGTAATCTAATGGTTTCTGACATTTCATATCAAAGCTCTTCTTCATGAAGCAGCAGCGAGCCTTGAGGGCAAACATCTCGATATTAAACCAGCTCACCCTGCACACGGGCTCTGCCATGGATTTGGCTCCTGGCTCGGAGCTATCCAGTGCACACTCATCTCTGAAACCCCCTGGGAGTGGAACAAACTCATTAGCAGCCCTGCCTAAATTAGGTGAGGAGAGTCAGGGTGGCCAAAACTGGCTGTGCTTAGCTGGGGAGTCCTGTGAAGGGGGTTGGTGTTCCAGAGGGAGCTGGAATTGTAATGCCAACAGAGTCAGGGAAATAAAAATTTCTCCAGTGAACCACTGTAGAGGTGATGAAGAGTTCTGAGAGGGAGCTGCAAGTCCCAGCCTCTTTACTTTCCAGCACAGGAGGATGGAGCTCATCTGATCCATCTGTTACCACAAAGTGCTCTCAGGTCCAGGAGCAGCACGTGCTTGTGCTGTCTGTAAAACTCAATCAGTGCCACGTAGTGCCAAGCAAATGCTCTCCCAAAAATACAGCACATGAACAGAAACCAGCTGTTTATTTAGTTGAGTCAATTCAGTTTTGTCTGCTTTCTTTTCTTGCTGTTAGCGTTTTATTCTGGGTATAAAATAGGGTAACCTCATTTTCTGTGTTTTCTGTTGTGCCTGTTACTCTTGCTTGTGTGTACTGTGTATATTCTCCCTGTTACTCCTGTGGCAATGTGTGCATTTTTTTTTACATCCAGCTTTTTAGCCTGTGTGGTTTGGAGAAATCTCACAAACACCAATCCAGTCCTGCTAAATGACTTGGTATGGCTCTAAATATTCAGAGTAACCACTGCCCTGCTGGGTGCACCAAACGGGCTGCAAACACCACCTGTAGGTCTTGCATTTGCAAGTTTTATCTTAAAGGAAATCAAGAAATCTTCAAAAAGGATTCAAAGCTTATTTTTAAGTCGTGTCTCTCACTTTGTCTGAAATGTTTCGTGTCTTTTCAGGTGTCAGTGGGTTGATTGCCCAACAGAAGGGGTAGGAATGAGCAAGTTAGCCAGGAAATCAGGTGCACTGTGCTACCTCTACTGCAGGTACAGCAGCACAGGATTCTGAGCTGGGGCCTCCAGGCAAAGCCAGAATCCCCCACTGACACTCCCCTGCTGGGTCTTGGCTCATTTTTCAAGTTGTACAGTGGCACAAGTATTGGGTTATAATCTGTTATAACTGTAAACCCACTGGAATTCAGTATGGCTTTCTAAAAACAAGGAGTTGAATATCCTTCTCTTCACATCTGAACACTTTTCTGCTAAACTTCTTCCAATTCAGTTCAAATCCACATTCAGCAAATCCAAATTCGAGCAGGATGGAAGCTGAGTTAATCATCAGTGATCTGTGATACTAAAACAAGGAAAAAATCAAATCAGGAAGTGCAACCTGATTTTTGATGGCAAAAAGTATTTCTTTCCATCAGAACTTTCACTGGAAGCAAAGCACAGTCTCTCTTCCTTCCGCTCCCTAAATCCATTTAAGGTCTGAAAGAAAAGCATGTTTATTTTAGACAAATGGTGCTGTGCTGTGCTGAGTAATTGTCCCCAAATGCAGCAGTGTTCTGTGGCATTCCTGAGACTTGGAACATAAGCCTTGACTCTTGAAGAGCTGTGACTTTTCTCAACCCTCAGAAAAACTCACCTGTTCTTCACCAGGAACCTCATGGGGCACTCACAGCCTCAGCTCCACAATTCCCCAGGCTTGCATGGTGCCACGTTCCTCCCACATGCCGAGACTTTTGGGCTGTCCCAGATTTAATTCTGGGGTGAATGCACATCTCATTGTCTGTGCATGAGTTTCACATGCCCCTGGAAGGGTTTTTTTTGCTGCTGTTAATGGTTGTTCTCCCTGTCCAGGTACACATTGGTTATCTCCCCAACAAACAAGTGCTTGGCCTCAGCAAGCTTGCTAGGTAAGTGTTCTAATGAAAGTGATGCTAATTTGTGAAAAGGATTCCAGGCTGTGCTAGCTGGGCTAATCTTTTTAATCTCCTCTCCCTCCAAAGCTCAGCCCACTTTGTGTCCTGCATTTGGATTTAGACCAATCCTCAGCATTGTTTGGTTTGGTTTGGTTTGGTTTTGCTTTTTTTTTTTGTGGAGAGGGCAGATAAGTCTTGGAGCTGTGATAATTCTCACCAGTGGCTGCAGGAGAGCCCTAAAGCTTTTGTAGGTTCCCCAGAGCACTGCAGGGAGCTCTGAGGCAAAGAACCAGAGAATTTGTTCATGTTCTAAGGCAGACCACAAAAACCAGTGAGAATTTCCAGCTCTTTACTGCTTGGGTGTAGATTGACTAATGAGAACAAAAAAAAATCTGAAAACTTCCAAATGAACATATTTTATGGATATAAATTTAATCTAAAGCTTTCATCTCTTAGCTGACTCTTCAGATAATTTTGGCATTTCTTTCTTTCACTGAAGTCATGCTGAGAGCGCTGTGGGGTAGATTTTACAGATAAAGTTCAGCTTAAGAAATAAAGCAATTGCAATACACTTGAGAAATCCATTTGTTATGTAAAATAGCTTTTTTTCCTCAGCGAGTGCCCTTGGGTCAGTTGTTGAACTGACTCCTTTTATTAAGTGACACTTTCTGATGCTGGTGAGGAAGAGGATGGTAGATCCCTTCAATAAGCAGATTATTTGGGATCAGAGTGGAAGGCTCCCTTTTTGAGAAACAAATCCAAAAATCTGGTTGTAGCTCAGAAAGACCACATAGGTTTTGCTTTCCCTGATGGGTCTGTTAATCCTGCTGTAGTTCCAGTACTGCTAATGAGAAATTAGCCCTGCAAATCTGCCTGCCTGCTGGGTTTTCTTAGCAGGTAAAAAACGTGTAGGACAAGACAGCAAAATGTTCCAAAGTGAGCCAGACCTGTTCTGGGCTCTGCTTGCACAGCAGGGAGTTGGGTTTGGAAGTGGAAGGATCCTTGCAGGTCACATCTTTGCTGTGGAACCTCGTATTGCAGGGAGGCATCTCCCTATCCCCAGAAGTGCTTTCAGGAGTGGATTTAAGAGGCTGAAAGAGGTTGTTCAATGTGTAAATTTTCTCCTGTGTGTTTTTTATGAGTGTGCAGAGCTACTGGAATTGCAGGCTGGGATTCTGAGCTGCAGTTCTGGGCAAAAGATCTCATCTCCTGTGAGCTGCTCATGCTTGGGGATGTGTGTGACATCCCATGGCGGGTCTTTAAGTGGTGCAGGCCTGGTGGGGAGGGTTATTTTTGTTGTTGTTGTTGCTTTTTGGAGTTGGTTTTCTGAAGAGAATCCACCCTTCCACCCAGCCTGAAGGGCTGCAGTGCAGGATTAAGGATCACATTTGGAATATGCATCCACTGGTTTGTTCTTGCTCTGGCCTCCATTTATCTCTTTATTCCTGTCATAAAAAAGAACTCAAAATAGTTCACAGTGTTTTTTTTTTTTTAAATGCAAGTGGCAATATAGTGCTAGAAATTTTCCTACTATTTATCCTCAGAATGGAAACCTCGATGTGTGCTGGGCTTCCTGCACTGTGCACGAAGGTTAAATCTTGCCTCTTTTTAGGGCAAAAAATCCCATATAGTGCAATAATGAAAAGATTAGATTCTTGTATAACAAAAGGTTCTCACTTTGGAGTGCTTGCCATCAAGAGGTCGGGGGCCAAAATGTGCCTCCCTTTCGTGCCCTATATAATGCAACCAGTGTTCAAGCAAAGATTTGTGAGGCTGTTGGTGCTCTAGGCCTAATCTTTCATAATAGGATTAGTCTAATGTGAGTTTCTGTAGTTGTGGATGACCTGCATTCAGTAAACAAACATCTTTCTCTGGGTTTTAAGCTCAGGCTTGAAAACGCTCTTTCAAAAAACTGTTTTTACATAAACACCTTGATGGGCCTTCTTCTGAGTGGTATCTGAGCATGTTTCCTATCCATACAGCCAATCTGAATATCGTGTTGCTTTGTTTTGTGCTGGAACACAACCATTTCATTGCTGGAGGGGAGTTTGTGCATTTAATTCTCTCTCCAAAACAGCAGGAGAGTCTCATTGTCGGGGATGATTCTTGTAAGTGGTGCCTCAGGCTGCCAGCCAGCGTCTGGCTTTTGTCTGGTGTGACCAGACAGGTATCAAAGCTTGCTGCAGCAGCTCCTTTTTGTGGCCACTTGAAGTGTAATTAAGCATTTGAGGTTGGCATGAGCAGCCCTGGAGTTACAGAGCAATTACATGGATTTTCTCAAAAGTGTGGATTCTGGAAGTGACAGTAAGTGGCACTTCCACTGCCCAGCAGTGGCTTCAGTTTGAGAGGTGTTGGAGGGGACCATTAAGGTGATCCCTGCACTGAAATGTGAAGGATGGGGTGGAGAGATTCTATTTGAAATAAGGCAAATTCTGGCTCATTGTTCTCAGCTAAATTTGTGGTTAGATGCAAGAATCCAAAACATTTCTTGCTCCATTTCAGCAGCCTCCTGGGAATCCATTATCTGAGCTGTCCTGAAGACAGCATTTGGTGTAGTCTGAAGCACAGGGAGGTGTTCAGGAATTGGGGTTCAGGGAGTCTTTGGACATGAATTCCCCCACAACTCTGTGATGGAGATGGGTGGGAATACAAGGAATTCCAAACCAACAGAAGGAAACCAGAGGATTTCCACAGATTGCCATGGATTTTGAGGAAGGACATGGATTAGCACAGGGGTCTCTTTTGATAGCATCAAATTAATTGTGAGGATCAGTCAGTGGTCAGCTGGAAATAACTATAATAATGTCTTTTTCCTTTCTCCTTTAGGATCGTGGAAATATACAGCAGAAGATTACAAGGTAAACATGAAATTTTGGGTTTGTTGTGTGCACTCCTCTCCTAGTCAGTGCAGGGGGCTGGAAATTGGGGGTGGACTGTAAATGTGGAGTTTTAGAGTGGAGAAAAACCCTTCCCGAAGAGGTTTTTCTCACCTGTTTATTGTATTTAGCCCCTTAATTCCCAATGAAGGGCAACTTCTGCCTGGGAAATTAAATGGAGACTGGAACTGATTCTGAGGATAAATGTGCTACCAGATAGATCAGCCAGGAATAGCTGAACCAGCTGGATGCTGCTGGGGATGAACTCTCCAGCAGAGGTTTGGAGAGATGCCTTCAGGAATTCTTGTCTGAGGCAATGGAGCAAAAGCTGCCCCTTTTCCCTGAGAAGGGGAGAGGCTGCAGGATGCAAAGCCTTGGGTTGGGCTGAGCCTGCTGCCTTTGTCCTGTGGTTAAATTTGTCCAGGTCTTGGCAAGAGAAGTCTCAGTGACCTCCAGGCTGGTGAATAGAGGGTGCTAGAGCTGCAGGAAGTAAAGCTTTGCAGGACAAAGCTCATTTTTTATCTCTGTTTCCTTTTCTTTAAGAAGATAAATTGGGCGTGTGGAATAAATGGTGCAGCAGTAACGTTGGGAACAAACACATTAAAAACTGAAACAGAACAGAGAGACAAGAAAACCTTACTGCAAAATAGGAAATGGAGGAGCTCTTAGAACAAATTGTGGTTGGAGAGGTGGAATGCAAAATTCCTCCAAATATAAACAAGAAAATTAAAGGTCTGTTCCAGGATACAAATGGAAAATAGGATGGGGCTTGGAGCAACCCCTTGGTCTAATGGGAGGTCCCTGCCCATGGTGGGGGGTTTGGAATGAGATGAGCTTTAATGTCCCTTCCAACCCAAATAATTCTGGGATTCTGGGAGTCTGAATTCCCTGTTGTTCCCTCAGTCCAGGAACGCCTTACCAAACAAATTGCAATCGCCATCACAGAAGCCTTACAGCCCGCCGGGGTCGGTGTCGTCGTGGAAGCCACGTGAGTGATCCCAGGGGTGCCGGGGTGGGATCCCAGGGGCTCCAGAGGTGGGATCCCAGCTCTGTGGGATCCCAGGGCCTCCAAGGGTGAGATCCCAGGGGTTCCAGGGGTGGGATCCCAAGTGTTCCAGGGGTGGGAAGCGTGCTCTGTGTGATCCCAGGGGTTTCAGGGGTGGGATCCCAAGTGTTCCAGGGGTGGGAACCATGCTCTGTGTGATCCCAGGAGTTCCAGGGATAGGATCCCAAATGTTCCAGGAGTGGGATCACTGCTCTGTGTGATCCCAGGGGTTTCAGGGGTGGGATCCCAGGGGTTCCAAGGCTGGAATCTGCCATTCCAGGGGTAGGATCCTGGGGGTTCCAGGGATGGGATTCCAGGGGTTCCAGGAGTGGGATCCTGGCTCTGTGTGATCCCAAGTGTTCCAGGGGTGGGATCCTGGCTCTGTGCTGCAGAGCTGGTGCCTGTTGCCCCTTTGGCTGTGGTAGGTGCATGCTGTGCCTGGTTATCAGGCAGAAAAAGTAGAACTAACAGTAATAATAATCATCACCCTATTATTAATAAAATATTACTACCAGTAATAAAAAATTAATTAAAAAATTTAAAAAATCAATAATCCTGCTGTGGCATAGCCATTTAAAGCGGGCACAGCCTGATCCTCTCTGGTGAGGCACTGAGGAGCTGTCCCAGCTGCCCTGGATCTGTGCCCTGCCCCTGTGCTCCTCCTGCCTCCTCGAGCAGTGCAGATCTTGGACCAGCAGCAGGATGTCCCTGTGATCCCGATGCTCCTCAGGAAGCTGGGAATTTCCTGGGATCAGAGGATAGAAGGCAGCTCTCAGTGGCTGGGAATGTGACTCTCCCACAGCTGAGGTGCTGTGGGGCTTTTGTTGCCTTCCCAGAACTGAATGTGACCGTGTAAGAAACATCTCTCCGCGTGGGATTGCTCCTTTCCCAGGAGTGTTCCTGATGCTCTGCCTCCCCTCTCCTTTCTCCTAGGCACATGTGCATGGTCATGCGTGGGGTGCAGAAAATGAACAGTAAAACAGTGACCAGCACAATGTTGGGGGTGTTCCGGGAAGATCCAAAGACCCGCGAAGAATTCCTGACGCTCATCAGGAGCTGAAACTGTGTCACCCTCTGGATGCACTCTGGGTTCTTCTGTCCCGTGTCACTGTCTGTCCTTGTTCCCACATCCCTAAACTCAGTCGTTGTGAAGTGTTGTCGTAGTCTTTGTGCAGTGAAAGGCAAATGGAAAAGGCAGGGATGAGGGAGGCTCCTCCTGGATTCCCACTGATGCTCGTGTCTCCGAGTTTCAAGCCACAAACAGGAGTTTGGGAATGTTCATCCATCCTTAGTGCAGAACATCCAGCTGTCAGGAGAGGAGTGGGGCTTGGGAGTGAAATGGATATTTATGAAATAGTTGTGTTTGTTGGAATAAATGTGGAGCAGCACAGGAAACACCTGGAAGGATGTGGATCTTTGTAGGATTGGGATTGTCCCGAATTGTTGTGTCTTATTGCAAGTCCTGGTTGTTTCAGTACCTGGATATGTGTGTTGTACCTCTGAGTTGTTACCTCTGGTGTGTTTTATATTCCTGCTGGTGTTAACCTTCATTTTTGTGTATTCTTTTTGTTATTGTTTGTTTGTTTGAGAAATGTGTAAACTCCATTTTTTTCCTATCCTCTTAACAGGCAGGGAATGAACTTCTGAATTATTTGGGGCACAGCCCTGTCTCAAACCCCTGGACAAAGGGGTTTATGCACCTTTTTCTCTGTGCCTCAGAATGTCTGACCACTTTTACTGTCATTTTCTTACTGTTTTTAAGGAAACTTTAACAGAGGAGAGGGAAAAGCCCTGCAGAGTCTGTCTGCAGAGTACTGAGCTTTCCAAAGAGGTTTTTAATGATATTTTTATCTTGAGCTTTTCCTTCTTGGATTTCCATGGGTTAGACTGAGAAGCTAAAATTAGTCTGATAATGTGAAAATGAAGATTTCCAAGCATTCCAAGGTTTCCATTTCCAGTGTTGGACCACAGGTGAGCACGAAATCCTGAGCACAGCACATGGACAGGTTGGGTCATTTCAGGGCAGAGTAACCTGGAATGACAACAGCTCATTTCGTAAGAGCAGCTGAGAAAAGCATTCCCAGGGCCACCAGAATGAATCAAACCACATTGAATTTTTTTTTTCTGTGTATGTGGCAACCCCTGTAAGTGGCAGAATTGGTACAAGAAGTTTCAGTCCAGCTGGACTTGGCTGAACTTCTGCTTTGTTCCCGCTTTAATGGGAGTTTTGTAACTCTTAATTGGGAAAAGATGAGGCGCAAATGAAAACCACCCTCCTCACACCGAGCTTGCAAAACAAATGTCAGCCTGGGGTTGGATGCCCACAGGTTCCCAGGGCTCTCCCTGCTTTGCTGGAGATCATTCCAAGATGTCCTGTACACGAAGCTCCTGCTCTGGCCAGCTCCACCTCACCAACATTCCTCCCTCTTGCTCCCATGTTGGAAACAAAATGAAAATTACATCTGGTCTACATTTTTTCAAGGAGAACAAGCTCATGTGTTTAATTACACTAATTTTACTTTGGTGACCTTCACAGCATTACTGGAAAGATCTTTCATAACATCCTCAGTCCTGGGTTCTGTAGGTGCAGTAGCAGTGTTTGTCCCTGGTGTAAACTGTGCTGCACATTGCTGAACCTCACCAACTCCATGGCATTTGTTTTCCTGAAATCACCACTTTTCAGCTCAGTGTGGGACAAATATCCAGCTGAAAAGCCTTAAATCTTTCTTGCCTGAAGTTGGCAGTAAACCTCTCTTTTTAGCTCAACTGGAAGGAGATTTTGAGGACCAAAGGGGCACACACCACTACACTTACTTCTCTTTCCTTGCTTTAATTTGGAAATTAAATCTCTGTAAAACAGTCTTGCTGCTGAGGTACCAAAAAAGTTGCGTTTTAACCACTTATCTCTATCCAGGATAAAGTTCACGTTGCACCACCACTGTTTTTTTTATTTCCATGTGACCTGTAGCCCTTAAAACTTCCCTCTCTCTCCTTGTGGCCTTGGATTTTGTTCCCCTTTTTGTTGCTGTGGGTCTCGGTGCATTTTTTGGAACGTCAGCATTGTTGAAATACAGGAACTTTAACTACACCCAGTGTGTAAATGTGTACAGGATTACAGCCCCTGTTGTGCTGCACACCAGCCTGTAGGATTCAACTCTGTGGGATTTGGTTATGGGGGTAAAATAGAAACGAGAGATCTCTAAAGATGGGTTTAGAGCATGGGAATTTATTGTGAAAGAGCGTGGGTGTGAGAGGCTGCTGGGCTGCAAGACACAGCTCAGAGCAGGCCAGAGAGAGAGAGAGAAAGAGGCAAAAAGAGAGAGTAAAAAGAGACTGATTTACCATTTACAATACAATAAATCGTCTTCTCTGTTGAATATTCTAATTCTCTTTAACCAATCTGAAACAAGCTACAAACGCTACAATATTCGCATGCAACCTATAAGAATCATCACATTACCATACGGGGTTATATTTTAAACCTTAAAAAAACTGCTTTTTGGAATCTCTACCAGGCAGGCAGGGTTTGCTCTGCCCTTTGGCCCTGCCTGGGCAGAGGGCATTGTTCTATCCAGAAGGAGGATTCCCTTCAGCCAGCTCTGCCATTGTTTCTTAGTTACTCTTCAACTCAAACCTTGTCTTCATCTCAATTTCGATTCTACTTTCCATATTTTCAGCATCTTTTGCAAGGTAATCATATCTATAAGGCTTTCCTATTTCATCTTCCCCAACATCAGCTCATTGTCTCTGAAAAATTAAAGCACAGAGTTATCCTTTGCACTGGGAGCATCCTTGGGGACCTGGAGGTGCTGGCTCTGCACAAGGAAAGAGCAAGAGCTCCCTCCCCTCAGCTGGACGTGGTTTCTGCACCCCTGGGTTGCTCCTGTGGGGTGGGTGTTGCTCTTATCCACAGGTGAATCCCCAGCTGGTGACTGGGAAGCAAAAAAAACCACCAGGATTTGGTGTCAGCTTTTTCTCACTGCTCCTTGGAGCCAGAGGAATCAAGGGGAAAATCACTGGAGCAGTGGTGGGTTGGCAGTGGCTGCTCCTGGCACTGAGCTTGGGGGATTTCATAGTCCTCTTGTGCCCCTCTTGAGCTCTCCTGGTGGCCTCACTTTGGCCTGAGGAAGTACCTGGTTCCTGGCCAGGGGCTCAAATTAACCTGAGCAAATAAATCCCATTTGCTGCGACAAGAAACCTCAAAGTGAAGTCAGGGTTGGGTCACCCCACTTGGGTGAAGGTTGGGCTGGTTGTCCTAAAGACATTCCTGCTGTCCTTCAGCCTCCCAGGAAACTGATATTGCTGGGATTCAGGGGAAAAAAATCTAAAATGTATGGATTCCAGATTCCTGAGGAGCAGGGCAGCCCAAATTCAGAGGGAAGGGGGACCTCAGGGGCTGCCTGTGACCACTGTGCCACTCAGGAAGGAGAAGGGGTGATGAATGGAGCCTCCTCCAGCCCTTGGTGTGTTTTTTATCCCAATGGTCTGAATTATTTGGAAATAATCCCCCTGGGAAGCCCCAGGAGCATTGGCAAGAGCCGTCCTTGTGGTGAGGCTGAGTTCTGACTTTCTCTCAGCTGTGCATTAAAGCTGGTGCTTGGGGTGGGAAATGGGCTGTTTGGGAAAATTTCTGCAAGAAATTATCTATGCCCTACATTTTTTCTTCTTCTTCTTTTTTTTTTTTTAATATAAGGTGTGGGATTGGGAAGGGACCTCACTGGTTTTGTGATTGTGGCAAAATCTGTTTTCATTCGGGTGAAAAAATATTCAACTTCAAAGTGTTTATAGCTCAAAAAAAAAAAACAAACCCCAAAAACCAAAACCAAAAAACCAAAACCCAAAAACCTGAAACAAAAAACTAAAACAGAAGGACCAAAACCTGTTGAATAAGGGGAGATCCTCCCAGCCCTCACCTGCCCCATTTTCCAGCATTCCACTGATTTCTCATGTGCTCCATCTCTTTCCTGATGCTCTCCAGTGGTGTGTGTTGCTTATCAATTTTATTTTCTCAAGAGTCCCCCATCTGAGCAGCTTCTTTGAGGTTTTTCCTACCACTTGTGGTTACTTTGGGGGTCTCCCATCACCTCCTGTGCTGTGCAGTGACCATTCCATGGATCCCTCTGCCAAATCCAGCCAGGTCCTTTGGTCTTCACCCCCCCGTGTTCCACCTCTAGTGCAGGTTTTTATCATGGAATCATTAAATTTAGATCATCAAGGGCTGGGATCATCCCAGAGGCTTCGTTCAGCTTTCCCAACTTTCCCACACCTCGGAGAGTTGCTAAATGAGCTCAAAGAACTCCTCACCTGCCCCTGGTTCCTCTCCTGTTCCCCAGGCACTGCTGGGGTTGGGAAAGAGCCTGAAATCAGCTGTGCCCTTTGAGCCCTGGCTGAGCCCTTCTGTCCAGCTCCTGGAAATAACTTTGAGGAGAAGCTTTGCCTTCCAGTGGTTTTAAAGTATGATTTAGGAGTTGAGAGGACCTAAAATATTAAAGCTGTTTTTAATAAGTCTTTGCCTGGGAGGGACAGAAAATAAATGTCAGTATTCAAAGAAATTTTGCTAAAATACACAAAGAATGTGATCACAGGGGATTGATTTGTTGTTTTTAACAACTTTATGTTGTGTTTTCGACGTTGGGGCCTTGCAGGGGTGGTTTTGGCAGGTGAAGTGCACCACATTCCCTCTGCTTGCTCTGCTTCTCCGCACCAGGATTGCAACAGGTGAAGCAAAGGTGAAAATCCCTCTGGGAAAGGGATCAACTCCCCTGCACAGGCCTGAAAATGGTTTTAAAAGTGCCAAGGCGAAACACAGAGGTGCTGCTTTGGCCTGGGATGTGTGGATACCACAGAGGGAGTCATTCCTGGGCAATTCCCTGACCAGGGAAGCCACAGCTCCCTGCAGCTGGCATTTCTTTATTCCCTTGTCCTGGAACAAGGCATGGAGCTGCTGGAGAGCTGCAGGAATTCCTGGAGGAGGTGACAGTCCCTGCTCAGCCAGGACACGCTGCTGTGCATGAATGTGAAGGAAAAAGGCAAAATTTGAGGATTCAGTCACTGGAACAGGTTCCCCAGGGAAGTGGTCACTGCACCAACCCTGCCAGAGCTCCAGGAGTGTTTGGGGAATGCTCTCAGGGACAGGGTGGGATTGTTGGTGGACCTTGTCCAGGGCCAGGAGTTGGGCTGGATGATCCTTGTGGGTCCCTTCCAGCCCAGGACATTCTGTGATCTCTGCTGGCTTTTGGGGCTGTGTGGGGTGCCAGCCCTTGGCTGTGGGGACTGAACTGGCACAGCCCCGGTGCCAGCCCTGAGCTCAGGGGGGCTGTGCTCACCTTCCTGCTTCTTTTCCATCGAGGGAAACGGGGTCCGTGTGCTGGAGGGAAGAGAAGGACGGGAAAGGGTTTGTAGGGAAGCAGCAGTGGGAGGGAGGAGGAGCTGGCGGGGATTTGGATTTGCCCCGCTCCAGGGGGATGCCCGAGGTCAGGGATGCCCAGAGGGGCCCGAGGCTCGGCTGGTCCCGGCTCCGCTGCGGGGACGCGCAGTCTGTGGCTCCCTCTGCTGAGCCCGCACCGAGCTCTGCTCCCGCAGGAGGAGCAGGGGCTGGAAAGGCTTTCTCAGGGATCACCCCGATGCCAGGCTGGGTGGGCTGGGAGCCCCTCTCCCACCCCCTCCACTGCATCCCGGGATGCTGCAAACACCCACCTGTGCTGCCTCTTGACAGGGGTGGGGATGTGGCTGGTTGGTCCAAAAGCAGAGGCTACTTGCCAGGATGGAGTATTTAAAAAAATATTTATTTAAAAAAAATAGCCCAGAAATCTATTTTGTTTAAAGAAGTGGGGATTTTGGCTGAGCTGGAGCACATCTCCTCTGACCATGCTCACTCAGTGGGCTGTTTTTGTAGAGAGAAGAGGGAAAATCATAGAAACACAGAATGGTCTTGGTTGCAAGGGACATTAAATATTGCCTTGTTGCAGTCCTCTGCCATGGCCAGGGACACCTTCCACTATCCCAGGCTGCTCCAAGCCCCATCCAACCTGGCCTTCCAGGGATGGAGCAGCCACAGCTTCTCTGGGGGCAACCTGTGCAGGGCCGCCCACCTTCTGAGTAAAGAATTTCTTCCCAATTATCTCATTTCCACCTCTCCTCTTTCAGTTTAGAACCGTTCCCCTGCTGTTCTGCCTGTGCTGGGCTATGGGAGAAGCCGTGGGGAGCTCTGTGGGTATCAGATGTCCAAGCTGACCCTGCGCCAGGACCACAGGGACCACCCAGCTCTGCCACTGCTGGTGCCCCACACGAGCCCCAAGGTGCCCATTGCAGGTGGGCATTTTGCTGATCCCACCTGGAGCAGCTCCCTGGTGGTGGCAGAGGCCACGCTGGGTGAAGTGGCCAGGGCTGCCAGGAGCAGCTGATTTGTCCATTCTGGGAGCTTTCCAGGCTGGCAGCCAGCCCAGTGGCATCTCCCAGTCCCTCCCACAGCCAGCAGGCGTGGGGGGTTAATTATTCCTTGATCCCGGGGAGCTCTGCTGGAAAAGCCCTCTCCATCCTGCATTAAAAACTTCCCTGCAGTGGGAAACCCCTTCCTGCTGCTGCTGGCAGGTTGTTCCCTGGGATGTTCCCCTCACTGTTAAACAGGAGGGATTTGTACCCAGTGCCAGGGGTCAGGGAGAAGGGACAGGAGCATCCCCGTGGAGGAGGAATTTGCCTGGCTCCAGGGCTGGAGCTGCTTCTCCATCACCCTTTGGAATGGGATAAAAGATGATGTTAACAAATCTGGGGCTCTCCAGCTCCTGCAGGGGACACAACAGCCCAGCAGCTGCTGAAACAGCAGCCAGCAGCCCTGGCTTTGCTCCCAGCTGGGCACGGGCTGCAGCCTCTGCCTGCAGGAGGAGGGGACCCGATTTCCCTGGGCTGGACGGGGCTCAGGTGTGGTGCAATCCAGGTGCATTGCTTGGTCAAGCCTTCAGTGCCCGAAATGGATTCATCCAACAGCTCTGGCAGCATGGAAATTATTTTTTTTTTTACCCTCCTGCTTTTCCTTTTTTAAGCCTCTTTCCTTTTGCCAGCCTGCAGGACCTACAGACTCTCCCTAAAATGTGTCAGCCACGGACTTTCCTTGGAGCCTTTTCAGCCCTTCCAAACTCCAGTTTTCCATCCCAGATTTTTTCGCCTTTTCCTTTTTCTTTCTGCTCTCTGTTAGCGCAACAACCCCACACTGTGAGACCCAGACAGCAGCACAGAAACATGGAAAAGCAAACTGTTTATGGAAGGAAATGGCTTTTTTTGGGGGTGATTTAGGTTTGTTTGAGCTGTGTTGGGAGGCCAGCTCCTGATGAGTGCAGGGAGCCATGGCCAGTGGGCTGTGGATGCTCTCCTGGACGGGGAAATGTGGGTGGGACTGAAAACCATGGCAAATATTCCCCTTCTGGGGTGGCCTGGCCCAAGCTGCTCTGGAGCACCCTAAATAGAAGGAGTTTGAGGACACAGTTTTGGAGTCCTGGCCCCAACAGCATTTGGGGAGCTCATCAGGAGTCCTGTCCTAGGAGAAGCTGCAGATGGAGTGTTCAAACAACCTGAAGAAACTTTGTGTTTGCAAGTTCTGCTCCTCATGGGGGACCTGAGCCACCCCGATGCCCGTGGAGGGACAGCGAGCAGGGTCTGGGACACCCAGGAGGTGTCTGGAGATCATCCCTGGAGCTGAGTGCAGGAATGGCCAGGCTGATGAGGCAGAGCAGAGCCTGCAGAGCTGGGTTTGGTCAGCCTGGAGATGCAGAGGCTCAGTCTGAGAAAATATGGAAAAATTGGCACTTCCTGTGGCCCAGTGTCCATGGGAAGGGGCAGCTCCATCTCTGAGTGTCCTTCCCTGCTCCCTCCATCCCCAGGAGGGTCTGAAACGTGCAGGTTTTAAGGACCCAACCTTAAAATCCCACCCCAAAAGTCTCCATGCACGTGCTGATGCTCTGGGCCAAGCCAGCTCCTCCGTGTGCCTCTGCAGCCTCTGAGCTGCACCAGCCCAAATTTTGCCGATTTCAAAGGAAAATCCTGGATCTAAACAGCTCCGGGGGCACGGGGATCCCAAAGGGACAGCAAAGCAGCTGCGTGGGGAAAGCCACAGGCTTTAAATAAAGATCCCCAACCCCCTGCAGAACTGTGCTGCTCCTCCCCTCTCGCCCACGGGATGAGCATCTATTGAATTCCAATTTTTTTGAGGAGTCCGAAGCCGCCTGCCAAGAAGGGGATAAATAAGGAGGCGCCACACCCCAGTGTTACAAAACCTTGTATTAATCATCTCCCTTCACTTTCAATATAGCGCGGATATGAAATATAGCCATGGTTCCTAGTTACACGGGAGGAAATGAGTAATAAATACATGGGAGCAAGTGGAAATCACGAGGGTGTTTCACTGGGAACAACATTGGAAAACTGTACACTCGCAAAGACCGGCATCTCCAAACATTAGTATTTCTTTATATCGGGAAGCTTTTACATGTAACAAACATGCTATTGCCATATATATGACCCAAAAGAAAAAAAAAAAAAAGAAATTAAAGTTGAAAAAATAGGCATTGCTCGGCAACATTAACTAGGCAAAAATAGTTCTTTTGTGCACTAACTTTGTACAGAAAAACCAGGACAAAAGGCATGCATGGACAAGGAGAGGCTGCCCGGGAACGGCATGCAACAGAAGAGAGGTCAAAGCTCTTTAAAGTCAGCTTACAATAGGCATAAATACATCAGGGTTATATATATTAATAAGGGAGGAAGTATTCTGTTTAACATTATTAACATTCCTGTTTTTTTAATGTATTTTTCTTTGTGTTTTTTTTTTCTTCCTATTCCTCCCAGAGGAATACACATTCACCTTTAAGTAAAGATAAAGGAATACAAAAAATAAAACTCACTTTGCAAACTCTTGATGACTCGTATAAAATCAACTTTTAGTGTTTATCGTCGCTGTGTGCAAATTATAGACGTCTGCGGGACCCACTTTTCCATCAGGCACATTCCGAAAGCCAAACCCGACATGGAGAAAGGTGACAACAACAAATCGTTCCCCCTAAGTGCTGACCCAACTCAATCACAGTTTGGGATTTTCCTGCTGGGTGATGCTTGGCCAGGCTCGACCCCACCCTGAACCGCTCCGGGTTTGCAGCGGCGGAGCCCGGGCCAGCCCAGCCGAGCTCAGGGCTTGTCCCTAGGGATGGGGCGACACTGGAGGGACAGGGTGTGTCCCCGCGGGTGTCGCCTCCGCCGGGCCCAAGGCCACTCGGTGCTGGGCATCCTCGGCGGCCGGGGACGGCTCAGGGGAACAGCACCAGGAAAAAGTCCCCGGCGGCGCTGGGGGGGCCCAGGGCTCAAACCCTGTCCCTCCAGTGTCGCCCCATCCCTAGGGACAAGCCCTGAGC
>JAHLSL010000007.1:725003-821669 GCA_025920805.1 Petroica traversi | reverse complement strand
TGGAGCTGGGCGAGCAGCGGGAGGGGGGGACTCGCCCGCCCCACGCCCAGGACCCCGCGGCGGCGACATCTCGGACAGGACAGGGAGGGGACAGTTGCAGAGGGGCGAGCGGGGGATACAAAAAGAAAGGCACTGCCGCTTTATTACTGAATATTTGACTTCACAGCCTCACTCATGCAACTGTTGGGGTTGGGTTATTTTTTTTCTTTTCTTTTTTTTTTTTTTCTTTCTATAAATAAGTTTTATTTCTTTTAAGATTCAAGCTTTTTTTTTTTTTGCGCTTTTTTTTTTTTTCCTTTTAAGCTTCTTTCCCTGGAGCTCTGCTGCCCGCACTTAGCACCGGCAGCCGGAGCCAGGCAGCACTTCCCGAACGCAACTGAAGCCACTTTTTTGTTGTTTGTACTCAAAAAAAACAAAACAAAACAAGAAACAGCAAACACAACTAAGTCGATATTAACCTCTACAGTCAATGGAAAATAAGCTTTTTTTCTTTGTTTTCTTTTTTAACAACAAAAGGAAAAAAACAATTGAATTATTTGGTGGTTGTTAATAACAGACATTATCATGGTTCCCAGCCATAGCAAGTTAATAGGTAAAATATCCAAAATAATCTCTCTGAACAATCAGAAAACCTCCGTGTCCATAGCCAGCGAAGGAATAAATAGAATTTCAGCTCTGTAGATACACTGGAGTCTCCCTGAGGGAGGCCCCTGCTACGGTGGTTCTGCTCACACCTCACAAGCTGGGGGTGCTTGGGGGTGACCCAGGTCCCCAGCGCCGACCCTGCTTTGCCTTCACCTCCTCACACCTCTTCCCAACCTCCCTGGCCTTCAGGTTTTCCCTTCTCCACCCTCCCCATCACCCCCCCTCAACCTCCTGTCTGCCGGGAAGCAGGACACCAAGGAACAGCAAACATAAAACATTGCATTTGGCACTTGGGTTTTTGTATATGTGTATATATATATATATATATATTTATATATATATTTAATTTTTTAAAGAAAAACAACTTAAAACCGCTGCATGACAAAAGGATTCACGCATCTCCCAGCCCTGCCCATGCTCTGGCTACCCCTGAGCCCACAGCCCTGCTCCCTCCAACCCCAGCACATGATGCTGTCCATGTCCTCACAGCCCATTTTGGAAATATTGCTGCAAGCATCACCTCAATTAATTGATTTTACATTTGTTATTATTCCATCAGAGGACTCGGAGCAGCATTGGGACCGGTGGGAGCATCGCTGCAGGTGTGAGCAGTGCTGGGCTGGATTTACCAATTTAACACCAAATTTAGCTCCTGTTATAAAAAGCAGCAGCAGATGAGGGGCAGCCCAGCCACTGCCATCCCCATCTCCTGCCTGGCACTCGATTAATGCCAAGAAAACAGGGCTGTGCAGCTGCATTTTGGTGCCCTTTGTGGCTTGGGTTTTATTCGGGGGCTCCTTGGCCACGCTGGGAAAGCTCTTAAGGCCAGATTTGGGCAGGCTGGGCCAGATGTGTGGAGCCAGGATGCAGCAGTACCTGCACAGGCAAGGCAAGGGACACGGGAACTGTCCCAGCATCCCCAAAATCACAGACTCCCTCCGGGACCCTCCTCTGGGCCAGATGCCCCCGCTCCATCCCGCATCCCGATCCAAGCAGGGCACAGGGACGGGCACCTGCTGACCCTCTGCTGCCTTGAGCACAACGCTGCCCCCTCACTGCAGACCTCCTGGCTCAACTGAAAGGAAATTTAGGGGTTATTTTATTATTTCTCTTGCAATCTGGGCTCGCTGGGTCAGTCTGTGCCTGAACATGGCAGAACTCAAGAGATGGGACCACCAGCCCCGAGGCCCCTGGCTGGGCAGGCAAATCCTCCCCAAAGGGTTTTTGGTCACACACCCCCACAGGGTGTTCCGTGCTCCTTGGTATCCTCCTCCAGGAACAGGGTTTGCCCACAGTTTGCCCAGTGAACCCTCTGCTGTCAGCACTCTCCTCCTCCGTGTCCCCCCCAACCTCCCCACGCTGCTCCATCATCGTCGCTGAGATATTTTTTTTTTTTTTGCCATCTTTCCCCCCCACCCCCCCACCCTTAGCATGGATGTAATAAATGACAACACAAATTCCAAGTCTAATGATATGTTCACAAGGACAATCTACACATTCACAAAATTAAAACAGGAGAGAGAGAGAGAGAGAGAGAGAGGAGAGGAGAGAGAGGAGAAAGGATGCACGCTATCACTGAGGCTCCCTCAAGCCCCGACCTCGCCGCTGGACCCGCAGCAGTTGTTGTCCCGGCCAGCGTCCCCGTGGCGACGCCTTCTAGATCGTGGAGGTTCTGTCCACACCATCTGCAAGCAGGAAGGGAGAGTTAGAAGCAGCCCCAGTGAGCACTGGTGCCCCCCAAGCTGGGGATTTGGGGGATGGACCCCCACAGCACCCCCAACTCACAGTCCCTCCAGGCAACCTCCTCCCATCTCCCCAAGCGGTGCAGAGGGTTTTGGGGTGTCAGTGCTCTGCTGGTCCCTCTTTGCCACCAATTGTCCCCACCCCACAGCAACTCCCCCAAGTTGCTGTCCCAAAACCAGTCCAGGCCTCCTGCCACAGCCCCAGAACCACTCTTCCAGGAGCAGAGTGGGTTTCTGGGCAGCCTGGACTCACCACAAGGTAGGTGACAGTCTGGGACTCTCTTACAGCAGGGCAAGTACATGTGCCCCTGACCAGGAGTCAGGGGACAGGGAGAGAGCTGCTCCCAGGGGCTGCCTTGCCCACAGTTCACCCAGCCCTGCAACACCTGCACCACAGAGGATGCAAAATTTTCCTCCATCTGAGGATCGTGGAAGGACAAAAAGCCCCAGGAGTCCTTTCTGCCACCCCAGAGCCCCTGTTCCCAGCACCCTGTGACAGCAGGGATGCATCCAGTCACAGCCCGATCCCAGGAGTGAGGGGTCCATGACCCACCCCAAAGCCTCACAACTGACCCTGGTACCAGCAGCCCCCTGTCCCCACCTCCCAGGGGCAGAAATCAGCTCCCAATAGCACTTCCAACCCTCCAGCCCTGATCCCACCCCCTGTGCCCCATCCCAAACCCCCTCCCTGGGATGGAGAGTGGTGAGAGGCAGCTCCCAGAGTGGCTGTGGAACAGAGAATTCCCTGTTACCACTTGGGGCACCACAGCCACCTCCCTCCTCCTCAACACTAAAAACAAACAGGTTTGTTACGCCTTTTTTTTTTTTTCTCCCCCGAAAGGTTTATTTTTTTAAGAGCTATTTATAGCACGACCGGTTTGGAGAGGCTCGGGGAATGCGACCTGGAAAAAATAACTTGGAGGAACAGTACCCTGCAGAGGAACAAGACAGCTAAGCCTCGGCTGGGCACACGCCGGAGAAATGCTTCGGGTGACAGAAGTGTCCTTGTTTTCCCAGCCAGGGATGCTGCCAGGGCCCTGCTGCTTCCCACAGTCCTTGTTCTCGTGTTCCTCTCCCCGGGAAGGGCTGCTGCATCTGCAGGGAGCCTGGTGGCACTTGTCCTTCCCGAGGGCTCCTGGTGGCACTCGTCCTCCCCGAGGGCTCCTGTCCTCATTCATCTGTCACAGTCCAGGATTTCCACAGCGAGACCCGAGCTGGTCACTGGGGGATCCGGGCGATGCTGTGCTCATCCCACTGCTGGGGGCCATCCCTTGTGCTTGGGGTCCAGTGTGTGGCAAGGGACACCGGGAGCTTCTGGTGCCGGTGCTTTGTGCTGCACCGGGCTCTCCGTGGCGCTGCTGCTGCTGCTGCTGCTGCCTTTTCCATCTTCCCTGCTTGTTTTTGCCCCAGTCCTCCTCCCTCCCCGTGCCTGTTATCCACTGGCACCCCCAGCTCTGTGGGGACTGTCCGCACCAGGGCACAGCGCCCGGCACAGCCCCTGGCAGGGATTTAGCCCCCAGCTGTGGGGCACCCCCAGCCAAACGAGGGATTTGGTGGCAGAAGGGCACAACACTCCAAAGCCTGTGACCCATCCGGCGGCAGGGGCTTTATCGAGAGCTAACGAGAGTAGCGAGCTAACACTAATTATCATTAGCAAGCTGACGAGTGGCTAATTAGCACAGACTCCACTAGTGCTGGTGCGATCCCTGCGTTCGGCTTCACCCCCTGCCCCGGCCACCTGGCCGAGAGAAGCCAACATTCCCATCTGGACACCCCTGGGAGCATCCCCAGGAGCATCCCTGCATCCAGCCCTGCCGCCGTCCTGCCCTCACAGCCACAGCCTGTCCCAGCTCTTGGGGGGCAGGGGGCAGGGGCAGGTGCTGGGGGGGCTCAGCAGAGGCGGCGTGGACGTGCTGGAAGAGCCCCAGAAGGAGGGAGTGCTCACCGCTGAGTGCGTGCTCCGTCATGCTCAGGCACAGGGACTCCAGCCTGTTGTTGATGTCAGGTTCAGTCACCGGCACCTGGAACTCTGCAGGGAGAAAGGGAATAGGAGACCCTGGTCAGGCACCTGGCAGGGGCCCTGCCTGCCTGCTCTGCGTGGGGAAACCATCTGAAAAATGCCCCAGGAGGGTCTGACAGGACTGCCAGTAAAATCAGCTTCAGTACGAGATGCTCACAAAAGCATAACACCTCCCTGATATCCATAAGGGATGAACCTGAGGGGGTTCAGGTGCAGATAAGAGATTTAGGGGGCAGCTGGAGCAAGAGCAGAACCCCACCCAGGGAGGGGACAGCCCTGGGAATCTCCTGGGTGGATGCTGTCTGTACAGGCAGGGTTAGTGCTCGGACATGGGATGGCAGCACAGACCAGCAGAGCCACTGTCTGGCTTCTCCGGGACCAGCTTGGCTCCCATTCAGTCGCCCACGTCATCCCTGCCACATCCCTGGTGGGGGTGAGCACAAAAAAGGGGACACACACATGAAGTTTGGAGCGTTCCAACACCCCCGTCCCAATCTAAACAGCAGCAAACTTTCCCCACCCTGCAGCAAAACCTGCAAATACAGCTCTTGCTACCGTGCTGGACGGCATCTCCTGCTTTCCACTGGCTCACAGGAACATGGGATGAGATCCAGGAGGGTTGAGGTCCCCCCCACAGCCCAGCATCACATCATTGCTTATTTTCCTTGCGACTCAATCCACGTCTTTGGCTCCCCAATCCTCCTACGCCCTCATCCACCGCAGGCTGACGCGTGAAGAGAAACCCATTTATCCTCCTCCAACGCCTGAGAAATGTGCCCTTGTCCCGGTGTTTAATCAATACCCAGGAACAGCTGCTGCTCCTGCTGTACGGAACATTTGCTGCCCAAATGCTGCAGTTTAACACCTCCAGCGTGTGAGGCCAGGGAGCTGCCAGCCCAAACCAGCAGGAGTGTAGGGATGAGGGTGAGGTTACTCGGGGATGGATTCCCTGTCCCGAGGTGTAAATTGTTGTTTGTGTTGGTAGGAAAAGGCACGCTCAAAGGCTAAGGAAGGCATGCACAAACAGGCTTCCTCAGGGCCAGGATGCTCCAGGTCCAGGGTCCAAGGTCAGCAGGATCCTCCCTGAATCAGAGGATGCTCCTATACACAGGAGCACTTTGGCAGTGTTTGGGAAGGAAGCACTGACACAGCACCATTTCCCTTCACACGCACTGTGGAAAGAATTTCCCCTGAGTGCATGAAGGCCCTCCTTCCGCACCGGGGCTCCGTGTCCAACCATGAGGAAAACGTGATGGATGAGCCACCACCTTCCCTCCTGACACGAGCCCCTCGAAGCAAGCTAGGCAAGGCACCAGCACTGTAACACACAGAGTCAAGATGGAATATACAGGGTGAAAAATCCCTCCCTCCTCTGGTTAAGCCAGGAATTCAGAGATACCCCAGTGGGAGCACACTGTGCCTGCATGGGCCATGAGCCTGTGGGGAGGCTCACCAGCACAGCTCCTTGTCTAACCTGGCTGTGGGTAAATGGAAAAGCACCTCTGCTGCCTACCTGGCTGCTGAAACATCAGCATGGTCTGCGGGGACGTGTGGACGGGCAGCGAGCGCGTCCTCTGCACCGAGCTGTGGCTCCGGCTGGGCATGCTGTTACTGCCCCCAGGGTTGGCAAACCACAGGTTCTGTGGGGAGCAAACACAAAGTGTGGGAGGCAAAGCAAAGCCCTCTGCGCCATGGGTTTATGAGCACTTTGTAGAATCACAGGATGGTTTGGGTTGGAAGGGACATTACAAATCAGGGACACCTTGCACTGTCCCAGGCTGCTCCAAGCCCTGTCCAGCCTGGCCTTGGAGGGAGGGAACCAGGGGCAGCCACAGCTTCTCTGGGTGCTTTGTGCCAGGGCCTCACCACCCTTACAGGGATGAATTTCTTCCCAGAATCCCGTGTAAATCTCCCCTCTGTCAGTTTAAAACCCTTCTCCTACCACTGTCTGCTCTTTTCAAAATCCCCTCTCCCTGTTTTATAAGCCACTGTAAGCAATCAGCTTTTCCCCCTCTGCTGCTTGGTTTGTCCCCCTCCCACCAGTCCCACTTCCCCACCCCACTGCACAGAGGAGAGCCCAACCCAAACTCCTGCAAACTGCTTGAAGAATGGGGAAAAAAGCTGGACAAGTTAGAGAAGGAAAAGCAAAGGAAGCTTTGTGGGAAAGGGATGGAAGAGCTGGAAATGCTGCGACCAACCTGTCTGCCTTGCTTGAGGATGGCAGGGCTGGCAGCAGGGCTGCGCTGGGGGGTGCCCAGCAGCCCAGTGGGGCCCAGCAGCCCCAGCCTGGCCGTGGGGAGGTTGCGGGAGGGGATCTGGAACTGCCGGGGGTTCCTCCGTGCCAGCCCTGCCCCTGCGGATCCGGCTGTCGGGAGGGAGTTGGACTGGCCAAAGCCTCGGCTGTGGAGAGAGAGAGCACTGAGGGTGAGACAGTGACTTGTGAGGGGATCCTGGGCCTCCCATCCTACAGAGGGTGAGAAAGTAACCCATGATGGGATTCTGGGCCTCCCACCCCACTGAGGAAGAGACAGTGACCTGTGAGGGGATCCTGGCTCTCTCATCCCACTGAGGGTGAGAGAGTGACTCCTTTGAGGGGATCCTGGCCTTCCCACCCCACTGAGGGTGAGAAGGTGACCCATGAGGGGATCCTGGGCCTCCCATCCTACAGAGGGTGAGAAAGCAACCCATGATGGGATTCTGGGCCTCCCATCCTGCTGAGGAAGAGACAGTGACCTGTGAGGGGATGCTGGCCCTCCCACCCCACTGAGAGTGAGAGAGTGACCCTTGTGAGGGGATCCTGGTCCTCCCATCTTACTGAAGGTGAGACAGTGACTCCTTTGAGGGGATCCTGGGCCTCCCATCCTACAGAGGGTGAGAAAGTAACCCATGATGGGATCCTGGCTCTCTCATCCCATTGAAGGTGAGACAGTGACTCCTTTGAGGGGATCCTGGCTTTCCCACCCCACTGAGGGTGAGACAGTGACCCATGAGGGGATCCTGGCCCTCCCATCCCACTGAGGATGAGAAGGTGAGCTGTGAGGGGATCCTGGCCTTCCCATCCTGCTGAGGGTGAGATACTGATTCCTGTGAGGGGATCCTGGCTCTCCCATCCCACTGAGGGTGAGAAAGTGACTCCTGTGAGGGGATTCTGGGCCTCCCATCCCACTGAGAGAAAGACAGTGACTCCTGAGAGGGGATCCTGACCCTCCCATCCCACTGAGGGTGAGAAAGTGACCCTGTGAGGGGATTCTGGCCCTCCAACCCCACTGAGGGTGGTCCCTCCATCCTGCACAGGCAATGGGAAGGAGGCACTCTGGTTGTCCAGCATCCTCTCCTCTGCCACTTGCCCTCCCTCCCTCGTGCAGTTCTCAGATCCACATTTGTTTTCTTTGAAGTTTATTTTACTCCTGCAAAATGGGCCTGTTCTCATATACAATCTAAAATAATTTCAGGCAATGCCCCGGGAATCTGATTTCTTTGAGATCTCTCATGAGTGGATTCTCCAGTGTCTAATTAAAGTTTAGCTTATGCTGTTGGGTTTTCTTTCTCCCCTTCCAGGAGGTTCATTTTTAAAAATATGGTCACCTCTGAGATTTCTCAAGTTCTGTAAAATTTGGTTAGAATGACCTAACAAATCCAAGTTTTATTAGGGAGAGCTGAGCTAAAGGTGCTTTCCTGAAATCTCCTCCTGGAAGTTCCTACACTCCCAGTTATCTCCAAAACACTTTCTCTTTTTTTTTGAGAACAAAGAACTCAAAACAAACCAGGCTTTGCGGAATGAAACAAAGATGCTGCTAAAAGTGAGTTAAAAATCTTTTTTCTTGGCACAACCCCTACACTTTCTAAGATCACCTGAAATCCAGCATCACCTTGGACGTGAGCAAACACGGTGTTCCCAACACAGCCCTGCCTGGCTCTCTACTGTACCTCTAGCTCTGCCCCCTCTGAAAGCTTCCAGCTTTTTTTATTTTTTATCACTTGACAGCTTTTTGAGGAAATTCCAGTGCTGATGCCATCATCAAAGGGCAGCAGGAAAAGGGCTCAGTGGAAGTGCTGGGTTGGAGCCATGGAGGGATGGGAGGGAAAGGCAGTGACCACACGCACAAGGACACTGCCAGTGCCTGGAATTTCACTGCTGAAGCTTTTCCAACCCTCCCCTTTCCCTAAACATGGCTCTGAACCCAGCAGAACCCATCCCTTCCCTCCTGAAATCCCTCATACCTCCTCTGCTGCCGGTAGCCTGACAGCTCCAGGAGGGATTTCCGAGGGAAAGACCGAAAGAGTTTCTGCACCTGCTGTTTCCATGACAGCAGCCGCTTCTTCTGGATCTCTGTAAACGCCTGCCCAAAAAAATTAAAAAAAAAAAAAAGAGAGAGAGAAAAATAGGAAATGTATGAATATTCTTCACAGAAAGCGAGCGGGGATGTGCATGTGGGTGTGCGGGTAAAGAAAAGCAGCTGGAGCAGGTGATGGGGTGAATTGAACCCCATCAGAAAGTCTAGGGGGTCTTTCTGGTCTTTCTTCAGGATTTACTCATCTCAGGTGGAGAAAATGCTCCAGCAGCACTCCCTGTGTGCTGGAGTGACAGCCCAGCTCTGTCTCAAGGCTGCCAACTCCTTTTGGCAGAGCAGGGGTTTGACGGTGGGTCCCGATGGGTGGTGACACTTGTCACCTGCATGTGGCTCTAGAAATGCTGCCAGGGTGGGCAAAGCTGGGGTGTGGAAAGCTGAGCTGCCCTGTGGCATCCTGCACCCTATCCCCCTTCTTGGGGCTGGGCAGAGCTTGGCTGTGATCCTGGCACCAACAGGCTCTGAGGGAGGTCACCCGGGGTGAGCCTGTCACCCACACGGGGCTCCCTGCAAAGGTCACCCTGGCAGGGACAGAGCTGCCCCCAGAGCTCCAGCAGGAGGTGTGGGTGACAGGGACACCCACGTGCCACCACTGCTAACTTTAGACACACAAGGTCTCTGTTGGAGAGGAGCAGAAGTCTCCAGAGGACAGTCTGGAGGCTAATTAGTGCCTGACTTGATTGCTCTGAGCCACTCTGGAGGAGATGCTCTCTCCTGGCACTGATTACGCTGGAGCACACAGGGTGGTCCTGGGCTGGCTCTGGTGGGAAAAGTGCAGCCCTTTGGGAAAAGCTCCATGTCCTCCTGGCTTTGCTCTCTGGCCCCAGGCTGCAGCTTCCACCACTCCTGCTCCCTGATCCCTGCCATATGGGCAGGTGATGGAAGCAGCTTCTTCTTCCAGGGACAGCCAGCGTGGGCGGGAGACGCTGCAGGATAGCAGGGACACCGGCCATCCCTCCCTGCCACCAGGCAGGAGCGTGCCAGAGCCCTGTGGCACAGCCTGGGCCATCCCAAGCCATCATCCAGCCAAGGCAGATCCGCTGGGAGCAGAAACAGATGTAAAATCCCTGTTGCAAAATCCCAAGGCCACGTGGTGCAAAACGGGAGGAGGGATCGCCGGGTCTGTCTGATGGGAACCTCCTGCACGTTCATCCCGGGGTTCTTCCTTTCATCCAGCTGCTGATGGGACTGTCACGAGCCAGATGAATTTCCCAGCTCCAGGCCTTGGCAATTAAAGCAGCGTGGGGGGAAGCAACATTTCCATGCACCACGTTGGAGCTACCGCCCCGCTCCAAGCCTGTTCTGTCAGAATTACTATTAATACCCCCCAAAAATATTTGTGTTAGAAACCGAAAGGTTTACATAAACAGACACTTTGGAAACAGTTTCCAAGTGATGAGAACAACAGTTTTAGATGATCCGACACGACTCACCTCGTGGATTAGACATTTGTCTATGAGCTGTAAATAGGAACTTATATTCTCTTCATCGGGTCGGGAAACTAAAAGTTGTGTGCAGACTGGAAAAAAAAGAAAAAGAAGAGAAGGGAAATGGGGATGGGGACACCAAGATGGGGCCCAGGAGGGGTCCCACAAACACCTGGGACATCCTGTTTCCCTTGTAACCACGAATAAGTTTTTCATCAGTGAGAAAAAATGCCCTTCCCCAATTCCTGCCGTGCCTTCCTATATTTAGGGCCAGATTTTGTTCTCTGTTACGATGGTGTAAATCCAGACTAACACCACTGGAGTCCCCAAAATTAGACCTAAGCAACTCAGGGGCACAGGATTAATCCTTATTCATAGGTAAGAGAGCTCCTGCTCCCATGGCCAAAATCTGCCCCCACTGCAGAGTGGCAGATTCCCACCTTTCCAGATGAATTTTAACCTCTTTTGGAATGAATGCCATTGAAAGAATCAGGGATGAGCTCATAGAGGAATGAGTTTCTCCTCTTGTAAACCCCTGGGCAGGGTTGCCTTGAGGTCCAGGAGGACACCACATCTTGTGCCACACTTTGCCATTTGTCACAGGAATAAAATGGCCACACGTGGCTGTTTCTGCAGGCAACCAGCTGGGGACAAATTCTGCACCAGGTTTCTGAATAGAAAACACCTCAGCTATTTATTTGTAAAAAAGGTTGGAAATAGGGATAAGGCTGATATTTCTTTGTGGCATCCCAATGAGGTTCTTTCTGCTCCCAGTCTCCTGCAGATGAGATTCCTCTTCCCCAGGGAGGTCTCCCTCCATGCAGCCAGCACTGACACCACAGGTGCCACCAACAAGGGTTAGGGCACATCCAAGCTCACACAGATTTGCTCCAAGAGCCCTGAATATGTCACAGGAGGTCAGTCCCCACCTCAGATTTCTCCTGTCACCTCTCAGTGTGTTATCCCTGATGCAAAGCTGTGCACCCTGCACTAGACATGGAATGGCACTGGAGTATTCTGGATGTCCTGCATCCAAACTGAGGCAAAAAAAGGGGCTTAGACCCACTCAAGGTGGCTCATGCCCAGCCCATGCACCACTGCTACCCTGCTCCAAGCAGAGTAAGTCCAAGGGATGCTGCTGAAAACACCTCTGGATCAGTGAGATAAGCCCAGGGAGGGGAAGAGAGAGAACGTCTGACCAAGGGAACACTTGCTGTTGCTACCTAGGGCAGGGAGAGGGTGTGATCCACTTTGGACCTCTGGCAGGCAGCTTGGGCCATTGCTGCCCCTCCCCAAAATCACATCCCATCTGCCCTGTCTTCTTACCTCTAACCAGCACGACAGGACCTAAAAAACCATCACCCCTCAGAGAGGGACCTGCAGGAGCTCAGGGAAAGGCTGCTCTGCCCCAAAGCAGCCCCCAAGGACAAGGGAGAGCTGCTCACCTTTCCCCATCACCCGGGTGAACTGCCCGGGCAGGTCCCCCTCGGGCAAAGGGGCCCCGCTCGACTCGCCCTCGCATCCCGGCAGATGGTGCTGCTGCATCCCGGCCGCCGAGTCCTTGCAGTCCGAGCCTTGGCTGTCCGAGCCCAGCAGGGAGGAGGGGTGGTGCGAGTCCACGTCCCGGCCGTGCTCCTCCGGGCTCGAGTTTTGGGAAGAGTAGGCTTTGATGGGGGTGAGGATCATTTGGTGTAGCTCCTGCAGCGGGACACGCAAGTTGCCACCTTCCAGGATGTCCTGTGGATTGAAGTGGGAGGGTTTTGTCTTTGCTGGGACAATGCAGGGACGTCTGCTGTAAAGCAGATCCCTCCTGTGACCCACCCTGAGAATTCCTGCTTCAGGATCCTGCTGCATTCCACAGTCAACAGCCACATTTCATTCACCAATCTGGACTGTGTCTGACTATCCATGGATGTGTTCAGACCCAAATCCACAGAGATTAATGTGCCCTGCCAACCACCGGGACCCAAACCCAACAACAATCCAGCTTCAGTGTTTCCACATTTTCACCAGAGAAATGGCACGTCCATGAAAGTGACTGAGCCTGGGAGATTTCAATGCCCAGAGCAGCAAATATCTCGTTCATTCCCCAGCAATCCCACAATGACAACATTTCAGCTCTATTTCATTGGAATTACAGTAACATGGGCTTGTTTCCCATTTCCTGCACCACCTTCAAACCTGGCTCCCATTAACTGCTCTGCCCCAGAACTGCTTGGATGGCATCCTTGTGCTCTGGGATCATCTCAGAGCCCAGGACTGTGCTGGGATGCAGGAGCCTGTGCTGTGGCAGCAGTGGGGACATCCCTGTCCACTCTGGGATGGATGCAGAGGAGACTGAGAGGGTTTCAAGGAGAGCAGGTGATTTGTGGTCAGACACAGAAGGGGACACCACGAGATGAACTGATACCCCCACAGCAAAACCATTCAGCTTGGAGATCCTGGGACAGATCCACCCAGGAGGGAGAGAATTTGGTGCCCCCCAGCCTCGCTCCTGGTGTGGACCAGGAACTCCATTTCTATGGTCAGATCCTTGTCCCGCTGATGGGAAATAATTGCATTTTGTTTTTAATGTGCCTGGATCAGAACAGCTCACTGCAGGCTCCTGCACAGGCTGGCTCATGGGACACTGCTTGGAAAGAGGCAACTTCTGGAGTGAATCCTGATGCACTGAAGGAAGGAACACTAAGTGGGCACATGGGATGCATGCAAGCCCTGAAACAGTTGTTTATTCTAATTCCTTCTGCATTCCCAGCTCACTCTTGGATATCTCAGCTCCACTTCTCCCAAAGATCTGGTGTCCGTCTGCTGGGCACTATTTTTTGAGAAAAAATCCTGCCCTGCTAACTAACAGAGAGGGGTGGAGCAGCTCTTTCCAAGAAAGCAGCAATATTTAGCAGCGAGACACTGCCCAAAAACATCAAGTCCCACACATGCTCTTGTTTAGCAAAAATTGGATGGGAAGCCTGGAAAACCAGAGACGTCTCCTCCCAGGGAAAGCAGCTCACAGGCAGCTCCAAGCCCCAGCAATGTGGGGCAGGGTCACAGTGCCACAGCTCAAACCCACCCCAGGAGGGCTCCAAACCAGTCCCTGCCACTTTTCTCCTGTATTTTACAGCATTCTTGGCTGGCTGTGCCAGCTGAGCTGGGCTGCAGCTCCTGCACAGCGCCACTCAATCAATACCAGATTCCCAAATCCCAGTGGAGAAGTGGGGGAAGAGGCTGTGCAATCGCCTGGAAAACACAGAGCTGCAGCCAGCTCCATCCAGCCCTTGGATTTAATAGTTATTATTAATAACGGAGGTAAATATGGCTTTATTAGCTCCTGCCATACTCCAAGCACAAGCCCATATTATAAATAAATAGTGAAGCAGTGAGCTAAGGAAAACACCAATAAATAGCAACACACCACAGAAGTATTTAAAAGCCCCTAGTGGGAGGCTCTGCAAGTTGCTGTTTGAAGATGGTGCAATTAAATATAATATAATACAGCCGTAATAAATAGGGAGAGGTTGGGTGAGCTGCTCCCAGCTAGGCTGTGGTGCTGCTACTCCCCCAACAGCCCTTTCTGCAGGGTTTAAGCTTTTGTTGAAGTGATAAAGAAGTTTCTACTTATTTTCCTTGGAAATTCAAGATGCTGTTCAGGCACTGACATGGGGTCAGGGTGCCCATCTGATGTTCCAGGAAAGCTCAAGTCTTTCTGAGCACCCTGGAGGGCTACAGGGCACATCCAGCTGTGTGAGGTGTGGGAGATACAATAGGATCCACTCTGTAAAATAGAGCTTTGGGCAATGTGGTCTAGTGGAATGTGTTCCCCCATCCACGGCAGAGGGTTGAAAATGGATGGTCTTTAAGGTCCCTGCCAGCCCAAACCATTCTGGAATTCTGTGAAATAAAACCTGCATCTGGTACAGGACATCAATCACATGCAGCTAAGCCAATAACACATTTCCCTGCAGAAGATCCCCACAACATGTAAGCAAAGAGTGCTTCACCCCAGAATTAATTCCTGGCTTCTTAAAAACCACAAGAAATACAAAAATGGTTGTGATTACTTACCCCTTCTAGAGATTTGAGCAGGTTTTGTCTTTCTTTTAGCTTTTGGATACTGATGACTATTTTGTGTCTCGCGCCTTTGGTAACATTCTGCAAAAACAGGAAAAAACTTGGTGTTAACACTTCCACAGGGCAGCTGGGGCAACCCAAACCCTTCCTCTCCTAAACAGAAAGGGCTGCTAGAAATTAATTAAATTTCTGAGTGTGGGGATTCCTGGGGGACACTGAAAATCACCCAGAGACTTGCTGAAGGTAGAGATTTCCAGCTAGTCTGTCCCTCCCTGTCACACCTCACACATGGAAAGCAACAGTGCTGCCCATTCCTCTTCCCAAGGATAACACAGAGGTGAACCTGAAAACAGCAGGGGCTGGAACCAGATAATCTTTAAGGTCACTTCCAACCCAAACCAGCAATATTCTATGGTTCTATGACACTTTCAAAGGCAATCAACCATCAAAGCCCCACTGACTTTAAGGAAGTTGGCTACTGCAGGTTGGACCCCTGAAACTCTTGAACTTAATCCCAACTGGGAAAAAAAACCCCAAGCACATCTCCCAGTGATGGGACTTCCATGCTGGGACTCCAGTAAGAACATGGGTAGAAAGATTTTTTCATTCCCCAAGACCCAATTTCCATTTCTCTGCTTCCCAACCACAGGAAGACACACAAAGGGGCGTTGGAGGAGTTCACCCCCCAGGTGACATGGGACATACTTGTGCCTCGAGCTGGCATTCGGTGAGGGCCATCATCTCCTCGTACGTCATCTGGGAGAAGAGGGCAGCGTACTTGTGCAGCCGGAGGCTCTTCAGCCAGGCTGGGACATCTGGAGCACAAAGGCAAGGACAGGAGAGCTCCATTGAATTCATGGAATGGCACAACCATGATCAACAGCAGCAACACCGATACGAGGGGCATCCCAAGGGACACCTCACTGAGCTTCATGGACCTTCAGGAGGACACAGGGCTGTGGGTGGGACAAGGAACCAGCCCCTGGATGAGGACACAGGGCTGTGGGTGGGACAAGGAACCACCCCTGGATGAGGACTCAGGGCTGTGGGTGGGACAAGGAACCAGCCCCTGGATGAGGACACAGGGCTGTGGATGTTGATGGCACAAGGAACCAGCCCCTGGATGAGGATACAGGGCTGAGGATGTGGATGGGACAAGGAACCAGGCCCTGGATGAGGACACACTGCTGTGGATATGGATGGGACAAGGAACCATCTTCTGGATGAGGACACATCCTGAGAAGTTTGGTTTCTGTTGGAAAGCCACTGGGATTTAGCCCACGGGGAGCTGGCATTGTCCCACTGCATGCCAAGCTCCTCATTGCTGCTTTCCCAGAACATGGGAACTGCTGAAGCTCATGGAGTGGTTGAGCTTGGGATGAGCATGGGGCTGTTTTGTACATGGTAGACACTGATCTATGGCATGAGGGATGGTGGCATGTGCTGAAAACTGAACTGGCTGCTTCAAGGGAAATAGAGAGATGAGTTTGGGATGGAAAAATGATGTGCCATCAAAGATGGTCCCACAACCTCCTTCAAAGGGTGACTTGGGACCTAAAATGCACTGAAATTACTTCTTCCTGCCCAGTCATTATCTGCAGTGTAGCACCCCTATGCCCATCTGGATGGGTACCCAAAAATACATTTACCCTCCTGACATCAAAGTGGTTCCACAGCGAGGAACCAGGGAGGGGAATCCTTCCTCTGTGACATTCAAAACCCCACCAGACCCCATGATAGGGTGTCCTCCACAGAGAAGGCAATGTGACAACAAGTAGTTACTCAGGCTTTTGCAGGTTTGGGCGTCTGTGGTGACACCCCACAAGGGAGGGGGGCCCTGCAGGTGCCTGTGCTGCAGCACAGCACTGAGCCCCTGATGAGGCTTTTCCTTTGTAAAGGTTTCAAATGCTTTGCCAAATCAAGACCTGCTTTATTTAGCACCTACAACCCTTCCCAGCTGACATGCTCCCAGCAATACCTTGTCCATAGTCCTTGTCCCCTTCCCTACCAGTGAGACACTCAGGAGCTCATTCCCACAGCTGGGACATCCCTCTCATGGTCTGGGTCCAGAAAGTCCCAGACTGCTGAGTACCAGATTGTCAAGGATTGTCTTCCTGAACCAAGACCTCATCCCTGGAAGGGACAGGGCAGGAGGGACCATTGGTTTGGTTCCCTAAGGCAATCCATACATCTGCCAGAAGTCTGATCCCAAACCCACCTTGCCTCCAAGCAGAGGATGCAGCCAAACCCAGCATGCTGTGTTTTGCTCACACTCTCCAAACCCCACACACACATCGGGATTCACATAACAGTGAAATTCCTCAAGTGCTGCACAGGAGATCAACCTCACACCAAACATGGGGAAAAGCAATTACTGAGCACAGATGGGCTGAAATTCACTGTTTTCCAGAAGTTCTGACACACAACAATCCCAAAGTCTGCTAACAGCACTCTCTTACACTGATTTCTGTTTAAAATAAATAAAGACCTCTTAGCAAAGAGCCCCATTTCCAGCACAGGCTCCAATCTCAACATCATTTTTAACACAAAACCACATCATTTTTAACACAAAACCACATCATTCTAGTGACAGCACAGTAAAAGTCTCCCTGATCCCACGTCCCTTGGGGACACCTGCCTTTGGCACATGCCCATGCCAATGGCAAAGCCCACAGGGATACTTCCAGAAGAGAGAGATGCCACTTCCTATAGACACCGAACCCTACAGGAAAAACCCATTCCAGCCTTTGCAGAAACAGCTCTTTGCCTTTGCATCAGCCTGTCTGGATCATGCCCTAACTTTGGGGAGCTGTGACAGTCCCAGAGCCCCCCCCTGCCAGCAGAAACACCATTCCTGGAAGCAGGTTGGGAGAAGGAGCCACCCCAGCACACAGAGGGTGTGTTGTGTGTGGTGGGGCTTTCCCCCTTCCCACAAGGAAGAGGCAGCCAGGAGGTGCAAGGACATCCAAGGGGATTTCATGGTCCTTGGAAAGTCAGACTTCCCAATGTTCTCCACGGATGGGTGAACCACCTGCCTGCAGAGCTACTCTTTAATCAGCAATTACCAGGAGCTAATTGGGAAGTCATGGCACGGCTGACAGGAAATTGAGAAGGAAAACAGCTCACCCTGTCAGATTTACACACAGGACACCTTGGATATACACCCAGCAGAATCCCCCAGCTCTACCCAGACCCTTCTCCTGGTTCTTCCCAAGCTGTGCCACAGGAATCACAGAATCCTGGAATGGTTTGCGTTGGAAGGGACCTTAAAGATCATCTAATTCCAACCCCTGCCATGGGCAGGGACATGGGAAGGGACAGACAGATGGACAGATGGGCTCCACAGGGAACTGAGTGTCCGTATCTTCCCCTGGAGAAACCAAGAGCCAGTAAAAAGTTTTCCCTTCAGCATGAAGATAGATGGAAAGAAAAGAAATGGGAGACACGAGAGCATAAAGATAAACAGAAAGGAAAGAAATAGGTGACACTGGGGGAGATAAAACTGCTAAACCAGATGGGGATCTGTCATGGGTTCCTCACATTCCAGATCACGTGGGTCTGGATCCTCCTGGATGCCCTGGAGGGTGCTAAAGAAGGAACCAGCTGACCAGAAGCAGGGGTGACACCAAGCCCCAAGAGCCTGCAGGCACTCGGGGAGACGTGACTGCAATTCAGAGAAGGGACTTGGCAACCAGAGCAGCCAGTCTGGATGGAATACGAGGCAGCCCAATAAAAATGCACCAAGTTTCTGCAGGAACAAGAAACGGCACGATCGGAGTGCAGGGAACGGGCAGTCCTCTTTTTTTTTGTTGTTTTTCAGGAAAGCTGTGGGGATACAATGGGTCATACGCAGCCCATGGTGCTTTGTTATTTGAGGACGATGAGCTACACAGCCACAGGAATGCTGTCTGGAGGCAAACAAGCCTCTGCTCTGCTTCCAAGTCCAGTTTTGGGCAACACACCTTCAATAAAACGCGGACTTTTTGGAAAAAAACCTGGCGGAGAGCAGCAGGAACAACCCCAAGTTTAGAAAACATCGTCTGGGAAGGCAATGGAATGGTTCAGCCTGAAGAAAACCCAGCAGAGGGGGGGGAGGACATGGCAGGCATAGACACCAGAGGTTGTGAACATCTGTTCTGCACGTCCCTGGACAGGGGGACAAAAGCCATTTGGTTGAGTCAGCAATGGGGGAATCATGTTTGGAAGTCTGGGAAGGGATGGCCCGAGGAAGGGTGGACATATCCCAGCTGCACGCAGCAGCAAGGGGATGTGTTAATATGTGGGGGTTATTTAATGGATTATTTCTTGTGGACAGCCTCTGGGTTTTGTGGATTTGGCCACACAGGTTGATTGCACAGCACTGGGAAGTTTCTATCCACGCAGACCCTGGAGCTGCAGCTGTGGATCACAGGGAGCCAAGCTCCCCATGGTCTCCTCCCCAGCTCCTTCTGCAGAAACCTGGAGAAATGTGGTGTTAAGCAGCCCCCTCCCTCCTCCCCAAAACACTTGCTCCCAAAAAGTTCTCCCTGGCCAGACAGACTGCAGGACCCGACCTGCCTGTGTTACATTCCTTGGAACCATGAGGGGTTTTTCATGCATTTATTTCATGCACATCAAAGCCATCCAGAGCCAAGCCAAATGTAGTCCCACATCACACAGGTTTATCCATATCTCAATTTGTCTGTAATTAGAGTAAAATCAGACCTTGTGACTGTTAAAAATTACAATTATTTCCCTATTCTGGTACACCACTGGTCTGTACACAATCGAGCTGCTTTGCATTAATGCAAATTGGAGCTGTTTAAATCAGTCTGGGAGCTGCAGGGTCATTTTCAGTCTGTTCCCAGGAACACACAGTCTGTGTGTTTGCCCAGTTTTCATCTATTTATTCCTCCTCAGCTTGAAGTTTGCTCTACATCTTTGACTGCAGCAAGTGGGGTTCATTTCTGCCTTGTTTACCACCAGAACCACATACATTCATAGCCAAAATCTCTGTGAAATGCAGGTATAACAGGAAAACCAACCGAAACACACAGGTTAAATTCACTGCAAACAATTATCCCAAGCCAGAACTTCCCCAAATACTTGGTGGGTACCAAACACTGCAACGGTAAATCACACGTGGCTTGCTAAGCTTGCTCTAAGCTATTTTTCACCATCATAAAAAAAAAAAAAAAAAGAGAGAAAAAAGAGCACCACTCGCAGCCAAAAGCCACAGGCTATGGAAAAAATCCAGCTTTTTGGAAAGCTGGCAGCTCACAGGGTTTAGGGGCAAAACCAGCCCACTGGCACCCGAGTGCAAGACGTCAGATCAGGACCAGCTGCTACTTAAAAGAAAACCCAATGCATTCCCCTAAACCTAAATTCCTGAGGAGGGAAGAAACGCCGGGAGGCCCCGTTTGGTGAGGAGAATCCTCACCCAAAACCGCCAAGCGAGAGCCCCGCGCTGCCGGGAAAGCTCTTCCCCTCCTGCCTCTGGCTGCTGGGGGGTCAGGGTCTGGTTTGTCACTCACCTTTCATCCCACTCCCTTCCTCCTGGAATGTGTTACGAGCAGAAGGCTGATCTTCTAAATGTTCACTCCCACCACTTCCCGAAGAGGCTACACTGCTTTGTGGAGACAGGGGGGCATGATCGGAAGGGATGCACTGGGGTCCTCTAGCTCGTAAGTCCTCATGAGACATCCATCCATGTCCTAGAGGTTGGTTTGGCACATTCATGGGTGGGGTAAGGGACACAGAGCGTTTCAAAGGGCTGTGGTGTGTCTGGCCTGAGAGAACTGAAAAAAAAAATAAAATCAAAGAGGTTATTCCCCCCTCGCGGCCCGGGATGCAGCAGAGTCCCCCGAAAAAAAAAAAAAAAAATCAAATGAAATTATAAAATGTGTGGCGGTGGTTTGGCCATGGTGCCTCGCTGATGGCTTTGCAGTGCCCCTGAGCCCTGCCCTGAGCTCTCTGCTTTGCCTCCTGGGAAGCAAAAAGGGTGGGAGTACCTGCAGGGAGATGGGGTCACTGAGCTGTGTCGGGCTGCTCAAGGGAAGGTGGTGTGTGGATTTCATCTCTAGGGAGAAAAAAATCCATGGAGCAGTTCCAGAGTACAAAAATCCCCAGCCTGGGGATGTCCTCACAGAGATCCAAGTGAAGCATCTCTGTCTCTCCCTTTGGGTCAGGGCTTGGCTTGTGCCCCAAAGCAGGAGCACTTACACATCTCCCAGAATCATTGCAAGGGTATTTCTCATCCACAGGAATGTCTCAGCCTTGTTGAGTCCTACCAAAATCACAGGATCATGGGATGGTTTGTGTTGGAAGGGACCTTACAGATCTCATTCCAACCTTCCACGAGCAGGGACGTCTTCCATTATCCCAGGTTGCTCCAAGCCCTGTCCAACCTGGCCTTAAACACTTCCAAGGACTGTCTCTGTTTTAAGTACTGAAAAAAATGCTAAAATATTGTTCTGTTTGCTTAACAAAATTCAAATTCAATCACTCTCAGTCACTAAACTACTGGTTTAACCATAAACCCGGTGTATGTAATTTAATGTACTGATTTAGGATGCAAACCAGGGAAAACTTCCCTGCTCCAGGAAAATCTGAGGGCAGAGGGGTTAGAATGACCTTTCAGCCTATAAGAAACAGAAGCAAAAGCCTTTCAATTTTTCTTTCCAAAATAAATTTTTAAACTGTACAAAACCTGGGGGAAATTCATTGTTCTCATGGCTTTTCCACCTAAAGCACCAAAGCCCTAAAGCTCCTTAATCCCCCTTTTTTGCATTTACAGCAGTTCACCAAAACCACTCAGGCTCCTCTACATGTTATTATTTAATATATACGAGTCTTGGTGGAAAACCCCCAGCCAGGTGCACTGTGCTGCAAAGGTTAAGCCAGGCTTAATTCCCAGCTCAAGCCTGGGGGAAAATCCACCATCAAAGCCATCTCTGCTGACCAGGAGCGGGATGAAAATGAGGCAATAGTGGGGTTACAAAAGGAGGGGAGAGAGAAACACCAGAGCACATTTGCATTTATTAACCACCTGCAAAAAGCAGCTGGTACCACAGGCAGCTGCTGGATGAGGCCAAAAACCTGTGGATTTCTGCAATGTTTAAATAATTCCTATTTCTGAAAGGGTTTTCTTGTGCCAACACGTAACACTGACACCACGCTCTGCAGGGAAGCACTGGGGTGGCTTTAGGGAAGAATTTGTTCCCTTCCCATTTAAAAACCATACAAACATCTTCCAGAAGCCTCTTGGCAGAAAAAAGATGTCAATGAGATCCTGAGATTGCTTCCAGAGCAGCGTTATGCTTCCTGAAGCTGTGATGTGATGCATCTGGATGGGGAAATGGATGGATTTAAGAAGGTCTTGGCCAAGCTTTTTCAGCTCTTGGCTTTTCAATTGTACCCCCAAAACCAGCACTGTAATGGGGCTCTGTAGATGCCACATCACCCTCTCAGGAGAAAAATATATTTAGGATTTAAAGCCCCTAAAATATAGGGGGAATTATAGGGAAAAAATATGGATAAATTGGTTAAAATGCATCACCAGGGCTGAGCATTGGCTCCACACCACCCAGAGCCCTTCTGTGCCCGCTGCCCCCAGCCATGGCCACAGATTCCACCCTGAATTTGTTGTACGAAAAGCTCTGGTTTAGGAAATATTTGTGCCCTTTGGGTGAAGGAGAGGAGCAAGAGAAGGGACAAGGACTGGAGATAATTGTCCCCTTTCAGGAGGCCAAGGGCTGCTCTGCCAATCCAGCTCTTACAGGGTGTGTGCAGTCACTGGTGCCCAGCAGTGCTTGCACCACCCCCTCCCCACCAAAATCCTGCACACAAGGGGGTATTTTTGGCAGAAATCCAGCCCAGATTCCTTCACGAGCAGCAATATCCTTGCAAACTGCTGCTCTTCCATCTTAATTTTATGTCCCCTAATTAGAAGCCGGTGTCGGCTAAAGGAGAAATAATGAACTCCAAAGGATGGCCAGGAACAATTAGAAACCATCCAGTGCAACAGATAAAAATCAGTTCCACTTCTTTCCCTGAGATAACACAATGCTGGATCCAAGAGAACCCGTTTTACACATTTAAGCCAAATTTTTACTGAACTGTGAGTCAGTTCACAGAACCCCCCGAGATGCAGCTGGGATAATCCCTCTGCAAAGGATGCTGCAAGTCCCCAGCTCTTTGAAACCACCCCAGCTACTCTGGGAACCAGAGTGAGATGATTTAAGGGCACTTAGCACTGGCCTAACTTTAGGCTCAGTTTTTAGGTTGTAACAGACATTGGTGATAATGTGGTTTCTTGCAAAAATCTCTTACTCATTTCCAGCAGCCCTAAAAACGCTGGGAATCCTGTGGTGACACCCCTCTTTTACTCTGTAATCCTCCATGGGATTTATAATACTATATTTATTAATAATATTTATTAATGCTGCTGCTTGTGGTCATGCCCTCAGTTTCTTGAAATAAAAGGATGTAGCAAATTATTTTCAAAGCATCAGTTTAGTGTAGGTTCTGACCTGAATTTGACCGTCCTGACCTGAATTTGACCATCCTGTGTGCTTTAATAAATGCTCCACGTGGGCTTGAACTTCAGCAGAAGAAAACCAAGTGTGAGTTTATCACCTTACACTCAAGTCGCCTTTTCTTTTACTACAAAAACATTAAGCTTTAATTTAAAAAGGAAATCTAAAATTGTTGTTCTGGGGCAAGATAAGCTGCCAGGAGGTGGGTGGGCACGGCTGCCTTTCTGAGTGCTGCGAGCTGGGCAAACAAAGAGGGGAAACCACCACTCCAAAGGGCATCCCAGGTTGGCACACAGACCCCTCATGGCTTGTAAGTGTGCCCCACTTCTGATTTAGAAGTGTTTTCCTGCCCTTTAGGCACTGCAAGACTTTACACAGGCACTCCCTGGTCCAGCTCCTACAAAACAGGTGCCCAGTGGGACAGGGCTTGGAGCAGATCATGGTTTTCCCTTGGATAAGAGAGTTGGTGCTGCCTCTGTTACCTCTGCTCAGCCCACACCAGACCAGTTTTCCTTGCAAGAAACCTCTCCACAACCTCCAGACTGGGATCAAGCTCAGGGTAATATTCCCAAATGAAAAAAAAAAAAGTAGAGGATGGAGAAGGAGCAATGGCAAGGATGCAGCACAAAGCTCCCCACCACAGGAGGAGGCTGCTGACCACGCTGGGAGCATCCCTGGGACCTCCCCCTCCCCAGGCAAATCCAGCTCCATCCCACACCAAACCCTGGCACAACAACAAACTTACAGAAACTCTGAAGCTGCAAGTGCTCTCACCCTGTGAAGCCTTGGGTTTGGGATTTTTTTCCCCCCCTTCTCTTCCCTTTTGAAGTGGTGCTGCCTATTTTGGGAGGCAAGGGCTGATTTCAAGAGGGTTTTTGTTCGCTGAGGACCATGTGGAACAGCGTCAGACATTTGTGTTGTGGTTTCTCAGGGTTTTGGGCCAATTTTTTTCAGCCTGAGAAGGGAAAAGCCACCCATTCCTGTAATTAGAGCTGAGGAATTGGGCATTGCAGGCAGACCTTCCTCCACACAGCGTGGGATGGCTGAGGTGCTCACTCTTCCTCTGCCCTTCATGAAATCTGGCTTAAAGTACTGCAAAAGTTCGTGACAGGACACACATGAGAGAGTTTCCAGTGAGAACCAGACCCCACTAGGAGTGTCCAGAATGTCTCCAGTCCCCACCACTTCCCTGACACCCAAAGGACCAGCCCAGGTCCAAATAACATCTTCCCCATGCTTGCAGAAAGGAAAAAGCACTGCAAGGTGCATTCTGAACTCTTTGGGAGCTTCTTTTGTTGTTTTAGTGGCACTTCTTGGCTGCAAAGCTGTTTATGGTGCATCCTCAGGCAGAATCTGACCCCACACAGCTCCTTTCCTGGTCTCTTGGTACCTGGAACAGCAGCCTGACCCCAAAAAGTGGGGCTGTTTTTAATCCACTTGATGTTTTGTGCAGCCTGGAAGATCCCCCACGGAGAGGGAACACTGAGCAACCCCCTCACAAAGCAAACCCCAAGTTCAGCTCAGTCCTCCCCTCTGCCTCCTCCTTGCTACCCCAGTCACGACACATCCTCTCCTCCAGGAAGGCTTCCCCGTGCTGGCAGAGCAAAGCCCAGGGCTTTTCCAGAGTTTCTTTGCCCAGAGCCCTTGGAAAGAGCTGCCAGTGGGTCACACTGCCCAGCTGGCACCCAGCCTCCTTCCTGGGCACCTCATTCAGCCTCTCCCCACGCTGCCCCAGGCAGCTCCAGCACGGCCAGAGCAGAACCTGGTGGAACATTTTTCAGCTCAACATCCCCTTACCCTTGGAGCGTTTTCTTTTTGCCTTTTTTTCTTTAATATCCCTTATGTTCTGTGGCTGTGATTTTAACTGTGTTTGTAGGAGATAATCCCTGTCCTGGCCTCTGGACCATGGGCTGATATAACCCATGAAGGGGTGAAATTGAGGGTCCTAAATGCAAGAAGCCACTGGGTACAAGGAAAATAATGGTATTAGGAAATTAGTGGTATTAACCTCTGCATCAGGAAAAAATCCCATCCAAGCAGAGTGCTGCCTCGAGCAGAGAAATGGGAAGAAGCACAGACTGCAGAAAAGACTGTCAAGCAAACCTTTTTTTAAGAAATGGAGTTTTTACACACAATTTCCTGCTCAAGAAACTGGACAGAGAAACAATAACCCGTTTGTTGCTGCTCTCTCTGAGCAGCGCGTGTGAAGCTCCATCCAGGCTCAGCAGGGAAGGAACCCTCACAGGGGGTTTTGCAATTCCCTTCATGGCACAAACACACGTGGATCTGCTGTTTGGCTGCAGCAGGAACTGCTGTGGCTGTTATTTACTCATTTGTGTGGCAGCAGGAGCGGGGCTGCATCTAAAGATGTGTAAATTCAGGCCTCGGTGGCTCCAGCAACCCGACGGGATGCGGTGCTGGAAGGGAGCCCAGCTCGTCTCACCAAGCAGCAGGAGCTCCTTTCACGCTCCTTCACAGAATCCTGGGATGGTTTGGGTTGGGAGGGACCTTAAAGACACCCAGTGCCACCCCTGCCATGGCAGGGACACCTCCCACTGTCCCAGGGTGCTCCAAGCCCTGTCCAACCTGGCTTGGGCACTTCCAGGGATCCAGGGGCAGCCACAGCTCCTCTGGGCACCCTGAGCCAGGGCCTCCCCACCCTCTCAGGGAAGAATTTCTTCTTAAAATGAATCAAAATCTCCCCTCTTTTGATTTAAAACCTTTTCCCCTTTTCCTATTACTATCAGCCCATGTAAGAAGTCCCTTTCTCTCTTCTTTATGTGCCCTTCTAAGAACTGAAAGGTTCTTGCTTCCCACTAGGGCATCCAGCATGGTGGGAGCAAGACAGAATAGATGTGAATCCAACCAGGATTTAACCCACAGACAAAAGAATGCATGGAATGGTGGCTCAGGGAGGTGGGAATGGCTGGGGATGGAGGATTAGGGGTATGTTGCAAGGAGATGTTGCCCTAAACCACGAGTCTCTTGGGGTAAACACAAAGCCCCAGTGTCCAGGCCAATAAATGTTTTTTTTCTCCTAAATCTATACACAAACCATAGAAAATCAGTGTTTGTCCCTGGGGAATCCCAGTCCATTAATATCAAATGCTGCTGTGCTGAACCAAGCCTCCCTAATTATCCCAGAAAATAGCTTTGCTATGGGCCCCTGGGAGAAATTCCTCCTCTGCTCACGAATGAAGCCAGATAAGCAGAGTTGGGATGCAAAAAGTCTCCTTCCCAAAGTCCTTTTCCACCCAAAAGGGATGTCCAAGAATATTTTCTTTGCTCAAGCAGCAGCCAGGGCTCCCCAGTGATTCAATCCCTGGTCTGAGGAGCATCTCCCTGCTGAGACTTCCACCACATCTTATACTCCAGATGGAGAAAATCACTCTACCACTTACAACCATTCCAGGAGGCCAACCTGGAGGATGTGCATCCTTTACACAGCAATGTGCAACCTGTGGAAAACTGGGAGTGAGAAACAAAGGGCCTTCAACCAGGCAGGTGGGAGGGGTGAATGTGAAACCTCTGGAATTGCCCCAAGAAACTGGGATCCAATAATCCCTAGAGTCATTAAAAAGCTGTGGAGTGAGAGCAGGGAGGCAGTGAGCCTTTAGCAGTGACAAAATCCATGAGGACAAGGAGTGTCTTACATGATGTATGTCCCAGTCATGATCCAGACTGAAACAGAGCTGGGGGCTTTTCCATCCTTGCCAACTTATTCTGGATTTTCTCCTCCCTTACCTCTTTTTAGCCACTTTCACTCACTCAAAAAAGCCACCAAGTTCCTCTCTCTTGTAGGCACCAGGGCACAGATTTTGTAATCAAATTCCTCAGTGTTCCAGCCTTCCTCTGGCCTTCACCTCTTGGGAACTTATACACCCCATCCTGAGAAGCTTTCCCCTCCACCTGGGCTGGCCCTGTCTTATTCCTTCTCCTCTTTCCCTTTCGAAAGCATAAAATCTTAACAGCTCCAGGAGGAAAGAGAAGTCTGCTTGGTCCCCAAGGCCACCAAGGGGCAAACTCAGTATCCACTTCACCACATGAGAAAATGCACCCCATGGCAGGGGAAATGGCTTCTCACTTCCAGATTGGGAAAAAATTCTTCCCTATGAGGGAGGTGAGGCCCTGGCACAGGGTGCCCAGAGAAGCTGTGGCTGCCCCTGGATCCCTGGAAGTGCCCAAGGCCAGGCTGGACAGGGCTTGGAGCAACCTGGGACAGTGGGAGGTGTCCCTGCCCATGGCAGAGGATGGAAGAGGATCATCTTTAAGGTCCTTCCAACACAAATCAGGTCTGGAATTCTCAATTCTCTGACTCCCAAACCCTGAGCCCTGCAATGCTGCCCAACAATCCCCAGCAGCAACGGGACAGCCACGGCTGGTACACAAACCAAGAATTCTTTCCCATTACTGCTCCAAATTAACTCAGCTCAGCTTTCCACCTCCTCTACATACCAACAGCAGATGCATCCTAAAAATCTGCCTTCATCATCCTCCAAAACATTCCTGATTGCTCAGATATTGCCTCGCACTCGAGTTATGACACAGATCCTGCGCCAGCTAACACGAGACCACATTGCTCAGCAAACAGGGGGGACTACGGTTACAAGAAAACATCAAATGCAGAGCAACCAGCCTCAAATAAAACTGCATAACGGATGGGAACAGCAAAACTTGAGGGGAAAACAAAACAAAATCTAAGGAAAAAAAACGGCTTCCAGGCTGCCAAAACCGAGCCATTGATTACAGAGCATTTGATCCATTTGCATGCAGAGAGCTTTGCTTTGGAGCTGAGATGGAAACAGTCTTAATATAGCTGGAGAGAAAATATCCTCCTTGCACTCTCCTAACTGCACTTTGATAGGAAGCAGCCACAGAGCAGATGGTGCCTATATATAATCACCAGACCTATTATCCCAGCCTCTTTTAGTAATTTGAAGGATGTGATAACCACAAGGAGAGCAGCAAATATTCCCCCTCCCTCCCTTCCCCTGCTAATTAAAATATCCAAAAAAGAAGGAAAAAAAAAAAAGGGGAGGAAGCTGTAATTATGGTAACGAATAAAAGAATTTCCCAATGAAGTAAATAACTATTTTGTGCACTGCGCCTTTAAACCAGAAGTCAAAAGTTAATTAAATAGCAGCGTGTTACTGAGTCAGGAGAACACAGCAAGTCCCAGTGCAGTGGGGAAGGAGACTGGAGATGCTCCAGATGAATCCAAACCACAGCATTCCCATCCCTCCTCTGTGCCCTCCTGCCACTTCTCTGCAGATGCTGTGGGATGCTGAGGGGAAGGAGAGCTCATCTCTTTCCACTCCTTCACTTGCCAAAGCCCAGCATTGCACGGATTCAAAGGATGAGCAACGGGAAGGGAATTCTCTCCAAGGGCTTCTTGTCCCATGAAGATGCTCAGGGAAACATCACAAATGTGATTATTGTGATTTCTGGAGGGAAAGCTGGGGAACGGTGGAGTTAGGACGAAGCAGGGAAGGTTTGAGGAGGGAATTACTCATAAAGCCCTTAACAGATGTAAGTTAATAGTGAATGTGCTGAGGAACATTCCTGGCTCCCAGTTGGAGCCCTCATTCCCCTGCTGATGGCTCCAGGAGTGATGCAAAGAGCAGACAGGAACCCACAGGTGCTCATGGAGATGAGAAAAGCAAAGCTTCCCTCGGGAGAGCACCAAGCTCCCATGCACTGATGCTGTCCCTGTATCTGACAGGCACCAGGGCGGCTGGAAAAATACACCAGGTCTAGGAGGGTCCATCCATCAACAAAACCTCCCAGAGAGAGGAGACTGCCAAGGGGTCTGAGAGAATTACTGGGGCTGTCTGACTTTGCTCCACAATCCAGAGAGCATCAATCAGCTGCCCTGGTGGATTCTGTGCCACTTCCAGGTCAGAAACCCCATTCATTGGTGACAGGAATCCCAGGGACTGTAGGATACACACAAAACCATTCCTGCTGCTCCCTGACATCCATCCCTGAGACACCCAGACTGCTGTAAGGAAAGTGGAGGTGGCACCAGAGCCACAGGCTTCAATCTCCCCCCATCCCACCTTGCACATCAAGGATGGTGTCCTACCCTCCCATTAAGGGACAAACAACACATCAACAGCAAAGCAGGGCAGGCATTCCCTGCCCTGAGTGCCTGCAGTCAGTGATTGCACTGGGATTCACAAGCTGAGAGGGTGGGGACATCCCCAGGTGCTGCTGGAATAGAGATTCCCAAATTAGGTGGCCTCATTCCAGCCAGGATGTGCAGAGCCATGGCTCCGTGAGCTGGGTATGGGAATTTGGGAGCAGAGCTTTGTAAGGGCACAGAATCACAGAAGATGCAGAGTAGGAAGGGACCAGAAGGATCAGTGAATCCAGGTCCTGGCCTTGCATAGGACATCCCAAAAATCCCATCCTGTGCCTGAGAGTGTTCAAACACTCCTTGACCTCTATCAGACTTAGGGCTTAGGGCCAAGCCCTAGTGACCACTTTCCTGGGAAGCCTCTTCCAGTGCCCAGTCACCCTCTGGGGGAACCACCTTTCCCTGATATCCAAACCAAACCTCCCCTGACTCAGCTTCCTGCTGTTTCCATGTGTGAATACAGACCAAACCTTGCATAAAGCAGGTCTGGAGGAAGGAACTGTGTGATCCCAGAGGACACACGTGTGACCTGCCCACTTTGGGGACAGCCAAATGTCCCTGGCTGGCACCCAGTGCTCCCTCTCCTCCTCCCCATCCATGCACACCAACCTCCCCCTGCTCCATGGCTTACCCAACACAGGGCTGTTTGCAAGGGCCAAGGCAGCCCAGAGCACACAGATTATCCAAGTGCTTGGAAGCATCATTTGGAGTCATGAGGGCTGGTTTAGGAGCACTCACACGTGTCTGTGCTGTTCAGGTGCCATCACACATGGTTATGTGCCACCCATGGTATCACCTGGTGCAAGGCACCACTGAGCCCAGCTCAGTCAGCTCTCCTCTTTCTTTTTGGAGACCCTTCTGCCTTTTGGTGACCCTTCTGCCTTTTGGTGACATCTCTGTCCCCAAGCATCGTGGCTGATGAGGGGTCAAGCAGAGGCACAACCTCAAGTTCCATCCCACTGCCCATGTGAAAATCCCCTTGCCAGAGCACATCCATGGGAAATGCATTCCCTTCCACTCTGCCTGGCAAGCAGGGATCCCTGCCTTGCTGCACACCCTGTACAGCAGGATCAGCACATCCCAAAAGCTGCAGGCTGCAGCTGCCCCGTGTTGTCACTTGTTCCCATGTGAGAGCAGAGTGGGCATGGCAGCAAGAACCCTGCTCTGTCTGTGCTGCCTCAGGTGACATCAGCTCTGCCTTGCTAAACTCATGCCCACAGAGCCATCTGCACCCCCCAAAAGCTATTTATTAACAATATTTATTAATGCTGCTGCTTGCGGTCATGCCCTCAGTTTCTTGAAATAAGAGGATGCAGCTAATTATTTTCAAAGCATCAAAGCTATCCATGCTCTCCCTGAGCCACCACATCCTGCCAGAGGCACTGGAATCCCCCTCGAGCCATTTGTATCTCCCAGAGCCATCCTCATCCCCCAGGGTCATCCTCATCCCCCAGAGCCATCTTCATCCCCCAGGACCATCCTCATATCTCAGGACCATCCACATCCCCAAAGATCATCTTCCAGGACCATCCTCATCCCCCAGGACCATCCACATTCCCTGAGAGCCAAGAGCTGCTGTTAAGTAACTTCTGCCCCATGGCTGCATGGCTGGGCATCCCTATGAGCAAATCTACCTGTGACCTGCAAGTCCTGAATGAACAAAACTGGAGAATGACCCTCCCAGACACCCTGAGTGCTCTTCAGTGGTTGATGAAACTCTAAGCCACCCTGTGAATCTGTGTTTGCTGCCCTTCCAGTGAAGATGTCTGGAAGACAACAGACAGGCTGATGAGCTTGGGTGTCAGTCTAGAAACCCCATGGAGATGACTGAAGATGGGAGCTCAGCATCACATTGAGCTTTGCTGGTCAGCCAAAGACACGGTGAGAAAAGAGATCCTTTGGGAGAGAAGAACTGAAGGGAATGTGCCAAAAGAGGCTCAGAGGAGGATCCAAATGAGCAGGGGCAGCTACACTGAATTTTCAAGGTTAGAACACGAGGGGATGTTGGCTATAAAACAAACTCAAGAGGAGCAGCAGATCTTCCCCAGCATTGCTGACACCTCGAAAGGACATTGCTCTTGTTCTCCACCACCACTTCCATCTCCAGAGCTTGATGCCTCCAGGCTGAGGTGGGTGCCCCTTTGTCTCACTGGCTGAGTGATGGCCAGCAGAGCTGTGGATGGTCTCTCCCAGGGACAAAGAGCTTTGAATTTACAGAGGGGACAGAAAATCTGTATCTGCTGCTCAGGGCTGGAGCAGAAGATTCCAGATGGACTTGATGATCTTCCCAACCTAAGTGATTCCATGATTTTATGTTGCTCTCACTCTCACTCCTGTTTGCTGCTGTATTGATGTACAGGGATTTCAGAAAACAACTCTGCTCACACCTGATCTTCTCATACAACAATTCTGATTTCAAGCTACAGGATTAGAAAGATTTTTCAGCACTGGGAATCTGATGAAGTGTGAGACTTTTGGAAGTGCTCTCTGCCCGATGTGTGTGACACTAGAGGGCATGAGCAAGACAACAAATGCCCTTGTCTGCCACCACTGAGAAGCTCAAGAGTAATAAAGGCCAACGAGCTTTTCTCAGTCTATCAGTAAAAGACAAGAAAAGCAGACATGAGAGGTGTCCCCAGCTGGCAGGATGAGTGCCAGAGTGCCAAGGCTCAGCCAACTGAGGAACAATTTTCTGAAGGCAATTCCAAGAGCTAATCCACCCCCGGCAAGAGCAGGACATTTGTTGGCTTCACTGCTGTAACCTCATTAAGACTTTTTCATTTTCTCATGACATATTTTGCTAAGTCTGCATGGGAGGAAATGTGTGGCCCTGTGTAAGGCAAACACAGGCTGAGGACACACAATGCCCTCCCTCCAGGTGCTGCTGACATCTACACAGAGGACAACAACTGCAAGTTGCAAAACAACCCAAAATGGATCAGGGTGGTCCTGTGGGCTGCCCATCAACCCAACACAGATCAGACAGGTTCTGTGGGTTAAAATATGCAGTTATCCCACCACCCAGCTCAGTTTGGGTACCAGATATGACCCCAGGGTAGGCAGTGAGCTGTTGCACAGAGCTGAGGGGAGGAAGGGTCAGGAAACCCACACTGTTCATGGCAGGTGCTTTCTCTGCTGTTTGTTCCACCTCAGTTCTCTGATGACTTGGGGAGAGCTCCAGCACGTTCATCTGCCCTCTCACTGGGGATTCCATAACCAAATGTTGGCAAAATCCTGCAAGCCATGTCACACACACACAAATTCTGACACACAGTCCAGCAGCTGCAGATCTGCCTTTAGGGCAGGATCACAGAAACACAGAATTGTTTGGGTTGCAAGAGATCATCTCATTCCACCCCCAGGGACACTTTCCACTATCTCAGGTTGCTCCAAGCCCTGTCCAGCCTGGCCTTGGGCACTTCCAGGGATCCAGGGGCAGCCACAGCTTCTCTGGGCACCCTGTGCCTCGCCATCCTCTCAGGGAAGAATTTCTTCCCAATATGCAGTTTAACCCTGCCCTCTGTCAGTTTGAACCTGGGCTGGGGTGAATGAAAGGAAGAATCCTGATTTACTTATATTCAGCTGTAGGACAAGCTGGACATTTTTCTTTTTCAGAACAAGAAATTAGTACAGGTGAGTATTTCTCCTCCCTTGCTCTGCTCATCCTCCTCCTTCTCCCTGCTGCCAAACACCACCAGTTTCCTGGCAGAGACTCCCATGGGAAGGGTGTCCTGAGCACCCAGCACCTTTCCCATTTGGGCAGAACGGGGGATCCAGACTGGCAAAAGCTCTGCTGGTCCAAGGACCTCTCTGTTCTCCCTCAGGGGACCCCAGGCAGTGCAGTGACACTGAAACACCAAAGAGTCCCTCCAGTATGAACACAGTGCCACTGCCTGTGATTCCTGCTCTGCAGGACATTCCCTGGCAAGGTCTGTGACTGTGTCTGTCCATCACTGACCTGGGATTCATGATCCAAATGAGACCTGGGGCTTCATGGACCAAATGAGTGTACCTGCCCTCCTCCTCCTCCACAGCTAACGACTCACCCTGCACAGAGTCCCTTCCAAGAGGGTGGAAAGCACAGGGCTAAGCTGTGCTTCCATTTGACAGCAAATCCTGTCCTGCCATCAGACCGTGCTCAGGTGCAGCCAGTGCAGGGGTAGGGAAGGAGCTGGAGCTCCCAGCACAAGAAGCTGTTGGCAGCTTTGCAAACAATCTGCTTTCCTCTGTCCTTTCAGAGTTCCCAGGCCGTGTCTCCGTCACAAAGACGTTGTGCAACCCCAAATTTTGCAACTGCTGCCTGACCTGGCCACAGAGCCAGGACTCTGGGCTTCACCCTGTCCCTCAGGCTGGAGCAGCTCCAGCTCCTCCCTGCCTGTGCTCCCGAGCCCATGCCAAGGCTGTACGCCCAGCATGCTAAAGCTTGGTTTAATGCTGCCTCTCAGGCTTTGCAGGAATGGCTGAGAAAGCAGTGATGCAGTGGGTGGGAGGGAGCACATGAACATCACAGAATCCCAGAATGGTCTGGGTTGGAAGGGACCTTAAGGCCATCTGGTTCCACATCCCTGCCATGGGCTGGGACACCTTCCATTGGACCAGACTGAAGACTCATCCAGCCTGGCCTTGAACACTTCCAAGGATGAGACAGCCACAGCTTCTCTGGGCCAACTTCTGTTGTTTGGGGTGAGTCCATATCCTCTGATCACTCCAGACCCAAATTCCCCACTCAGAACACTGGTCCCACTCCTGGAGAACCATTCCTGTGGTAAATCCAGAGTGACTCCTTCAGAGCACTCCAGGCTTGCCTCCTGCAGCATCTCCTCAAGCCTTGCCTAAACCTTGGCTAGCCCCTGTCAGTGCTGTTATGGGAGAGCTGGAGATGAACCAATTCTGAACCAAATCTCACAACTGGAGTCTAGGTTGAGTCTACGTCAAGGACAGCACAAAGCAAAACACCACATGGGCTTCAGCCACCCATATTTAAGCTCTGTGCCATGACAGCATTAAACTTAATTGTGCCACAGCACCAGAAGAACATCCTCAGGCAGGATCTCCACAACTGCTCTGGGAAAGACTTTGCCCCATTTTGGTGTCAGGAACAGGCCCTTGCAGGGATGGGTCAGGGAAGGTTGTGCCCTGCAGGGTGTAGCAGGATTAAAGCCTCTGCACAGACAAACACCTCTGAGAAAGAGGGAGAACTTAAAATTAATAACAACACTAAAACCTAAACAAACACTGAGGGGTTGAGGGCTTTGCTTTGGAATAAAAGATTAATAAAGGTATCGATTGAGTCAAGGGGCTGGGACAAAGGCTGACAGCCGTGTTTATTTTTTAGCATCTCTCTGTGGACTTACCAGGCTTTTGCCCAAGCCAAATATTGTGTTAAGGAAGTTTATGAACTGACACATGAAGTGTGGCTGGGTCACCTCCAGCTCAGCCCACGGTTGTCTGAGCATGGTGCCACCAAAATATGTCTGCAGGAGTTACAACAGCTTAACACGTGGGCCTGAGCTATCACTAGCAGAGGATGATGCAGCCAAGAGAGTGGCAGAGATTGAGGAGGGATTCAAGCAAAAGGCTGGGTGAAGTGTAGGGCTGTTGGCAGACCCACAGGTGCTCCTGTCCTAGTGTGCTGCACACACCTGATTTTGGGAGAATTTAGGAAAAACCACATCACTGCAGCAGCTTGGGCACTGCTGAGTCGTTTGGCTGTTGGCTCAGTTTTCACGTCTTGTGCCATGATGGGCAAGGGGTGGGTCAACTCTTCTGAGAGCTGAGTCTGAGCACAGAAAGGCTCAAAGAAACAAAGGTTTTGTGGAAAGAGTCCTCCAAGATCTAACACATCTTGCAGAGCTCCAGCCACTGCCAGTTATTAACCTCACCCACCACACCTCCCTCCTTCCAGATCCTGACATGAGGCAACAGAGCCCTTCTGAAGCCTTCCCACTGATTCCATGGTGTGCAAAGCCACCAGGCATGTAAAAACCACATAGAAAACCCCCCCAAAAAATAATCCTTGGAGAGGTTTAACAGACCAACTGCAAATAAATTCATGGGGTTTTTCTCACCCTGCATCCTCATTAACATTTCCCATGCAGCTCAATCACCCTGGAACAGCTTCACAGCACAGGGACTGGCTCTCAGAGGAGCTGAACATCACATAATCCACAGCAGCAGGAGCTGGGGGCTTCACAGACAGGGAATGGGATGGGCAGGAGGGTTTAGAGTCTGTGGAGAGGCTGAGACCCTTCTGCTAAATCCCCACGTGCCTGCAAGAATGGGCACGGGAGAGGCAGGGACCAGGGTGCTGCAGCAATAAACCCAGAGCTGTGTTTGTAGTGCTGTTGATTTAAAACACCACTTCAAAAAAAAAGAAAAGACAATTCTTACAGAGAGGGAAAAGCCCAGAAGCCTTAAGTGAGCATTTTAAAGCTTTCAGCTATTTAATTGTGGCTTTCCATACGCTGATAGAGAAACCAGGGCTGCTGCCACAAGAAGCCCCTCCTCCCCAAAGTGCTCTCTGCATCCCTGATTTCTAGAAGATGCTGATATTCAGATTTTCTGAATATCCCAAAGTGAAGGAGGACATGCTGTCCTGCAGGTGACATGGTGGCAGCCACCCAAAGGTGTGACAGCCCTCCACAGAGCAAGTGGGAGGGCAGGGGAGCTTCTGAATCCCACTGAGGAGATGTTTTGTTCCTGCTCTCCCAGAGAAGGCTCTGAGGCATCAATGGTTGCTTTAAACACCAGTTATAGCTGCACTGCATCTTCACACAAAAACCCATGATAAATCTCCAGTCTCAGCGCTCTGCAGCATCTCTGTGTGTCCAAGTCTTGGGCTGGGCTCTGAATCATCCATCAAAGCCTGGCAAGGTCTCCACGGGCGAAGAACCACCCAGCTCTCCTGGAGAACACTGAGGAGAGTTCTCCCCATCTAAACTCCTCAGTCACCACCAGCTTCACACTGCAAATACAAGGGAACCTTTCCAGATACCCTGAAGCTGGCGGATTCCAGTCCTGCTTCCAAAACTTATGCCTGCACTCAGGGGGGTCCCAATCCCATTTCCTCTCAGTAAGTTCTCAGCACACTTTTGGGCTTGCCCCAAGGCCCCCCAGTTCACTTTTGGACACTTTTGGAAGCATCAGCTTCCCACTTGCTTTAGGCAGCCTTGAAACATGAACTGCAAATCCACACAGAGCTGCATTAAATACAAGGAGTTCCCCTTCAGTAAGGCACGTTTTTTCCTCTAATTTTTTATTACTCTTTGCTGTTTTCCCCTCCTCTCCAGCTCCCAGGTCTTTCACCAAACTAGAGGAAAAATACCCCAACAAGGTAAAAAATACCTTAATAAGGCAAGCAGGAAATTAAAAAAAAATACCCCGACAAGGCAAGCAGGAAACAAAAAAAGCAGGTGAGAGAAAAAAAAAAATAAAAAGGCATTTTCTATGGCCCAGATGAGTTCATCCCCTCTGCCAACCACGGCAAAGCAGCAATTCCTAGCAGGACTGTGGGCTGCCCCCAGAGTACTCACTGGTGCTTGTGCTAGTGCCGATGGTGTTGATGGTGGTGGGGACGGAGGAGGAGGAGTAGAGGGGCAGGTGGCCATTCTCACAGGCCAGGTTCTTGTCCTGCCAGCTGGAGGCACTGACGCTGATGCCGGAGTCCCGTGAGTTCTGCCACCCGTTGAGTTTGTCGTCGGAATTCTGTCTTTGGTGATAGTAGTGAGGCTGCCCGTAGTCCAGCGAGTCGGAGCGGCCGCGGCCCTGCCCGCCGAAGCCGCCCGACGTGCGGTCCTCCAGGTGGTTGAGCCACATGGCCAGGGCACTCCTGTCCTCCAGGGAGGTGGCAGGGTGGATCAAGGCGTAGGAGAGCAGCTGCCTGCTCTCCTCGATGTGCTGGTTGTGCTCGATGGAGTGAGCAAGGATTTTGGGCAAGAGTTTCATGTACTCGACTTTCGCCTCAATGTTGCCGGGTTTCAGTAAAGGCAGGTGGGTCAGCAGGAGGGAGATCACTTTGTCCTTGGATTCCTGCTGCCACTGGTTAATGATGCCTGTTGAAGGAATGGGGGGGGAAAGAAAGGGAAAAAAAATTAAGAAATTGAAAAACAGAGCTAATGAAAAAATAACCGGGTCCTGGCAGGGTAAATCATCATCCCAAAAGGATTTCTGCATGTGTGGTGCCACTGTGTGGGTATCTCCCTGGCAAAAGGGGGTCACCACCCTCCAAAATCATTGTCAGGGAAAAGTGAGCCACACTGGATGCCGAAAGTTATCAGATGCTCCCGAAAATCACCGAAAAAACCAAACTACACCCAACCCTACTCCACTGCTGTTGTTCTTATTTTAATCAAAATCACGATTTGGCCTGAATTTTCCATTTTGTTGCAGATTACAGAAAACACTACACAAAAGCACTCCATGGGTAAAGCTAACCTTTCAAAAGAACTTGGTTGGAAAATTGAAAAGGTCAGGATTCAAAGGAGGTAACCACCAGCAACACAGTCATGCAACCAGGGTGGTGGTGGATCCACCAGCCCTGAAGGCAAGGAGGGAAGGGCTCAGCTGAAGCAGCCCCAGAGCTCCTGTTCCTCTGTCAGATGACAGCAAATAGGAGGAGACCAGGGGAAAAAAATGGAAATATAGGGGTTAGATTTAAATATGCAGAAGGAAAAGTCAGGGAATTACAAACTGGTCACTTAACTCGAACTCCTGGAAAACTGATGGAACAAATAATGAAACAACCTATTTGTAAGCACTTAGAAGATAACAAGATGATAAGTGACTGCCGACACCCATTTGTCAAGAGCAATTTAATTTCCTTCTGCGACAGAGCAACTGGTCTGTGAATAGCTGGAGGAACAGGCAGTGCTGTATATCTTGATATTCATTAGGTGCTGCTGCACATGGCTCCCTCAGCAGCACAGCAGAGAGAAACTGCTCTAATGTGGGCACACAACTCATCCCAAAAACATATGGAGGGAGCTGGTGGTGCTGATTCATTGTCAGGATGGGCTGGGCATGGAGACCTGTCCTGGCCCTGACACCACCCAGCACATCACTGGTGATAAGGGTGATGTGATAAACGTGATCAGCACACAGGGATAGTGCTAAGAGAGAGAAAAACACTCCAGGAAACTGGATTAGAGGTCAAGCAATGCTGAGGACTTGAAGGGGTGGCATGAAGCTGTGTCAGGGGAGGTTGAGGTTGGACATCAGGAAAAGGTTCTTTTCCCCAGAGGGTGGGGGAGCATTGAACAGGCTCCCCAGGGAATGCAGAGCACCAGCCTGCCAGAGCTCCAGGGGTGTTTGGACAATGCTCTCAGGGATGCTCAGGGTGGGATTGTTGGGGTGTTTGTGAAGGGCCAGGAGTTGCACTTGATGATCCTGATGGGTCCCTTCCAACTCAAGATATTCTCTGTTTCTGTGAGACTTGGAGAGATGTGAAGAACATCTGTATGGAGGAGGGAACAAATGGCTCTGCAGCACGAGGTGTACAAGCCTGGCTTGGGAAGTACCACCTCAGTCAGACACCTGCACCAGCCAGCCTGAGACCTGGCTGAGAGGTGAGCACTGGCACGGACAAGCTGCTCTCCACATCTGCTGCTGCCCAGGGAAATGGTGGAGTCCCCATCCCTGCAGGGATTTAACAGCAGTGAGGATGTGGCATTTGGGGACACAGGTCAGTGGTGGCCTTTGCAGTGCTGGGGGAATGGTTGAACCTGATGATCTTGGAGGGCTTTTCAAACTTTAACAACTCTATCACTCTGTGACTTTAATTGTAGCAAAGGTGAATGAGGTTGGACATGATGAAACTGCCTTCTGTAGAGCAGGATGGCCTAGGACCATGTAGATTTCCCTAACCAGGTTTTTCTGAAGAGCTTCTGCAACTCCAAACAAGGACAACTCAGGATCTACCCAGACCAGCCAAGTGACACTTCACAGCCCCAGGGCAGTCTCTACTGCAGTGCTGACCAAACAAACCCCTCTGTAAAGACTTCAAACTTTCAGTCTGTGCTACAGGAACCACAACTGAACTGTGTGGTGGAGAAGCCCTTCCTCTTGTTTACTTTAAAAACACTGCCCAAAACTTTGTCAGCTGAAATACTGAAAAACAACCCCAGAACTTCATGTTCTCCCTCCTGTCAGCTGTCTCCAATCCATTCTGTACAGGGAGCTGCTCTAAATCGTTGATTCTCCCTCCATGTGTTTTTGGAGCTGAACCCACACCACCGAAATGCAGACCTGGATCTCCACCTGTAGGATCATTCATCAGATTTGCTCTTGGAAAGGCACAAGAGCAAATCAATATCCAGCTCAGGATATTCTGTGACCCAGGAACTGGACTCTATGATCCTTGTGGGTCCCCTCCACCTCAGGATATTCCATGATTCCATGATTTTGTGTGATCCATGCTGCCACCAGCAGCAAACCCAACCCTCCCACCAGCCCTGAGCCAGAAGAGGGCTGTTAAAGCAGCACCTTCTCCCAGTCAGGACCAAACCCTGGACATCAGTTCCCAAAATGACTGCAGTGGTGAGCAGCACTCACCCCTCCAGCTCCACCTTCCCAGCTCCAAGGCATTCAACTGTTTTAATAGAAAGCCACTAGATGGCTTGCTGGAAACGCTGGTGACTCCCTGGAACTTTCTGCACTGGGATTTACTCTCCACAGGCCTCCCCCTCCTCCAGAGCCACCTCCCGAGCCAGGACAGTGAGCCCATCCCGTGCTGAAAGGAGCAAGGGACATGATGTGATACAGCTTTGGTGGAGAAGGAGCTGCTGAATTGCAGCAGAGGTGACTTTCAGTACTCTGGACGTACTCCCGTGCCCATGGGAATGCTGTGAGGTTAATTTGGTGCTAAAAAATGGGATTTGGGAAGCAACACTCAGTCCAAGTGAGGCTGTAAAGGATACACAAGTGTAGCAGGATTCAAGGCCCACCAGAGCATATCCATATTTCCCATATACAGATGTCCCTGCTCCAGGCAAGGCTTCCTGTTGGGATGAATCTGATTTATCTGTCCCCTCTCTCTTAGCCAGCTGCCTGGTGAGTTGAAAACGTGTCTTATTTTCTCCCATCCTCCTGCAGAGAGGGATGTCACACCCTGATATTTTATCATTGCTCTCGTGGTGGTTCAGCAGCCAAACCCCAGCCTGGCACCAGCTGGGATTCTGTAGCAGCTCAGATAAACTGAGAAATCAAAGATCATTAAAAAAAGGCCTGCAATGCACTGCTCAAAGAAGTTGGTGCCACTTAAACAGAGGAGCAAAATACACAGAGAGAAGGCAGAGCCTGGTGTAAACTGGGTGCAGGAGAGGAGGAGGAGGAGGAGGATGATGATGATGATGATGATGAGGGAGGCAGGTGGCCATGGCTGGACTCCTCCTCCTCACGTGGGAGAGAGCTGAGCATGAAGGTCCCCACTGGAGAAACACAGGCTGGTGCCAGAGCTGCTTCCTGGGAACTTTGCCTGGGACCTCCAAGAGATTTGGGCATTTAAACCCCAACCCCAAAAGATGAAGCACTGACCCAAAAGCCTGTGGCTGTTGAAAGGCTGGGTGCCCTTCTCTGTCCTGGCCCAGGCAGGAACTGCTCTCCTTCTCTGCCAGGAGCAGGATGTGCACAATTAAACAAAAATGGAAAATAATTAGATCTGAAAGAGGTTTGGCTCTCTCTGAGATGGGGCGGAAGGTCAGGCTTAATCCTATCTGCCAGAAAATAGGGGGATCTGGAGAGGGCAGTGCCGGAGAGGAAAAGCTGGAGCTGCCTGCGGGCAGGGAGAGAGGCTGGCAGCACCCCAAAGCCCCTCTCCACCCTCTCCCTGAACCCAGGAGCCCCCACTTCAGCCCCCTGCTCACTCCCATGAACTCTCAGCCATCTGGGATATCCCATCCTTTATTGCCAGAACCAGCACCCCGGGCCAGCAGAGATTAGGATGTGTTTTGGGATCTCACATCCCACATCCCAGGGTCCTGACAGGACACCTGTGGTGGGTCACAGGCACTGATCACAGCCTCATTACTGTCCCTGGATGCTGCTTCAGGGGATGCCTGGTGCTCCCCATCACAAGGATTTCACTGTGGAATGTCACAGCTACTTGCAAATCTGAGCACAGAGAGAGCCTCAAAGTTAGAATCCCCCCCTTGGTGCCCTGAAACCCCCCAAAATCTGTGTCCTGCCTGCTGCTGCCATTGCTTTGCCACCTGCTTTTGGAGCTGAGCTAAGATAACAACTGACCAGCCCTGTACTGGGAAGGGATGGGAGCTGCTGGTACCCCCGAAGCAGAAAATCCCAGTTTTTATTATGGGACATTTTCTTGGGTGAGAAGCTCAATGAAGGTGGGATGTGAAACTACCTTTTACTGTAGGATTACTCAACTGCCAGGATTTTGCTGCTAGACAGCCCAGCTGATGCATGTGCAGCATGCCTGTGGATAAATCCAGCTCCAAATATAGCCAGGTCCTGCTTCCAAGGCTGAAACCTGTGCTTGTGCTATGAATAGGACCACCCAAATCTGGGGCTTTCTGGCTGGAAAAAGAGAGGTGAAATTGGTCAATTTGTTAAGCTATTAAGGGATTTCTCTGTCACAAATCTGCTTAATCGCTGTGGATCATTTCAATCTGTTAATTGCCTCCTTGTCCAGTGGTGATGGATCCACCTCCAAAGCTTCACTGCACCAGGGACCTTCCTGCCTTTACTCTGACCTTCCCTCCTGAGGGATGAAGGGGTTATTTCAGCCACCAGTGAGGCACAGGGTTCTGATGTCCTGGGAGCACTCACAGTTTTCCAAACATAAAGCCAGGCCAGATGGACAAAGGCAGAGATAGACACAGTACATGAAAAAAACAACCTGGGGAGCACACTGCTGCCTGCATTTTCAAACCTTGAAGGACCAAACTGCAGGGGTTTTAATTCTAGTTTTGATTTTTGCAAACTGACTCCTGGGCCAGAGAATTCCAGTTTAAAAACACCATCCCTGCTGAGAGGTTCGGCCAAGAGCAGCTGCCAGCACAGGAAAAGAACGTGTGGGTCTCACCAGGTGATGTCTTCAAGGAACAGTGATAATGCCAAGTAACTCTCAAGCGCTTCAGAGAGCCCAAAAACCAACCTAACCCATCCAAGAGAAACCATTTCATTTAGAAAGCAGATATTGGGTTCTCCTCCTGTTGCCACATATAATTTATTTCACAGTGAAGCAGAACACAAGTGAAATTTTCAGAGGAGGCCGTGGAGATGCTCCAAGGGCTGGAGAGGGACTGGGGACAAGGATGGAGGGACAGGACACAGGGAATGGCTTCCCACTGCCAGAGGGAGATTGGGAAGGAATTTTTCATAATGAGGGAGGTGAGGCCCTGGCACAGGGTGCCCAGAGAAGCTGTGGCTGCCCCTGAATCCCTGGGAGTGTCCCAGGCCAGGTTGGACAGGGCTTGGAGGAACCTGGGACAGTGGGAGGTGCCCCACTGCAGGGGGTGGAAGGAGGGAGTCTTCAAGGTCCCTTCCAATCCAAACCATTCCAGGATTCCATGAATTTGCTGATTGTGATTCTGATGAAGTGAGATGAGTGATGTGTAACTTATGGAATCAACAACAGCTTATACTGAGCAACATGGACAACAATCTAAAGACCAAAAGTGCTTTTAAAACTGCTCAAGGATCTTCCAAGTGACAAAGAGGACATTCTCACAGGAGGCTTGGTATCATTGCCCCTCAGTGCTAAGTCAGTGCTCTAAAGGGCTCCAGTTGTCAGCAAATTGCTCTTAAATTACATTTTTATTATGCCCTTGTTTTCACTTTTCCACAAAAAGTTCTCAAAAGCCCATTCAGATAATTTGCCCAAGCAAGAAATGACTAAGAGAGGGAATCGTAGGATCATTAAGGTTGGAAAAGACCTCTGAGATCACTGAGTCCAACCATTAACCAGATGCTCAAATCTGAAGGGCACCCTCCAAGCACCCTCCCAGCAGGGCTGAAATGAACTGCACTCTCAGAGGTATTTGGGGAGAAAAAACCAGGAATTTGTATTAAGAGTTTAGGCTGGGATCCTTGATTTTGTAAAGTGCCAGAGCAAGAGATGACTATTTCTGGTTTTGCAGGAAGGTTTTTCAAGAGGCTTCCTCAGCAGCTCCCAGAAGAAGTTCCCATTGTTCACCATTTCCTGGATTACAAATGTGAAACTGAATCTGGGGGGGTGGGCAGAGCTTTGTGGAGGGCACCCACTTTTTTTCTTTGTCAGAGGCAGAAAAAAAATCAGCACCTGGGCTCTTCCTGCTGTGCAAAGACCCAGCAGCACATCCCTGCCACAGCTTCTCCAGACATCCATGGGAGATGCTGCACTTCCATCAAAATCCCCCAAATCTGCAGTAACCGAGGTCATCTCCAGTCAGCCCTGGGTTTTCACATCTATTTCAGGTGCCTGGATGCCTTCACCAGGGCAAAAGGGGTCAAGAAACCTGACCCTGCATATGAACACAGCCCAACAACCTCTGCTTGGCCACAACATCATCATCTCCCAGTGAATGATCACCAGACAAAGCTGAATTCTACATCTACTTGTTCCAGTTTCTCCCAAGCACTTTAGTTTGCCTTCATTTCCAGTTGAATTTATCTGATTTTATGCCTGAATTCATCTGACTCCAAATTCTGAACTAGGTGATCTTTAAGGTTCCTCCCAACCCAAATAATTCAAAGGTTCTTCCCAATCCAAACCATTCAGTGAGTGGGGTGGAGAAACCACACCTTACCTCACACAGGACAGTTTACTTCAAAGATAAAAGAGCAAAAAACCAAGAGATTTCACCCACAAGTCTGAATTTTCACCAAGGGCAGGTTGCTGCCAGTCCCAGCCTTCCCAGAACTGGGTTTACTGGTCTGTGAAATGGTCCAGCTCCCCAGCACCCATCACAAAAATCCACTCTCCAACAGCACTGCAGAAAAACCTCTGCCCTGGCTCCTGCTGCAGCAGCTCCATGGAAGGTGAAGCACAAAGTGTTTCCAGCTGAAGGGATTTAAATTATTATTTGCAGTAATTAGCACCTGCATGTAGGCCCGGTCACAATACTTTGTTTGGGCGAATTGACATCATTCCCCTCGTAAATCAGCCTCACTCAAAAGGCCAACATGAAGGAAAACAAAGTGAGAACCCCATTGGAAACACTCTGTACCCCATCCAGAGCACATCAATACCCTGGCTGTTAAACCTGGCAGCCTTCTCCCTCCACCAAGAGGCCAAATAATCAGAATTTCAGCATGTGCCTCCTCGTTATTGCAACCGCCGCTAATTAAAAGGAAAAACATCTCAACAACAAAGGTTATTGCAGACCTGCCAAGTGCAGCAGGCAGAGAGGCAGGCTGACATTGAATCCTGCTCCTCATCACCCTGAAATCGATGCAAAATCACAGCCAAGGCAGGGCAGAAGATGTTTCCAAGCACCTCTGTGGTGTGTAAATCCCCCTGCCACAGGTCTGAATTTCTGCCTGTGCTGGCACTGACCTCAGCAGGGCAGGAGGAATGAATCCCACACGTCTGAAGGCAGTGGGAGCTGTGCCAGGCAGCTCCATTCCTGCTGGATCCACGGCTGCCTGGCACCTCCTGGGCTCCTGGGGAGGCCAGCTCTGCATCCCACAGGTCACCAAAACCCCTCACATCCCCAGATAATGCAGGATTTGACACGGGAAAAACCAATAAACCCCCGTGGTTGGCTTTTTGCTGTCACTCCCTCCCATTCAGGGCTGACAGCACATCTTGGGGAGGATTGGGAAGCAGTGGTGAAGCTGTAGCCTTTGCTAGGAGCTGGGAACAACCAGCAAACAAGCCCTGGACTGCAGGAGGGCTTGGGGATTGATAGGAGTGGGATTAAGGGCTCAGCACTTCCCCTCCTGGAGCACCCAATCCCACAGCTTTGAACCTCCAGGTCCAACATGCTCAGGGCTACCCCAGCAGCTTTGGTCTGTAATGAGATATAAAAAGACAAACAGAGAATTCCCTTTTCCCTGGCTGGTTACTCTCCAGTACAGATTCAAGGGTGGACAATTTCCCTGAAGGACAAACGGACCTTTTTGTCCACCAGCACCCCTGAGGAGAGGACAGACAGACAGACAGACATCCCACGGGGCACATGCAGCATCTCCCTTCTCCAGCAGCCACATCCCAGCTCACAACCCAGCTCCATCGTGGTGCCAGGGAGCACCAGAGCACGACGGAAAATCTGCCAGTGATGCACAGCAACCCCTGGGTTCACATGGTGCTGGCTCCCCTCCGTGTTTCCAGCAGCTACATCACACTCCAAGAGGCTAAAAATACATTAGGAAAGTACTTAATGTTTCTTTTCCACCCCAGCGGCTGCTGCAGAGAAGCTCCAAGTGTGAGGGGAGGTGAACAGACAGGAGTGGATGCAGGGAAGAGAGATAAAAACATGGAATAATAAGCACAGCAGGTCATGCAAAAGGTGGTGGTTGGGGAAATCCCCACTGCAGGCAACACTGGTTCCTTGGGGAAAAAAAGGCAAGAGCCACCTAACCATGAAAAGCAAAGTGTTTCTGACTACAGAGCAGGATTTAAGGCCAGGTTGGATGGGACTTGGAGCAACCTGGTCTAGTGGAAGGTGTCCCTGTCCATGGTAAGGGTTTGGAATGAGCTGATCTTTAAGGTGCCTTCCAACCCAAATCAATCTCTGATTCTGTGGTTCAGCACTGACATGAATACAGAAGAATTCAGGAAGGAGCATCTCTTCCATACCTAATTACTGAGATTAAGAAGTTCCCTGTAAATTAACGACAGAATATTCCTTGTTAAATGCAGCAGTGAATATTTAACTGCCAAAACCAATTCTGTTCCAGAGACACAACCCTCCTGCAATGACTCCCCTGCATGCAGCAGGAGCCCTTCACCACTCAGGAGGGATGGGTTTGTCAGCACAGCTGGGTGACAAGAGGCACATGGGCTGCTGCACTTCATTTTGGAAGAACAGCCAGTTTCATGGAATTCTGGAACAGTTTGGGTTGGAAGGGATCTTCAAGATTACCCAGTTCCAACCCCCCTGACATGGACAAGGTACCTTGCACTAGATGGTTGCTCCAAACCCATCCAACTTGGCCTTAAACACTTCAGGGACGGGGCAGCCACAGCTTCTCTGGGCAAATCTTTCAACAATTTCTCTCAGTTCTCTTGGGACACAGGCAAGGAGCAGGTCACTGCATGACACATAAATTCTGGGGAAATAAAAAACAAACAAACCCCTGCTCCTCTCTCCAAAACCCCTGTGTGGGATAAGACATGAGCCCTACTTGACTTGGTACCCTTTTAAAGGCAGCTCTTACTGGGCAGCAAATTCAGCTATCACCAGCAGCTCCCTCTCCATTAAGTTCTCCAAAGCAGCAGCAGTCCCATCAAGTGTCAGCAGGAGCTGGGAATTTTGGCATTGAAGCCAGGCTCAAGGACAACCCTTGATCAGATCTTCCCATCCTGTCACCCCAAGCAGGCTGATGAAACCCCACCAACAGACAGAGGAGCAGGGCAGGGAGCTCAGCACCCTCCATCCAACTTGCAAACACAAAATGGGAGCAGAATGCCCATTATTTGGGTCAGATGCAGAGCAAAATGGAATATCTCTCACCAAAACATCCCTTAATTCCCACTGGGAGCCACAAAGACAGAAGAGCCCAGCTCCACTCTGAGTAGAAATGAGTAAGATTTTCATTTTTTTGCCACTATTTTCCCCCTCTACCTCCTGAGCTTGCCAGAGCTCCAGTCATTAGGAGGCTGTTTGCACAAACCCAGAAGTGATGTATTTTTAGCACTGGAGAAGTGCATGGCATGATCATTAAGGAGCTTCTGCAGACAGCAACAAGAGCAGGGATTTTTCCTTCTCTAAATTGGCTCCAGCCACTACAGTTTTCAGCCCAAAGCAGACTTTCAGGAAATTCAGGAGGAGAGGGAGCCTTTTTCCATGACACATTTAATACTGAGCTGAAGTACACTGGATTTTCACACTGTGCATCCAACAGGAGGTTTTATGGATTTGTTTTCTAGGCTGTACTGTTGCACACTTTTGCTAGGGAGCATAATACCCTGTATTATCACAACACTCCCTAGCAACAGGACTTTAATTTAGTGCAGAGATTTCCAATGCTGAGAGCATTTCACTGACTCAGAGCAAAGATGACACGCTGGGAAACCTTATCAAAAGCCCCACGGGTGCCAAGGGAATCTACACCACATGAATGATGGCATTCGAGTTTCTCAACACAACGTGGCCAGCACAACTGGCACAGAGAACACCTTGGGGAAGAGGAATTTGCCTCGGTGATTTCACAAGCCACAGTCCAGCCAGCGTGGAGTGATGTCCACATTGATGGCAGCAGTGCCAATGGGTTGGAAACAAGAAAATCCAACAAGTGCTTGGTGCTCGGACAGAGAAATGTGGGAAATGGTTCAGGGTCAGAAATGAGAGCTCAGAACCAGGTGGGGGCATCAACAAGGACGAGGTGCCACCTCCTGCTTCTCATCCACCAAGGTGAGGAGGAGGAAGATGCTTGGCAGACAAACCAACCAACCTCCCACAAAAGCTGTCCTGAAGAGTGAAGCCAACCTGACACTGGACAAGGACATCCAGAGCCAATTTCCCATTTCTCACTGGAGCACCCAAGCTCCTGGGCACCACGGGCATCCTGCTCCCAAACCTCAGATGGGCAGGATGGGCTTTAGGAAGGGCAGGAAAACAGTGCCAGAGCCACAGAGGGTATGCAAAGGTGCAAAAGCCCCACCAACACTGTGGACAGTCAGGTGAGGTGCTGCTCCACCTCTGCCCACTGGGACAGCAGAGCAGGAGAAAGCAGGAGCACCACCCACAGGTGGGTGGAGAAGGCTCTGGAGGCAGAAACGACACCAAAACCCTGTCTCTTGTGGACAGCAGAGGGGAATCCATCAGCCCTTGTGCATGCAGTGAGGAGACAGGAATATCAGAGCAGCCGTGCCAGGTCTGATGGACAAAGATATCCCGACAAGACCCTGGGTCAAGTGGCTTTTGTTGGCTGCTGTGCAAAGCCAGCTGAGCTCAGCCAGCCAACAGAGCCTGGCCCACAGCAACGGGATGGGTCAGCAAGGATTAAAAGCATAATTAAACAGGGGCTGCAGATTGCTTCCAGAAATCCCATTGCTCCCTGGAGCCCGTGAGCTCAGCCAGGGAAAACGCTGCTGGTTTTGCTGCTTCTGGGACCTGGGGTACAGGTGGGAAATGAGTTCACTGCCTGCTTTCACTTACACCAGGGTTATATTGCTCACATGCCTCCACACGCCCTCAAATCCAGATTTTTAGTGGAATTTCCTAGGATGCAGGAAGCCAAAGAAATAAAACACGCAACTTCTGTATCTCTTCTTTGAGCCTAATCCATAAAAACACCCGAATCTTCCTGACTTTCAGTGAGGAGACAACAGGCACAACCACAGGCACAGAGGAAATACTCCTCTGACTTCTTAATTTCAATTGCAAAAAGCCTTTTACCAAAAGCTTAATTGAAATGCAGATAAATTCCTTCAAAGGCTAAAATAAATATATTAAAAATTATCTGAATGTCATAACGGTGTTGCCTAAAATGGATAAAGGATTTAGAAGGGGGAAAAATAATACTAAAAATAAGTTATGAAGGGTATGCAAGGTATTGATATACAGCACATGGTTTAAACTGTTAATCATTGAACAGATTCCAGTATAAAAATAAAGAGACTGAAGCTGCACATAATGGAGGAGTTGCTCTATTTATAAACTTCTCTGTGCAAAGGGCAGCAAGGGCCAGGATGAGCCAGCAGCAGAGGCAGAGGGACGCTGCTACAGAGCCTATATTTGAGGGAAAATAAACAAGTTTTTTTTTATTTTTTATTTCTTTTTTAATGTTGTCAACAAAATCAAACCGAGTTGCCCAGGAGCCTGTGTGCCCCAGCCATGTGAGCAGCATTTCCAGCCCTGGCATGTGACAGCTCTCCCAATTTAGCCAGTAACTGACTCCCTCTGACCTGTAATAACACTGCTCCCAAATTAGAGCCCTCAATTTGACTTGGCTCTGGTCCTTCCCTCCCAGCAACATAAAGCATCCTTTTTCCCCCCCTCTCCCTGAACATTCCTAATCCCGTCCTTTTGCACTGCCAACTCAAACTCCCATTTAGCCTTTTCCTATTTTTTCTGGGGGTGGGGGGTGGTTGCAGAGGGACGAGGGGGTGCAGGCAGCAAAGGGCAGGGAGAGAAGCCCGGTGGAAAAACACCAAGAGACAAAAAAAAACAACAACAAAATCAGACAAAAAATTCCAAGTTGGTGACATTCAGCTGGAAAAGCTCAGTGACTCACATGCAAATAAAAATCTGCCTAAATTCACTGCTGCATGACGCAGGCCACTGGCTCCAGCATGAAAAAGGCCGGGATGAAATCATCCACAATTAAATGGGAGCTTGGAAGGGCTGCAAAAGCAGCCGCATCAGCGCCGTTCCCTCAGCTTAATAGGAAACACAAAGGGAAGGAAGTTCAGTGGAGTGAGAACATCCCCCTTTTCCCCTCCTTCCCACCAACACCTCGCACCATCAGTCATCCCCAACCCTGCATCACACGTCGGCGCTCGGCTCCTGCTGCTAGCTTTTAATGGGCTTTCCTGGAATACCAGCTCAAAAGGAAAATAAAAATAAATGTGGCTACGTAGCAAGGCAAACCCCCCCCACCTCCATGCACCAGCCAGGGGCTTCTTCCAGAGATTTCTGCCTTGGACTTTGTAGAATGGTCGGAGATATTGGAGAATTAACATTGAGAAACCCCTGGAGCAAATCCAGTCCCTCCCCAAATCCCCCGTATCGTGGGGAGGGATTTAAATCTCAGTTCTCAGGTTTGCTCTTGCATTGCAGCAGTGCTTTAAACCTTATGAGTTTTCAAATACTGTCTGAAGTCACGTTGTAGGAATGCACCTGGAGCTACCCACGGGGAATGGGGTGCCAGGGGTTCCCCTTGTGCCAGGATGAGCACCAGGCTCTGCATCCTACCCTTCTACACAACCCTTCCGTGGGGCTGTGCCATGAACCAGGTCACTGCCCTCCTTCAAGCCAAAAATAACAATGTGAGGGGGAAGAATAAGCTGAAAAAGGTCATTTTAACCTGGATTGGGAGTCCCAGCACGGTTCTCAAAAGGCTTTTGATGCTTGCTAAGAAGGGAAAACAAACCTGAAGACAAGAGTTGGCACCTGTGCACCCTCCAAAGTGGGGATCACCTGGCGAGTGTCATCCCTCTGATCTGCTCTGGTGAGATCCCACCAGCAGTCTGGCATCCAGCTTTTGGACTCCCAACACAGGAAGGACAAGAAGCTGCTGAAATGATCCAGAGAAGGCCACAGAGGTGGTCAGCGGGCTGGAGCCCTCCTGCTCTGGAGCCAGGCTGGGAGAGCTGAGGTGTTCACCTGGAGAAGAGCAGGATCCAGGGAGATCTGAAAGCCCCTTCTGGTGCCTAAAATGGCTCCAGGCGAGCTGGAAAGGGACTTTGGACAAGGAAAGGAGTAACAAGACAATGGGGAACAACTTCCCACTCTCAGGAGCAGAGCTAGATAGGATTTTGGGAAGAAACTGCTCCCTGAGAGGGAGGTGAGGCCTTGGCACAGGGTGCCCAGAGAAGCTGTGGCTGCGCCTGGAACACTGGAGGTGTCCAAGGTGAGGTTGGACAGGGCTTGGAGCAAGCTGGTGATTCTGTGATCCATCTGGGATGCAGGAGGACAGCACCCCAAGCATCCAAGAATGGCCACAAGCAGCTGTGAGACCACTGCAAGACAGGCCACTGCACCTCACTTCAGCTAGGAAGGGAATCCTCTCTCACAGGGAGAAATTAAGCGACCAGCTTCACATTCACTTGGAAACTGAGTGCTTCAACCTTTGTGGACTTGCCTTCAGGCTGGATGTGCCTGTCCCTGGGATTATCCCCAGGGCTGTGCTTTTGGAAGATTCCAGCTGAAGGCTCCTCAGCACTCGGGCCCTGCAGTGGCTGCAGGAGCAGGGTGTGAACAGGTCCATAAAAGGGAACTGGGAGACTTGAGCCTCCTGCCTGTCAGCCTACATTTGCTCCAGAGGAATCTGCACCTCCCTGGGAAGAAAAAAACACCCTATAAAAATAATAAATTGAGGCCTGCAAGTGGGGAAAGGCTGCAAGTGCCTGCAGGAGGACATCCGACTGCGCCCAGGCCATCTGGTCACCCACCCTCGGTGACACTGCCCTCCCTTTGCCACCAGATGCTAATTCCTTTCATCCTGCCTGGCCCTCCACTGGTGTAATTTTAGGTCTGTGAATAGGACCATCTGCCTTTGAGATGCTCGTTTATTTTCAGCCCTTTCACCACTCCCTCCTTAAAGGAAGCCCAAACCAGGCCCTGTTGGGAACAGTGCTCCTTGTCTGCTCCTCTAATCACCGGGCATTAACGAGCTATCTGGAGGATGTTCTGCACCACTGCTGCCACTCGTCAAATTGGGGGGTGTCATTATCTTCAAAGCACTTTGCAAACACTTTTTTTCCTTCCTCCCCGTGTTGCCACCACAAAGTAGTAATTATTCACTTCTCTCTGAATATGGTGAGCATGGTCCAGCAGCCTGGAGCTCGGCCAAGACGTGCTCAGCAAAATTCAGCATGGCCAAAGCAAAGCTAAAACAAAGTGGTTCCTATCTTTGGATGCTGAGGGCTGCTGCCATTGCTTCCTTTCCCACAGCAGACGTGGAAATGGTAAAAATAAAAATAAATGCTGGGACCACACCGGCCAATAGTGTAATTTCCACGTATTAAGGGATGCCTGGAGAAAAAGGGAGTTTTGAGGAAAGTTTTGCTTTTGTACTCATCTGAGTGCTATGAATGAAAGTCACTGTCGTAATTATGGAAAACAGCAATTAGCAAAATACTGCACAAAAACGCTGCTGGCTGGGGTGACCATAGGGGTGCTCCCAGCCAAAGCTGCACATGGAAAAGCCCTGGGAAACCTCACCGTGCCAGGGGCTCAGCCCACCTTTTGGGATGGGAATAGGATCCATCTCTGGGGATAAATGTGTATCCTCCATGTCCCAATCAAATCCTGGGCTGCTTGGGAGGAGGCAAGGTGAACTAACAGGCTGAATCTGTGCATGTACCAGCCACAAAATCACTGATTTTCCTTCTTTTTAACATTTTCACAAGTGTCTGAGACAGGTGGGAAGAATGGTTACAGGTAACCCCTTCCAGGACCAACTGGCTTCTTTGTACGAATCCAGGTTGTGCAAAGCTTGTGCAGCTCTACCAAAATTATTTATTTTTTTAAGGTGAGGAAGGTTGTGGTTCAGTCTGAGGTTTGAGGCAGTTCTTAGCTCTGTTATGATCCTCCAGGACATGGAGCCTTTTGATGGAAATCTGTACAGGGGAGCCCCCCCTCGCTGCAGGCTGAAGAGCAAGCTCCTGTTATGCTGCCAAGCCCCTCACAGGGAAAACACACCCAGGCCTTCAAAGAAGAAAATTTCTGTGCGATGCTTGAGGTGTTAAAATCAAGCCCTGGATTTGGCCAGCCACAAATCTCTGCCCTGCAGGAGCCCAGGGAAACACCTGGTTGCTCATTGCTTCAAATTATCTGCAGCAAATGAAAGAAAAAGTAACTTAATGGATCTGATCAGATCTCAGATTTGACAGGATTTCCTGCCTGGGGAAAAACTGACCCATTTTGCTTTGGCTTTTAAGGCACGATGAACAGAAAACTGCACTAGCTGGGCTGTGAAGTGAGGACAAGCAGCTTCACCCCCATGCTGGGGTAAATTCCCAGGAGGAATTAGGGGATGCAGACATCCCTCCCCTCCCCTTTCTGCTGCTCACATCACCCAGAGCAAAGCACTTGACCAAAGCCAGTGATGAGTCACTGCGAGGAGGAGACTTTCTAATTTCACCCGCTTTGATCCTGCCCTGAAGTGCCAACGTCAAAGAGGAGGGAGGGGAGAGCTGGGGCTGAGTCAGGGAGGACCGGGAAAATCTCTGCATCTACAACAGAGACATTCAAAGCAAAGTGAAACTCCTCTTTTTTAGGAAACCTCCACAAAGGAGTGACACAAAGAGCTGACTCTCCCCAGTTTCTATCAGAGCAGCAACACTCAGCTGACTCCCTGGGTCTTTCCCAGCTGCACAAGCACTCAAAAGGCAGAAACACCGGGTTAAAACACACCTTTCCCTGGGTAATTCACCTTTCCCTGTGGAATTCACTGTGCTGGCTTGTCTTTCCTTTATAACCAGCCTCACATTCTGCTTCTCTTGTACCCACAAAGCGCTGCAGGACCTCAAAACAAAGAGCAGCGTTGTTCCTTCAGAATAAAACCGTTTGCCCAGTTTTTTATTGATATTTCACAAAAACAACCCAGGAGCTGCAAGGATTCATTGGGAGGGTTTAAAATGATGTGTCCCAGTCACAGCTTTTTCACTGGGAAGGTGAAAAAGGCTTTTTCACGGCCTTTTCTGCTGAGAACACAAGACATGGGTCAATGTGGACACTGAATTTAAAGGACAAAGAACACCAGTCCTGGCAGTGACACCTTCCTGGCTGGGTGGTTTGGCCATGCCTGGTTCCTCTCCCATAATTGCTCATGCCCATCAAAGGCACCAAAATTGTGCTGAGGAGCCCCATTCCTGTCCCAGCTCTGAGCAATGATGAGTTTGACACTTCTTAGTGCGTGAAACATGAAAAGCTTTCGCCACTAATGCAAAACCAAAATAATCTTCCTCCCCTTGTCTGGGTAAAATGTCCGTTTTCAGCTATCAAAAAAGCCACGAGGAGAATTTGAGATTTCATTTTCTTCACCAAATTCCATAATATTTGGGAAGAAACTTCCAGCAAAATGAAAGCCTTGTATTTTTTGTGGAGGGAGCGGGAGGAACAGACAGAAAATTCCCTTTGCTGCCTATTGTTTTCCTCTGAAGAGCAACAACACATTGCAATCACTCACACGGAAGGATTCAACCTCCACTACTCAGAAGAGATGAACAGGAGGAGTGACAGGATTTCTGGAAGCTGATGACCCCTCTCTTACCCTCCAGGCTACTGATTCCAGCTAATTGGAGCCTCAAGTGGCTCCGAGCCAGTCAACAGCAACACAGCAATAAATGTGCAGAAAAGCAGTAAATTCGGAGAGATTCACAATGCTGGCTGGGGTCCAACAGCCTGATCCATTCAAGGATGACCAAAATTAAAATAATATTGTTAAAGGCACTGTCCAACTGTCTTTTCAACACTGACAGGTTTGGGGCATCAGTCACCTCTCTGGGAAGCTTGTCCCAGTGTTTGATCACTGATTTGGTAAAGAAATCACAGATTCACAGACTGGTTTGGGTTGGAAGAGACATCAAAGACCATTCAATTCCATCCCCTGCCATGGGCAGGGACACCTTCCACTGTCTCAGAGTGCTCCAAGCCTCGTCCAGCCTCACCTTGGACACTTCCAGGGATCCAAGGGCAGCCACAGCTTCTCTGGGCACCCTGTGCCAGGGCCTCACCACCTTCATTACAAAGAAATTCTTCCTATTATCAAATCCAAACCTCTTTTACTTTAAAGCCATTACTCCTCGTCCTTCCAAGAGAAATAATGTGTTCTGCTCTATTTTATTCTATTTCATTCCATCCCATCCTCCTGCAGGTCCGTGCAGCTGGGCTCTGCTGCAGGCAAACCCTGCAGAAAGACCTGATTGCTGAACACCTCCAGCAAAGTCTGGAGAGGAGCAAACTGCACCCAGCCAGCACAGGAGAGCCTGGGGAAGTCTTTACTCTGTCACGATTCAGCAGCAGCAGCATCCCACTCAGCACTGCATCTGCAACCTCCACGCAGGGGGAGGTTTATATCCCAGCTCCCCACAGGAAAAGTGAAACTCCCAGCTCAAGAGAATACCAGCCACTGCTCAGGCACTCCAGGGTTCCAACTGTCTTCGTGTGATGTGAAGGGAAAATTCAGGATTTGGGATTTTACACAATTCTGAGTTACCCTCTGCCTCCTCCACCTTCCCACTGTGTCTCCTCCTGGTATTAGGAAGGGAAATGTCTTAAACAGAGGGAAATCAGAGGCTGCAGCTCTCTGGCAATCCCTTAAAGACAGGTAATGCTTGCAAAGCCTCTGCTCCTCCTCTGGGCCACTTTACAAGCAGCAACACAGCAAGGCACTTGTTACAGGCAGAATTTTGGGCACCAGGAGCAAATTCCCTGCCCTGCCACTTTCCACAGCCCCTCTGCTGCTGTGGAATACACACAGCCAGACAGCAAAGTGCAACTCTCAGTGTGACAGGGAAAGCTGCTAAGTAAACACCAAGGGTTTTATATAGGAACACAGCAGGAGAGAGCATTGCTCCCAGAGATATTTCTCCATCAGATGCTGACAATTGGTTCAGAGCATGGAAACACCTCAGTTTCAGCAGGACCAGCTCACAGCAGCACAGGGAGGAGCTGGAGAAGGTGGTGAGGAGCCCTGGCTCCCCACTCACATCCCATAACCCCGGGAAAAAACACTTGGAAAATGGTTTTTGGGGAGAGATCAGAGATGCAGTGAATTCCTGGCTTGATAAAGCACCCGATGTGAGGCCATGCTCAGACCTTGTAACAGCCAGCACTGTTTGCAGAAGTTATTTTGGGGTGAAACCTGATCAGCTCCCGGGGCAGCAGCACAAAGGCTGGGAGAAGCATTTTGCTGCTCTCCCTGGGATGTAGCTGCCAGTGCTGCCACTCCCTGCTGTCCCTGTCCTGCCCCTCCGTGTCACCTGGATGGGATCAGGATGCTGAGAGCAAGACAGAGTGGAGTAGAACAGAATAGAATTTATTTTCTCCCAGTGTCCCAGAGGACTTTCACTCCCTGCATGAATTCCAAGTGTCTTTTCTCCTCCACCACGCCCAGAACTCAGCAGTGAGAGCTCCTCCTTGCAGGAGCTGACAGGGATGGACAGATCCTGCTGCAAAAGCCACAGAGGTGCAAGGCTGGAGATCACCAGCATCCCCTTTATCCTCAGCCTGGCCTTTCCTCTCTTTCAAGTAATTTTGACAGGAGTTTAAAGGCTCCCTACACCTTTAGGAGGTGTGGCAGGAGACCTTGTTAGTGGAAGATCAGTGGTGAAGTCAGAGCTCTTGCAGCCCTGCTGCCCTTGACACTGAGGTTACCATCTCCCACTGCTCCATATTGCAATGATTTTCTACTAAACCAAACAAATCAGAACTGGGTTTGAAAAACCATTCCCCACATCCCCAACTTTTCTTTTGTTCGAGGCACTTTCTGAGTAAATCCACTGAATCAGAAGTACCCAAAGCCCCAGCAGCTGCTGTGTCCTGTGCAAAGTTTGCATTCAAGGAGGTTTTCCTTTCCCCCAGCTCTTAAAATAAAAGGTTGGTTTCTCCAGCCTGGCCAAACAACTTCACCACACTGCAGTGCAAACCCACTCCCAGCTCCCACAGTGCTGGGGATTACTGGGTTACAGATCTGTGGCCTTACCATACAAACCCAGTTTCCTGGATACTTGCACCACAGCCTCTAAATTCTGTTGTGGTCTGGACTTCACAGGCTGCTGGTTTTTATATTTTCGGATGCTGGAAGCAGGGCAAGTTCCCTGCAAGTCCCAGCCATTTTCTTAACCTTTTTTTTTAAATTTGATTTTTATTTTCCATGATGCTGTGGAAGACACACAAGCCATGATGTGGCAGGACACAACAGTGGCTCTGGACACAGCTGGGTCCTTCCATCCCTGACTCTCAGCACACAATTTCCAACAGATGATGGGTCTGCCTGAAACCACAGTTGCTTCAGACTTCTTTTCATGTAAAGACCAAGTGAAGCTACTTTTCATTACGCAGATATGTCTATTACTGATAGAATTTATGGCTTGGCATTATTCAGGGAGATTAATGAAGCGTCCTTGCTTCTAAAGATAAAACATCTTTCCAAATCCTTCCCATACAAGTACTGCTTGCTCAGCATTCCTGCATTATTCATCGGTAACATCAGAGCACTTCTGCAGTGCCTTTCCCACAGCAGTGCCCTCCAAACTGGGCTGCTCCAGGTGGGATGAGGAGACCCAGACCCACCTCCTTCTCCTAAACAGTTTGGGCAGTTGGACTCCTCTGAGATTATCCAGGTAAATGGGGCTGTGGCTTCTCAATGCTCTCTCTCCCCACAAGTCTCCCAGCCTTTCACATTGGGGTTTATCTCAATCCTCCTAAAGGATCATTTAGGTTTGAAAAGATCCTTAAGATTCAGTCCAGCCATTACGTTAACCCAGCACTGACAAGGCCACCCTTAAACCCTGTCCCCAGGTACCACATCCAAACATCATTTAAATCCCTCCAGGGATGGGGACTCCACCAGTGCCCTGGGCAGCCTATTCCAGTGTCTGACCTGACAGTCTGAGGCTGGGGACTCTCTGGGTATCTTTGCCAGGCAAATTTCCCCAAAGCTCTGTGAGAAGCTGAGGCTGCTGACAGGAGCAGCAGCATCTGATCAGCCAACGTGTGATGCTGAGTAAGGATGTGTTTGTCATTTCTTCCTGGCCTGTTTCACAAGCTTTGTGGCCACTGTCATGCCCCAGGCACCTTCACAGCACATGGGGTGAGGCCTTAAAGGGAAAGCAAAAAAAACCCCAGCTCAGGGAGGTGATTGCAGCAGCTACAGGGATCAAAGCTGTGGGCAACAATTCCTGTGAAACATCAACACCAACAGGCACCGAGACCTCACCAAGAGCCAACAACAGGCTGCCCATTTGAATCAGAGCCTCAATTCTTTACAGCCTAAAAAAAATCTGTTTTATGATAGTGTAGGATTTAATTCTGTGGAATTTGGTTATGAGGGTAAAATAGAAGCGAGAGATCTCTAAAGATGGGTTTAGAGCATGGGAGTTTATTGTGAAAGAGCGTGGGTGTGAGAGGCTGCTGGGCTGCAAGACACAGCTCAGAGCAGGCCAGAGACAGAGAGAGAGAAAGAGGCAAAAGGAGTAAAAAAAGGGGTGATTTGCCGGTTACAATACAATAAATCATCTTCTCTGTTGAATATTCTAATTCTCTTTAACCAATCTGAAACAAGTTACAAACTCTACAATATTTGCATGCAACCTATAAGAATCATCACATTACCATATGAGGTTATATTTTAAACCTTAAAAAAACTGCTTTTGGGAATCTCTACCAGGCAGGCAGGGTCTGCTCTGCCCTTTGGAGCTGCCTGGGCAGAGGGCATGGTTCTGTCCAGAAGGAGAATTCCCTTCAGCCAGCTCTACCATTGTTTCTTAGTTACTCTTCAACCCAAACCTTGTCTTCATCTCCATCTCGATTCTACTTTCCATATTTTCAGCATCTTTTGCAATGCAATCATATCTATAAGGCTTTCCTATTTCATCTTCCCCACCATGATAGTGCTGTGCCCTTTGAGCTGATGTGGGGAGACAGGACCCATCTGATTGACCACTATTTCAGGAATGCCCAAACCAAGCCCCACCAGGTGAGTGTTCCCCCCTCAGTGCAGAACACTGAGATCCCACCCTGATCACAGAGCTCTGGAGACCTGGAGCTGGACAAGGCTGCCTTGGATTGCCCAAAACCAGGCTCTGGTTCACACAGCACACAAGAGAAACCCAGCACCAGCCCCACTCCATCTCAGGGAATCACCTGCACATTCAGAGCTCAAGAACTGAACCCTCAGTGCTGGCAGAGGACAGGCAGGGAAGGAGGCAGCAAACACCCCTGGCACTGTATGGAAACAGATCCTCAGCCACCAGCAGCTTGCTTTTGATCTCAGCTTTTGCCTGTAGCATCTCCCTGATGAAACCTGTATTCCATCAACAAATCCCAGCCCAGGGGATAAACTGGATAATCAAACATTTCTGCTTGTTGTTGAATTCCCCAAAATAAACAGCGTGTTCACGGCATCAGCCCAAACTTTGCTAATCCTCCCCAGTTCTCACCTTCTCAGCCACCTGAATGCTGGTGGCCTCCAGCAAAGTGTGTCACCAATCTTCATCATCCTCCCTGCAAAACTGCAGCAAAACCAAACCTTTGCTTTGGCCCAGACCTCCCTGTGGTGCTGTCACACAGAGAGCAAGGCAACTCTTTCACTATGGGAGTGAAATTCAGAACTCCCACAGAATTATTTCCAGGTCAGGCAGAGAAGTGCAGCTCCCTCACTCTCTCACCCACAGCCCCAGGTGTCCCCACAGCTCCCAGGGACTTTCCCTTCCCTGCAATGGCAGCTTGGCTTCCAGAAAATGAGGGCTCAGGGCAAAGTGCTGGAAGGAGCATAAGTTTTATACATCTGGGAAAATTTGTTTGCCATAAGGGCACTCAAACCCTGGACCAAGGAGGTGGGAAAATCTTCTTCACAGGAGGAGTTTAAGAGTAGAGAAGACAAAAGCATCCAAAGAGGCCTAACACCACCAGTGCAGAAAGACAGAGAGGTCACCTCAATTTTCTTTTCAGGGGTCTAAATAGGAGATATTTTCAGGAACTTTTTAAACAATAAAATGATAAAAGCACAGTAAATTCAAAGTTAACCAGCTCAAGGGACATCTCCTTCACTTGTTCTTCTTGAGGGTCCTGCACGCATCAACTGATGCTGCCCCTAGAAAGCAAGGTAGGGCTGTACCACAGAACCACAGAAGGGTTTGGGTTGGAAAGGACCTAAAAGATGATTTCATTCCATCCCCTGCCATGGGCAGGGACACTTGCACTGTCCCAGGGTGCTCCAAACCCCATCCAACCTGGCCTTGAACTCCAGGGATGGGGCAGCCACAGCTTCTCTGGGCACCCTGTGCCTCACCACCCTCAACACCCGGAATTCCTTCCCAATATCTCATCTAACCCTTCCCCCTTGTCCTGTCTTTCTCCAAAGTCCCTCTCCAGCTCTCCTGGAGACCCTTTAGACACTGGAAGGGGCTCCAAGGTCTCCCTGGAACCTTCTCTTCTCCAAACTAAACAATCCCTGAACATCTTCGCAAGGATCTGCAAAGGTGAAGTCGAGCTCCACACAGAGGTGCAGAGACCCTCCTGGGCTGTGGCTCCAGCTCTGGCTGCAGCTCCCTATTGTTTAACAAAACCAGGATAATTCACACCTGCTGGGACACTTTCTCACTTCTGGAAGCTGAAGCCAGTTGGAAGTTTACAGACAACAAGTTTCCCCCCTCCTTTGCAGTGCAGTGAAATTGTTTTAAAGATCCTTTGTCTGGAACAACACAGACAGCACTGTTTACTTAAAAACAAACAAGTAGGACAAAAAGTGCTTTTCCTGAGCTTCCCGAGGCATGAGGGTTTGATTGGAAGGTGCAGGGCTGGTGGGGAGGGGAATCTTGCTCAACAGCTACAGTAGGTGATCCGACCAGCATCTGAAAGGCTGGAAAAATTGCTTTAGAAAGCATTAGCTCCCACACTTTCATGTAATCAGATCCAATGCTAGCCAACAAAATCCTGGGTTTAATAGCCAATCCAAGTTTTCCTTGGCTGGCAGACAAAATTTGCTTTCTGTTTTTTAACTCCAGCATAAGTCACTCTTGAGAAACAGATTTTGCCTGCATCGTATTTTAAACAAGTCAATATGAATGTGATTTAGAGGAGTTCAAACTCAAAGGTTGGGGTGTTGTCTTCCCATTTCTTATTCCTGAGTGAATGTCCTGCTCCTGTCTGTCTGTCTGGCACGTGGGAAGCCTGTCTAGGGCAGCAATGTGTGACCTCCCCAGTGATTTGTGAATGATTTTCCATCACTCTGAGCAGATTTATTCTGGTTTATAGCCACCGTATTGACATGCTCAATGTGTCTCACTGCCCTGGCCCTAAAGATCTCCATGGGTGCACAAGTAAGAGAGAAGCTGCAGGTGAGACTCTACATGGAGAAAACAGGGTGTCCATCCCAGTGATTTTGTGTATTCAACAGGACAGGAATCAGGTTATATATATATATATATATATATATATATATATATATATATATATATATATATATAATATTATATTATATACATGTACACACACACTTTAGAACGTTACCCATTTTGATAATTGGTCTATTCAAATTTGGGTACCCAGATTCTTTCTGAACTAGGACATTGCACAGTTTAGATTCCTCTCAAAGCTGAAGGACCTGTTCTCCAGTTTTCTAAACTCACATATGCACAGCAAACAGCTGACAACTTGTGACCCAAAGGTATTTTTCAGTGTGTTGGTTGCCTAAGGCAGCAGTTGGACTTGATCTTAAAGGCCTTTTCCAACCTAAACCATGATTCTACAGGTATGCATTTGAATAAATTCACTGGTTTTGCAAGAAAAGGTCTTTTCCAACCTAAACTATGATTCTATAGGAAAGCATTTGAATAAATTCGCTGGTTTTGCAAGAAAAGATTGTTCTGAAGATTTTCAAGACAGCACGTAAGTATTGCACTGTATTAACACTACATTACTGCAGGATGCATTATTACAGTGGGATTTTTCTCTCTTCACAGGCCAATTAAAAACCCAACAGGTTGCTCAGAGCCCTTTAAGGTTTTATTCTTTAGATTTCTTTAAAGCAGCCATCCATGACCAGGGGCAGGAAGCTGTGGGTGAAGCCCACACCCCTGTGCCCAGGCAGGCACAGCAGCACATCAGATACAGCAAACACATGACCAAGGCTCTAAAAATACACCCTGGTATCACAGCAGGCCAGGAATAGCCCAGGCAGGGGGGATGGATGGAGCCCTTCTGACAGGATTTTCTTTGTTTTATCTTTTCACACCTCCCAAAGGCTGCAACCCTGCAAGATTAACCCTGTGAGATGTGCTGGGCTCCAACCATCACCCAAACAGGGCAATCCCTACCAGCATTGGGACAGGCTCCTTGGGCATTGCCACCACATGGTTGTGGCACTTGGGGACAAGGGTTAGTGGTGGCCTTGGCAGTGCTGAGGGTTGGCCTCAACGATCTTGGAGGGTTCTTCCAACCTAAACAATTCTGTGATTTGATGGTTCCTGTAACCCCTTTTACTCTGAGTGTCTTCCCTGGCTGAAGGGATCCAAACCCCCACTGAAAGCCCAGTTACTGATCTGCTTGGGAAAAGAGTGTGACTTGTCTGGAACACAACACAGCAGAATTCAGAGCGCCAAGAAATGTCCCTCCAGGCACTGCATAAAGGGAACTTCATAGGGAGGAAGCAAAGAGAGATCACAGCCCCTGCCAGGTAACCTAAGGGCCTGCCACGAGGTTGGAACATCCCGTCTTCTCCCTGAAAAGGGATCGGTATTTTCAGAATGTGCATTCTGAGACAAGGGTGGAGCCCAGGGAAGAATCACAGCAGGTTTGGGGAGAGACAGAGGTATGAAAAATAAACCCACCAAAAATCCCCACTGTGAGACTATTCACAGATTCATCAGTGAGAGGCTCAGGAGGGGCTGGACTGGGAACATTTACTCTGACTGAATTAGGAGAGGAAAGAGAATTTTACATTTCAGGAGCATCTCCACCAGAGAACCTGAGGGAAGCTGACATTCCCAATTAAACCCCATGCAGAGCCCACCCGAGTCCCTCATAAGCTGCTGTGAAGGTTAATCACACCCCAAGCCAAAAACCCAAACCCTAACTCCAGCCTGAACGTCTCCAGCATCCATTTCCAGCCCTCTGAGTTTCTAAAACTGGCTACTGCCCCTGCTGAGAGCGAGCACCCACGTTGGTATTTATAAATGGATGGATCAATTCCTTGTGTCCTCCTGGATAAAATAAATGCCTGAGTTTCCTTAATCATTCCCCTGAACACAAGTGCTTCTCCCAGAGCACTGCCTGCTGACAGGACTAACACAGATTTATCCTCCAGGCAGGACATATTTTGTTCACTGTGTTCTCCCTGTCTGAAGAGACCCAGAGTTCCCTCACTTTTGGGAATGGCCACATCTCACATCTTCCTCCAAGGAAGTGCTGCTTAATATGCAAACCAGACCAATCAACCTTCCATTCAAGTTCATCAGCATTTAAATGAGGGTGAGTGGCTGCTGTGCACAGCAGGGATGGACTCACAGGTCTAAGGATAAGGGGAGGAATTATGATAAGCAACACCCATCTGTTGATCACAAAGCCAGCAGGTCTGTCCCTCTCCAGATTAGTGTCTCCTGCAGCTGGTCCTCTCCCAACCTGCAGCCACATCTTCCCTGAGCCTGGGTTTGCTGCAGGAGAATTTATTAAAAGATATGGAGGGTAGAGCCATCCTTCCCTGCTGGGAGCATGATGATTAACAGAATCATTGAGGTTGGAAAAGCCCTCTAAGATCAAGGGGAACCATTCCCCCAGCACTGCCAAGCCCATCACTAACCCTTGTCCCCAAGTGCCACATCCACATGGCTTTTAAATCCCTCCAGGGATGGGGACTCCACCACTATTCCGAGCAATCCATTCAAGTGCTTGGCAGAAAAAAAAACCCTTGTGAGAAATTCACAAAGAGAGGTGAAAAACCTCTCTCCCTCCTCCGCACCCACGTGGCAAATCCAATTTAACTTTTCTCCTTTGACGGAGAAAAGTCAAAGGAGAAAAGCCCCTCATGGGCTCCATGAGCACCCCCACATCTCCTCCCCATCCCAGGCTCCCTGTTTTTCCTGCACAGAGGGTCAGGGAGCTGCACCTTTCTGCTCCTGGCTCCCAGTGAGCCAAGGGCACAATCGTGACCCCGGCTGCCAGCGAGGGATGGATGCAGGACAGCATCAGAACGGTTCAGGGCACGTCCTGCTGGCACAGGAAATTAGGGAATTAGGGAGAAGTCCAAAGCAGCAGCTACAGCCAGGCTGTGCAGGGACTTGCTTTGTATCTGTGATTCCAGGTAAGAACCCAAAGCCGTCATCCACAGGCGAGCGAGGAGACGGGGATGAAACAGGGCTGGGCTCCTTATCCCCCCCCCCCTCCTCCTTCTACTTCAAGGGCTGCGAAGTGCCTGAAAATAGAACATTTTGTAATGGCAAAAAAAGTACAAGAAGCAGAACTGGGTCAATCAGCAAATGGGCTGATTTAAGAGAGAAAATCGCAGCGTTCGTAATGGGCTAAAAACGGCGCTGATGCGTTGCCGAGAAAGAATATAATTAAGAGGCTTTTTAAAGCGGCGCTTCCCCACCCCAGCCGCAGAAATCACAGCTCACACTACCAGGATTGCTTCCACCTCATGGAGCAGGAATGCGCTGGCGTGCCGCAAGCTGGCCCAAGAATGCGGAGTTTCCGTGGGCCGGGAGAAGATCCCGAACGGCAGCGGTTCCTGGCATTCCTTCGTGGGTACATCACTGCTATCCAGTTAGAGAGCACGGAAATGGGGATGGGGGCAGGGATGGGGTGGGGGGGGATCTGATGTTTTCATTCTTTTGGTGTTTAAGGAGGGGTAGCCCGGTGGGGAAGGGAATGAAATAAAGGTTAAATAAGTGGATGGGTGATGGGGTGTCTCTCGTTGAAGGCTCTTTCCGGGGATGGCCTGGGAGGACCTGCAATGAGCACTTCTATAAGGGACACACCTTTCAACAGAATTCATTCAAGAATGAGTTTCTTGGAAGAAAACTCTGCCCTAATTAGGTGCAGATGGCCCAATTTGAACAGGCAGCAAGCATGGAGCTGCCAAGGGGAGACCTGTGGCCCTGCACTACCCAAAGGGTCACGCCAGCAAACTCTGCCTCCCTTTGGACACCAAACCCAAACCGATGCCTCAAAGCCGAACAGGACTTTCCTGGATTCTCCCAGGGCTGTACAATACAGTCATGGAATTACTCAGGTTGGAAAAGACCTTTAAGATCATCAATTCCAGCCACAAACATGGCCCAGCAAAGGTGCTGAGCCTCTCAAAGTTTGCTGGAGCCCCAGGGCCATGAGTTGGACCACAGATCCTGTAGCTCTGGAAACCGGGCAAGCAGCTGGGATGAAGCCACTGCTCCCTGTCCAAGGACACCGTCACGCTTTGGGAGCATCTCTGGGGACATCCCCACCCACTCTGTCCTGCCAGAGAGGAGCAGAGTGGATGAGTCAGTCCTAGAAAGTTCATTCCTTCGACTTCTGCTCCTTGCTCTAATTCATCTTTGGGGTAATGAGAGGCATTGCCTTCCTTTAATCTCGCCCAAGCCCAATTGTGATTGTGGTACCATCCACCTTGGGGTGGGCACCCAGAGCTGGTGCCCTCCTTCCCTACAGGAACCTCCTCCCCCGTCCCACACTGACAACCCTTTTCCTCATCATCTCTCTCAAACACAAAACTTGGGATCAAGGAAAGCTGGAGGTGATGGGGGGGAGAGCGGGTCAGAGGAAAAGCCACAAAAAGAGAAGCAGAGAGAGCTGTTCCTGCTGAGGAACCCCAGTTACCCCAGTGTGAGCTATTCCACCTCCCTCTAAATATCCTAGCAAGGAGCTGGCTCACTGGGCGTGCCAAGCCCCAGCAGCTCCCCGCTGGAAAATTTTGGCTGGTGCCTCCCCCTCCCTCCACACAAACCCTCGCTCTCCCTCTCTCGCAGGCACGCACAGGGAAAGGGAGGGAGAGCAGAGCAAAAACCACAAGCAAATGTTCTGGTGCAGTATTTCCCCTCGTCAGACCGGCACACTCGAGATTCAAATCGTGTTTAAGGAATTTCTTAAAAAAAAAAAAAAAGAAGGCAAAAAAAAATAAAAAGCCAAACAAAAAAAAAAGCCCTTCCCCAGTGCTAGAGGCAGCTCCAGTGAGACACGCTGCTCTGGCTCACCAGTGCAAACATAGATCTCTCCACAAGAGCTTAAACAAACTGGAAAATAATTAAACATGACTGAGAAATTCAGTATTTTTTTTTTTATATGGAAAAAATAATCGCGGTAGACGATATACGCTGGGAAACCTCCAAGAGTTTGACCTTTAACTGAGCAGCTAGGACAGTCAGACAAGTATGCCTGAGGATTGCAGATACATGCAAAGGAGCTCAAGAGGGTTTTCCAAACCCTCCACAAACAAACCACACATCCCTTTAAAGAAGAAGGAAAAAAAAAAGACAAAAAAAGAAATGTTTTGTTCTCGATTTGCCTGTTAGGAGATGCTTAAATCAGCGTTACACATGACATTACCCAACCCTATGCTGCACCCTGGGAGATTTTATTTCACGTGGACTCTCAGCTGAATAGGAGGAATGAGCCCTCTCTCCTGATTTGAAAAGGAAAAAAGGAAAGGAAAATGAAGGGCTAGATTCCTCATTACTCCAAGGAGCCTTTACATTGCTCTGACAATGAAAAAGAGTGCGGGGAAATGTGCAGAAGAAACCCATTCATCTTCTGAGGGTCCTTCACTCAGCCAAAATAAGATGTTTCAGCTTAAACACAAAAATTCTCATGGCAAAGAGACAGCCAAATCCATTCTGCTGCAGAATAATGCAGGGGACTCAAACCTTATCTCTGGAAAACCGGGATCAGAGGTAACCAACCTGATGTGGCTGTTTCCATCCTGCCTCCCCTACGGTTGCTGGAGCTGCACAATGTTTCCAGCGCTTTGGAAAAATAGTTTCAGGTTCTGCTGCCTCTATCTTGGCACCAAAACCAAGTTTCCATTAGTGAAAGGCTGAGGGATGATTTCACTTCAGGGCTGAAATGGGGAAACCAGCAAAATGAGTAAAATGCAGCTAAACATACACCAGGGTCTCTATTGCAAGCCTGGGCTGGAAAATGGGGATTTATCCACTTTTTGGGGAGGGGACAAAATACCCAAAACACACAGGGAGATGCTTTTAAAGAGGATTTCTGAGCTGTGTGCCAGCTCATGCAGCACCACCAGGGATCACCAGGGATGGTGTGGGACACCCCAGGAGGGTGCAGGGGTGGCCCAGGATGGGCAGAGGTGTGGGGAGCAAGGGATCCAGGCCAGGAAAACCCCCTGGGACCCAAGAGGGTCTCCCCAGGCAGCAAAGGTGCAGGAATGCAGCAGCCAGGGGAGCTGACCTCCAGCGAGAGCTGAGGTTATTCACGTCCAAACAAATAATTCTTCTATAAATAACAGGGCTGCTCCGACTTCCCGAGTGAAACCCTTCTCTTCTGGAGCTCCCGGGGTGGAAGGAAATGGAGTGGGCCTGGGAGCTCAAGGCAGGAGGTGGAACTCCACAAAATTCATCTGAGGGCATCACGGACCAGCTCCTCCAGATGCTGTTCCCAGCCCTCCAGCACACACGTGCCAGCTCAGGGACATGTGACATACACCAGCTGCCACCCAGACCAAAAAACCCTTGGTTTTCCTTCTTTCCTGACTTCTTCCTTCTTTTTATGCCCCAACAAGAAAGTTTGCAGTTCAAGCCATCAAGGAACAGCTCCTCATGCACGTTAAAGGTGCATCTTTGAGGCACCACTTCTCTGGCTGAGCACAGCAAAGGCACCTTGGAGTCAAAAAGCACCAAGACACATCCTCGGCGAGCAGCCAGGACTCGCTGCCAGCATTCCCAAGCAGGAAGGATGCAACAGGGACTTGGGCCAGGCACAAAATAGAGGTGGGAAAGGTGCAGCTCCTTTTCCTGACTCCTCTTGTTTTCAGAGCATCTCAGTCCATCTTGCTGCCTGAAGGAGCCACGAGCCTCCCACTGCTGAGGGTGTGAAAACAGCAGTGGTTGGGAGCACCTGAGCCCTGCCCCGAGGCAGCTGCTGAGGCTGTTCCCAAAAACCTCCTGCTTCCTGAGCCAGAGCCATCTGTCTAGACAGAGGACATTCCTCACCCCTCCACCAGCCCAGTGCCTGGTAGGAGCTGTGTCCTCACTTGTCAAGGGCAGGATCCACAGAGAAATCCCCCAGGGCAGAATCCTAATCCTCCCCAGGAAAGTCAACAATGCCTCAAGAGGTGTTTTGGCACCTGAATTCCCTGGACCAAGAAGGATTCAGTAGAATGCTCAGGTGTGTCTCCTCCAGCCCCGGGAGATCTTCACAGAGATGCAGCACCTGGCAGGACACCTGGGAGAGCCAAAGCCTGTCTAGATGGCCAAGAGAGCCCTTGCTAGGGGGGGAAACATCCCTGGACATGCTCAAGGACGGGGTTTTGAGTGACCTGGTCTAGTGGAAATTGTCCCTGCCCGTGGCAGGGGGTGGAATGAGATGCACTTTAGGGTCCCTTCCAACCCAAACCAGTCTGTGATTCCATGAAATGAAGCCCCCAAGAGCAAAGGATGGATCCTGCTCTGCCCAGCCTTGAGGTGCTGTGGCAGCTGGAGATGTCAGGAAAAGAGAGACACAATCTCCAGGCACCCAGAGCTGCAGAGAAAAACACACAAGATCTTCTCTAAGTGGTCTGACCCGTGTCCTCTTCTCTGCAGCCAGGAGAAAACCAGTCCAGGTGATATTTCAAAGCAGAACAGGCAAAATTGGGCTCTTTTTCCTTGTGCTTTGAAGGAAAATCAGGCAACTCAGACACACAAAGGCCTGAGTGCTTCCTCCCCTGTGCAGCTATTCTGTAACTACAACTGCCCGCTGCTTCCCAAACCTTTCAGCACTTGAGTCCCACTGATTTGCAATAGGTTGCAGACATGAAGTTATTTAAAGCACTTTTAAAATATTAATTGACATTTGCCTTACAGAAGGGGAAAAAAAAAGGGAAGAGACAGAGATAGGAACCCCAGGGATCCAGACGATCCAATTTCAGTCACCTAATTAAAATTAAATTTCAATTAATTTCCAATTACTTTAGTTTAAACTTATTTTGTATTTATACTTTTTTTTTTTTGCTAGTTGCCTAAAAATGAATCTGTCCCTTTGGTTGCTTTTCAATTAAATATCATCCTGACACTCAAATTAATGCTTTTATTTGGTAACTCCGAGGTTATTCAAAAATCCCTACACATTTGATTCAAGGACTTCAGGAGAACTTGACAGACATTCCCCACCTCCCTTTTTCACTACGGTAGGAATGATGAATCATTATATTTACTACAGGCTCATTCTCTGCAGCAACGTGTTAAACTTTGCTCAAGTGGAAACCAAAGAGAGGAATGACAAGGTGGCTTCAGCACTGCAGAATATTTATGGAGAAAGCAATGGGATCAAAGCTTCTTTTGCTGGTATTGTGCTTTTCAATATTTTAATTATAATTTTCTAATTTTTTTTTTGGTCAGTATCAAGAGTTTAGAAGCAACAGATCTTTCCTCAACCTGGGGGTTCCCATCCTTTGATTTTCTCTGCTTTGAAGGGGCAGCCATGGATCAGAACTGGTCAATTCAACCCAAAAAGAGGGAAACTTTGCACTTAAATAACCTCCTTACAGATACTTTGCTATCAACTCCCCACCCCCAAGAGCGTGACTTGAACACTGGCAGCAAACAAGCAGCACTTGAATATTTAATATGAAGCACAGCAACTCATCATGGGATGTTTTTATACTAACACAGGTTGTCATCATATGGAGTTTCATTTTCACTCTTTTCTTACAGAAAAAAAAAATGCTTTAAACAACAGAGATTTCTTAATTTTTATTTATTTCCTCTGCCCTGTTCTGTATTTACATCCTACACTTTGCCTGAGTTTCCCAGCATTATGCAAAGGCTGGGAGCTGCTGCAGAGAAACTGGATGGCTGACACTGTGATAAATACCTGTAGGCTCTCTGCCACCACTAATGAGAGAAAATATGTATAGAAGTAGGAAAAAAAAAGCTCTCCAAAAGTTGGAGTTACAGTGCTCATCTCTGGAAGGATTCCCACTCATTTTTGGAAGCATGCATGCCAGGGGGAGAAAAAAGAATCCAACAAAACCTGTGGGCGTCTGAAGCCACCTCAGCTCTGAGAGACTGAAGATCTGGTTTAAAAATTGGCAAAAACATCCTTCTGCAGAAAGACAAATTGCAGACAGGCAAGATTCAGGGCTGCCTGGGAGAAAAACCTGGAGCAAGAAAATTTACAGGGAAACTAAAACAGAGAGCAGAGAGGGGGCAAGAGGTGCCCCAGAATGCTCTGCACTGGATTCCTTCCACTTTGCAACTGGAAATAAACTTTTATTCCCATTAGGACATCACTGACACACCACGTATTTCTTCTCTGCCTCTTTTATTCCCCCCCATAAAACCCCAACAGAGCAACTGGTTTACATCAGAGCTGCTCCTGTTGAGAACAGGGAGTTCCTGGTCACTTCAAGATGTGACGTTCATCCCTGCACTTACTGCTTGAGTGGAGCCACTCCGGGGTCATGGTGACAGATGCAGTTGTAGGAAAAAAAACCAACAAAAACCAGAATATCCAATAAACAACTCAACAAAGTGACTCCTTCAGCAAAGGAGCCAGTCCATTCCATATTCCCCCAGGCTGAGCTCCGTGCCGCTGATGCCTTTTTCCTGGTGTGAGGAAAATGAACCAGACACGGTTAAAGGGGTTGGGGTCTTTAACTCAGTATTTGAATCAGGATCTTGTTGGATGCATCCACTTCACCCAGGTGACAGTGTGGTGTGTATGACTGATGAGAGGTGTACATTTTGCCACGCTGTCACCTGGGTGAAGTGGATGCATCGAACAGGATCCTGATTCAAATACTGAGGTAAAAACCCCAACCCCTCTAACCGTGTCTGGCTTCATTTTATAACACCAGGAAAAGGCATCAGTGCTGCACCCCCAGGCTCGCAGGGAGCAGCAGGAGCTGTGGCACATCATCAGTGACTCGCCCAGGAGCACCAGGGGGAACGGCTGACAGCCAATAAAACACCCACACTGAGCCCAAAACAGGCACGACCTCAGGGAATGGTGTCTCCACACCCTCTGGGTGACAGCTGAGTGACACTATCAGCTCTAAAATCACTTACGCATAGTTTAGAATTGCTTGTACCTTCAGTGCAAGAAGCTGAAAGATTCCTGGCACCAGCACATGCCACAAAGGACTGAAATCCTACATTTCTTGCCCTCAAGGGCTTTTCAATCCCCGGGAACATCTTGACAGCCCTGTGGCAGCCAAAATCAGGCTCGTGGTACCCCTCCCTAATGGCACTGCCAGTTCCCCCCATCAGCACAGGGACCCCTCTGCTGTAAACGGCCATGAAAGGGAAATAAAAACAACCACCCCACGCAGCAAAAACAGGTCTAAAAAACCAATGGAACAGTCAAGAAGTTACCACTCCCTTCAAATCATTAATGCACAGCCTGAGAAATAATGTCAGCAAAACTGCAAAGCAAATGCAGGTTTTTGTTTTTAAGCTGTGCAAGCAGCAGTTCTAAAAAAAAAAAAAAAAAAAAAAAAACCAAAAAAGCTTTTCTCCAGTTTTGTTTCCCTTTTGAAATCTGTCAGTTTGAATCATTTCTCCGGATCAGGAAAGTGCTTTATGATCCTCCATCCCCAAACCAAACAGCTTTGCTTGTAACGCCTTTAGAAAGGAAGAAAAAAAAAAAATCTTTCTGTTCTCTTACTCCATCCTCAAAGAGGCTGCTTGGATTCCTGATGCTCCAGCATATTTCTGTCTTTTACCACACTTCAGGGCTATTTTTTCCCTGCCAAAATATGCAAGGAAAAGCAACACAAGCCCTGCAGCTTTGGGGGAAGGGCCAGCCCTGCAGCTCTTATTATCTTTGGATGGGAAAAGGGAGACAGACAGAGACACTGTTGATGCCTCAGATATTTCTAGATCTTACCACTGTCCTACCAAGGAAGTCTGAAACATAAAATGCCATTGGAAATATCATATAGGGCATTAAGAAAAAAAAACAAAAACACTCTAAGAGTCTAATTTGCTCATTATCAGTATCTGGAGTTTCTTGTGTGAAGCCAGATTGAAGATGTGCTGGTTACACAGCTCATGTGCTGCTCTACACAATTTAAACCAGCACCAAACCTTCACCTGGGGGTTCACATCTTCCTAAAGACATCTCTAGTGCCAAATATTTTGTGGACTTGAACATTTCCTTGCACTTGGGTCGTGACCAGCTCTGCATCCAGCCCAGGCAAGACTCAAGGTTTCTGTTCCTCCCTCATGGTTCACAATTTGTCCCGGAATTTTGTGACTGTGCAGATAAAAGTCTGGCACTGACCAGTTCCCAGCTGTGTGATGGTTTGACAATAACACAGCTCAGAACTCGTTATTTTGTGGGATCAGTCCCATCCCCACCCTGCCTCAGCCCTGACCAGCAAAGGCAGAATTGCCAAGTGCATCAACCCAAAGCACCATGATCCATCATTCCTAAATCCACAGTTCAGCACTGTGGATGCTCTTCTCCAAGGATCCATTTGAAATGGGGGGTGATATTAATTGCTCTGTTGAAAAGTCAGGCAGAGAGCAAGCACAGCTTCAAAGACTCATTTAATTCCCCCAGAACAAGACACAAAGTCCTTAAGTCTGTTTTCCATTAGAAAATAAGTAGCCCAAAGAGATTCCCATTGTTCTCCTGCTTCTGGGGTTGTTTTCCCAAACTCACATCTCAGCACACTGGGTCTGGATGGAACCCAAGGAAGTCCCCAAAAACGCTGGGCTTTTGGAAAATGAGAATTTAGACTTGGAAAGCGTCACTTTACAGTCCTTGTTCCTGAGAGGATTTCCCACACATCCCCTTGCAATGATCCCAGCACAAATTCCCTATCAGGCTGAGGATGTGGCATCCTGTAGGTCACAGGCTGAGGGATACAGCAACCACATGGGAATGGCAGGAGTTTTACAGGGCACACTCAGAATTCCTTTAGCTCCCTGATTTCAGCACCCAGGGACACGGATGACACAGCAAGTAAACAGAATCAGAGAACCCCAGAATGGTTTGGGTTGGACCTGATGTTTCTCATTCCCACCCCTGCCATGGGCAGGGACACTTTCCACTGTCCCAGGTTGCTCCAAGCCCCATCCAACCTGGTCTTGAGCACCTCCAGGGATGGGGCAGCCACAGCTTCTCTGGGCAACTCGGGCCTTACCACCTTCACAGAGAAGAATTCCATCCCAATATCCCATCCATCCCTGCCCTCTGGCAGTGGGAAACCATTCCCCCTTGTCCTGTCACCCAGTTCCTTCTCCAAAATCCCTCTCCAGCTCTCCTGGAGCCCCTTTAGACACTGGAAGTGGCTCCAAGATCTCCCTGGAGCCTTCTCCAGGCTGAACAAACCTAATTCTCTGTCTTTCCTAACAGGAGATGTGTTCCAGCCCTTTTATCACCTAAAATAACAGCAGCTCCATGCTGCTCACATCCCTGGGGCATCCCCAGCCCCGTCCATGACAAGCAAAGGAAACTGCTGGGTTTTCATCCACAGCTCCATAAAACAACGGGCATCTGTTCACTGCCTCCAGCACGACACAAACCCAGACTTTACAGAGTTTATCCAAAGCAATTCTTTCCAGCTTAGGAAAACCAAGGCTCCCTGGCTGAGGGACAGGCCCTGCTGTTCCTGTGCACGTCCCACAAACTTCCCCGTGCAGACGGCAAAAAAACTCATTTTTAAAAAATCCTTTTGAGTATCTCACTGAGATGGTCCCACGGGAGGAGTCTGGCTCTGGAGACCAGCACAGGTCTGACAGGAACAGGACTTGCTGTGCTGATGGTCTGGGAAATCCCTCCCACCCCCTCACAGATGTTCCTGCAAAAATTTCTGCCGATTGGAACGACACCTCCATGCTCACATGGACATATGGCTGCATTTGTACCAGCACTGCTTTCATTATTCCTGCAAGGTGCTTTAAGGACAGGCTGGACCACAAAAGGATCATTACAGATCTTTTTATGAAAAAATAGGCTCTAGGGTTTATTTTTTCCCCCTGCAGAGCCTGATCATCCCTGCAGTGTCGGGGTATGAGCTGTGGTCCAGGTGCCTGGCTTGAGGACACAAGTTGTCCCTGCTTCCCTGGGTATCCAGCTGGAAAAGGTCCAGAGAGCTCTAATTAACCAAAATGCTCGTTTACCTTTACAGAGCAGCTTTTCCCAAGGGCTCCACTGGAGCTGAGGGAGGGATGCTGTGCCCTGTGAGGACAGATGGATGCAGAGCTGTCAGCTCACACTGGTCCCAGTGCAAGCCAGCCTCTCCAATGCTTTTATGGCCACCAGGACAAAAAGGAGAGTTGAGAACACAAAAGGTCACTGAGACAAGAGCAGCTTTACCAATCCCTCAACCACAGCAGGAAAGGGTTTGCCAATGGATGCTCCTGCACCCCAGGTTCACCACAGATCCCTTCTTCTTTCCTCAAGGGCATCCAGGGCTCATTACACATAATCCCAGCTCTTCTCAAAATAAGCTTTTTACCATATGAAAAAAATACAACCAAAAAAACAACCAACAACTAGAAAAGGGACCCTCCAGGTGAAAAGGGAGCAGGGAAACAATCTTCCAGAGGGAAGCAATCCAGATACAGAGGCACAAACAATTTAAGGCAACAGGGGAGAATATGGACAACAGGGAACACGTGGTCCAGAGAAGAAGGGGTCTACAGTTAAAAATAAATTGTAAAAGGGAAAAGGCAGGAGAGTGGGACCAAAAAAGAAACCCCACCAGGAGTGATGCAGAGCTGCCTTTCAGTGCTCCAGCCCTTGTGTTTTCTGGCCTTATTTGTGAAACACAAATAATCCAGCCTTCTCCGTAAGCAGCCAGATCCGGTGGAATTACACGTCTGAATACTCTCAGTAAACAGAGGGAAAGCTGTGGAAACACAGCTTAAGGCAACAGGCATTAACAAGGGGGCCTTTATCACTCAACCTGGCTCGGGGAAGCTGCTGGTCCTGGCTGGAGTGTGTTCCACGGGCTGCATGCCTGCTCCAGCTGGGGATACCCCCAGCTCCACATCCATTGATTTTCCTCCTCCTGATCCAGGGAGGACCCACTGCAAATGGGCAGGGAGAAGGGATGATGCTGCTGCCCATCACTGTCCCTTCACGGGGCAGGAGAAGGGATGGTGAGAGCAGAATGTGTAGGGAACACCTTCCTCATCAGTGCTGAGCAGCTGCCTTCAGCTCAGGATAAAATCCCTGCCTGCTGCTGACACGTCCCAGGTTAGGCACAGGAGAGAGGATTTCCAGGCACAGGAGCACCTCACCCACTCGGAAGAGCAGCAAGGAAGAGCTGACCCCATTTCAGGGATGGAAAATGCCAAAATCAAATCCAGCTCACCCAGAAAGCAGGAGCTGAGCTGTGGGAATGAGGGAGAGCAACTGTCTGGCCAGAGCAGAGGATCAGCATGCTCCCTTCTGGCTGCAGGATCTAAGGATACAAAAGTATTTTCCAGACCAGAAACATATGCGTTTATTTTCAAAGATCTCCTGTTAAGGAGAGCCCTGTTCCTACAGGGACAAATTCCCACCTCTGCTTTTCCAAACCTTTTGCAAGGAAACCTCAGGGCAGAGGGCTCTGCAGAGCATTTTCCCCTTTACCCTCATCTGCATGGCTGAGGCAAAGGCTTTTTGCATGCAGAATGAGTAGGGGGCTCACATTTTTTTGGCCAAGATGGGAACATCCAGGCACTCCCACCCCCGTCTCTCCCTCCTTTACTCACAAAGCACTGCAGCCTTCTGCTTCCACAGTGAGCTCAAAATAAATTATTATACTCAGTCCAAATAAATTACTGTGCTCAGCTCAGACACCTCAGCTCTCGTTTCCAGGCTATTCTTGACCAAAAAGAAAATAACTCAGAAAATTCAGGTGGAGATTTATTTATTTTTTCCTACCCAAAGAAATTTTCCTTCTCTTTAAACCTGCTCTGATGACAGGAGGGAAGTCAGGGCTCCTGATGAAGAGCTGCAATCCTCTGTGACTGTCAGGGAAAAATAAAGTGCCTTCCAAACACATTTCCTGAGCAGGGACTTGTAATGAGTGACTTCAGAACCCCAGGATGGTTTGGGTTGGAAGAGACCTGAAAAGTTATCTTGTTTTCACCCTCTGTCATGGGCAGGGACTCCTTCCACTGTCCCAGGCTGCTCCAATCTCTGTCCAACCATTCCTTGGACACTTCCAGGGATTCAGGGGCAGCCACAGCTTCTCTGGGCACCCTGTGCCAAGGCCTCAGTACCTGCTGAGCAAAGAATTTCTTCCTAACATCTCATCTCAGCCTGTCCTATCAGTTTAAAACGACTGGATTGCTTAGTCCACTATGAGGCATCTAACACAGAAAGATGGGAAAGACAAGGCTTTGCTTTGAAAGCTGGAGACGGAATATTCTTCCTACATTTCAAGTTCTGGCTGTACAGGTGCCTTTTAAAGCCACATTGCAAGATACCAGCACATTTCTGTGTGCAGGTTCAGAGGCACCATCCGAGTGCTGAGCAGCTCTGTGCCCACACCACACTTTGTGCTCACTGCAGCATTTTCTGTCCAAAGACCTCAGTGTGAATCCATTCATCTTTCCAGTTCCAGGGAGGAAGACCAAGAAACAAACCTGGGCTAAAGATGAAACCACCCCACCTGGATTGCCTTCAGCACAGACACTACACATTTTGAAATTCCTTTCCCCCAGGCCTGTGTTTGCAATAGGGAGCACACTAAAAGTCAAGTATCAAATCAGATGCTGATGCTCTGACCTCAATCCATGCTGCCCAGGCAGCACCTCTGTGCTGTCCAAGTCCATGCCAATGTGACTTTTTGAGCCCAGAAAAGCAGGTTTTACCACCTGAATGCAAGTTCAGGACAAGGTTGGATGTCTGGGATGTGCATCATAGATCTTGAGACCCTGCAGGAACCATTCTCACCACTTTTTCTCTTCCCCCAGTATCAGAATATCTCTCACCAAGCAATTCCTGATGACTTCACCCAGAAGCAGAGATGGCATAGGTGAAGTGGAAACACACAGGGCAATGGATCTGGTGGGAAAAGGAGCAAGAGGAGCAGCTCCAGTCACTGCAGATGCCCTGACCCATTCCTGCCCCACAGCACAGCCACTTACCCCGTGCCTGCAGGAGCCAGCTCCTAAATTTAAAAACAGCCAGAGAGCAGCTTTGAAACAACAGCCAAGCCTCTGGGAGATGTGTGTGCCAGAGGAGGAAGGGAATACATCCCCACTCTTTCCTTGGGCTTCTTTACAATCCTGGATGTGGGGAGCAGCTCTGGCACTTACCAGACAGTGCCTAAATTCTCATTTTCCTGCTGAAAACAGCACAGCAGCAGCTCTAAGAGGTCTGGATCAGGGGCATCACTTCCCAGCCATGGGATGTGAGGAATCCCACAAACAGCAAAGGGTCCCCCTGGAATTTTCATCCACACCATTCCAGACTTGGACAGTTTAAGCTGGAAAAGACTGAAGGCCTAACTCTGGAATACTTCCAGAGATGGAAGCTGGAATTCAAGCAACCCCCCCCATGGCTGTACAAGGTCTCCCCAGCTGACGCTCTCCAAAAACTTCAGGGAAGAACCAGAGTCTGCTAAAAAAAGGAGGGAGAATTGGGGTTCACAGGGGAATCCCTTGACTTAGGGCAGTGCATCCTGGTCCTCTCAGGATGTCAGTGGGGAACCTTCTACAGGAATCTTGGCTTGGACCAATGTGTGCTGGAAAAAAGAAATAAATGCACAGGGAAAAAGGAAAAATGAACCCAAGAATCTGAGAATGGTTTGAGTTGGAAGGGACCATAAAGACCATCTCATTCCAATCCCCCTGCCTTGGGCAGGGACACCCTCCTCTACACCAGGTTGCTCCAAGTCTGAGCTCTAGCTGATATTTCAGGCAGAAAATGCCTCCTCTCTCATGACAACACAATAAAATGAGATATTTCTGTGGCTTCTGCTTTGATGGGAGCTGAGAAATGTGTGGCCACAATGAATCCTGGTGAGCCATTCTCATGCTCCACTGCCTGCTCTGGCTCTAGGGACACTGCACTGTCCTTTAGCCCTAAGTAGGATTTCCCCTCCTTTTTTCCTCCTCATTACCACACATCACCATCTGAGAGGAAGGATGAACAGTAACTGCATAAAAAGCTGGTTTTTCAAAAACAGTTGGAATATTTCACAGCCCAGTTCATCCTCTGTTTGATAGTTAAAAGGAAACCAAAATCCCTTGGACAGAGGGAGGAGAATTGCAGCAGCTCCAGCCCCAGCTGTCCAGTTCCATCCCACAACCCTGAAGGTTTTTCCTACAACCACAAACCCCTTTTGTTCAGGAGTGAGGATGCACATCCCATGTCACCACAGCCCTCATTTCCCTAAATACATCCTTAATATGATTCAGCATCCCTGCTGCCTCCCTGGCATGCAGGACACAGCAAGCCACTTGCCCTCTAGTCCCTGTGTAGGCTGATATGGAAGGAAGGAAATTCCATCATAACAAAATTCCCATCCTAAAAAAGCAGAGAGACGTAGGATGGAAGAAGGAAGCTGTGCCAAGGCTGGGTGCACAAGAACCCCCCCCAAAATGCCAAGAAGAGGATTTGGGATCCACCCACGGATGAGCCTCAGGAGAACACAAGAAGCAGCAGGGCTGAGAAAGGAGGGAAAACCACTGCACACATTCCCCAGTTTTACAAGTTTTTCTCCAACTGCTAAAAAAAAAAAAAAACCTCTCAGCAAATTTAGCAAAACATGTCAACAAGTTCCATGTTACAGCCCAGACACACATGGTCTCCTCAATAAGATGCATTTTTAGAAACCTTCTTTTGCAAAACCTGTTGGTGTTGGGGGCCCTTTTGTTTTCTTTTCTAGCTCTAAGTACTCACAAGCATCCTGGAGACTTTAAAAAAAAAGCCATTTTTAGACTTGCATGTGCAGAGAGGACTAAGAGAGTGTCACCATGTGTCTGAGATGTTAAATCCTCCAAAACCATATGCTGGTGATTGCTCTAACAAAAGAGATTGCAATGATAAAAGGAAGCCTTATGTTCAAGTACCCGTTAGTCGTGCAAGATTAGAAATTAGCTTGCAATCCAATCCTTATAAAAAGGTTTTAAAAGCACAGGATTCCTCCTTGATATGAAAGCAATGAACTGATAGCTACTCATTATTGAATTACTCATTCAGATTTAACAGCAGCACGAGTACAAAGCTTCTCATCTTCTGTGTCCCCTTGACAAGTTACAGGGGAAGGACAAGAGGCAAATAAATCCTGTGGGATTCACACATAAACCCCACTCCCAGAATCACAGAAAATTGGAAAAAACCTCTGGGGTCACTGAGCCCAACCTGTGACTGTCACCACCTTCTCAACCAGAACCAGAGCACTGAGTGCCACATCCAGTCCTGATGGGAATGAACACTTGAACACTTCCAAGGATGGTGAAAACCTCCAGGGATGGGTTCCACAGGAACCTGGGCTGCCTTGCTGCATGTGAGGTTAAGGATTTACTGGCTGATCAATACTCCCCAGGGCAGGAGAAGTTTAATTATGGAAAAAATGGGCCACACATTAAACAGCTTGTGCCAAAACTAGTGCTGATCACACACAAAGGAGGGGGTGGACACCTCCATGCCCAGCGTGGCCAGACAAACCATCCCCTGAAATAGCTCCTTCCCAGCCTCCTCCTCCCAAACCTGGCTTCAGTTTCAGCTCCAGCTGTTCCCTCACAAATTGCTCCTCCTTAAATAGTCTCCCTTCCTCCTTCCTAGGGGAGGATTTGCCCCACAGGATGACAAGCAGGCTGCACTATCAGGATAAAGCTAAAATAGACTTTCACAAAGATTAAAGTTCCACTGGCAGCTGCATTACAGAGCAATGCAACCACCTGGAGGGTTAATAAATATATGGGTGGATTAATGCAGAGACTGAACTTTATAAATAGACTGAACACTTAATTTCTGCAGTGAATTCCCCTGAAAGAAGGAAGGTGGGAGCACCTACAGAGTAAGGAATACACCACCCAGGCAGAACATTCATGCACACCATGAAACATCAGGAAGATATTTTTCCCTGTGAGTGTTCCAGACCAGGCTGGACAGAGCTTGGAGCAACCTGGGACAGTGGAAGGTGTCCCTGCCCATGACAGGGGGTAAAAACAAGATCATTTTTCAGGTCCCTTCCAACCCAACCATCCTGTAATTCTCCATCTGCAGCATCAATGCTGGAGGAGTTAGGAAGCAGGAAGGAATCAACAATGTTCTTGTCATTCACCACCCAATGCTCAAAATTAGAGATAAGGAAGCAAAGCAAATAAATCTGAAATGCTTTTTTGGGGTAGAAGGGACCAGAAGGCAGGTGCTTCAATCCTAAATGAGTGTTTTTGCACATATCCAAAGTCTCTCTAAGGGCTTTCTGCAGAGGTGGCTGCAGCAGTCTGGCTCTGCAAGTGATGCAGATCAAGCACTCAGCAACACTGCAAAACCACCAATAAACACACCTGCCCTCTGAACCTGGTACCTGGGAAAGAAAACAACCTGGATATTGGGATTACCCTTAGAAAGACCAACTGTCCCTTCCCATCCATCAGAAGTCACAGCAGTGGAGCAAGGATTTGTATCTGTGAAGCCAAGCTACAAGAATCAGTTTGTGCTCAAGGTGTGGCTCACCCCCAAAAAAGATCCATCTCAGGAGAAGCAGAGGTGCAGGATCAGACACAGTTATCTCCACAAGTTGCACCCTTATCTGGTTGCAACACACAGCTCCTCCATGGGATACACAGGATGTGATAAATGGTAAAGCCATTCTTAGCAAAGTGAAGGCATCACATCTATAACACCCCCCTCGTGTGACAGAGCAAACACACAGTGGGAAAAGCAGTTGGTGATATGAGGGGAAAAAAAAAAAAAAAAGAGGGGAAAAAAGCCCACTTCCTTGACAGGATTTATTTTTAAATGATGGCTGCTCAAGCCTGCTGGGGGATTCGTGATGTCAGGAGCAGCTCCCGTGCACGAGGATGAACGGTGACTCAGCAGGTAAAAGTTGTCAAAAACACATCCAAAATGGAAATGATAAAAAAAAAGATCAGGAGGAAAAGCTATAAATACCTCAAGCAGTTTTGCTTTGTGCACTGGTTGGATGCCTGTGGATGCAGATGATGCTCTGGGAAGCAAGAGGGGAACTCCATTCCCTTCCTGAGCACCTGAAGGGGGTTCCTTCCTCCAAAGGCAGGATCCCCGACCCCAGGAACCACTTTGGGATCTGTGTCTGCCCCAAATTCAATGTGCCATGAGATCCCATCAGCACTGAATTTCAGATGGGATGCTAAATACAGCTTTGCACCCCAAGGCACGCCCTGCTCCAGCTTTCATTCCTCCAGAGAGGACAGGAGCGAGACTTTTTAATGCACATTCAGACAAAAATACCTCTTTTTTTTTTTTGCATTGCCTTTTTTTTTTTTTAATTTAAATAAAAGTCAAAAAGCCCAGCCAACATGAAAGGCTGGATAAATACTCCTCCTTTCCCCAGCAGAAATTACAAAAATGCCTTTGAATTTGTTTTGGCAAGAAACAATGTTTTTTATGAAAGAGCTTCATTGAAAAGTCACAATTTGGAATGTATTCATCTATTCTACGTTTTTAAAAAAGTTTTAATTACCACTTTAGGAGTATTTTGACATAGTTTATGGTTTGTTAGATTGTGCTGTGTGTTACAAATGCCAAACACACCTTTTGGAAGTGCCTTATTATTGTATTAATGCAAAATGTGGGGCTTGTGCTGCCGAGACTCGTGTCGGCAAATGAAAAATAATAAATTAATTCCATTTGGAGAAGACGCTGCCATTTATAACCCAGCAATTAAGAACAGATTTAATTTTAGATATTGCTGCATTCTTCAGCTTATCGAGTTATTCAGTACCAACACTGGCACTATCAGTGTATGCTCAGTTCTTTAAAAAACAGACCCAGGCCAATTTCTCACCCCTTAAATTAGCGACGCCAGACATGAAAACTTAATGCTGCTTTCCTCTCTCCTGAAAGCTGCAACATATGGATTCTGCTGGGGAAAAAAAAAAAACAAACTAGCACATGCTGGGAATTCTGCTATAACAAGCCAAATTTTATCAGCCACGGGCACATAAGGAGTTAACAAAAAAACCCAAACCTCAATGGAGTTGAGGCAGAAAAAAAAAAGCCTCACTCAATGGAGGCATGCAGAGCTGACTGTGCTTGCAAACCAGGGGGTGCAGACATTTTGAGGGAGAGGAAAACAGCCCAAATCCTGGCTCTGGGGAGATTTCACAGCCCCATCTCCCTCCCCAGGGCCAGCCCTGCAGCAGGTAGGAGATAAGAGAGGAAAAGGCTTTTTATTTGGCTGTGGCTCTGCTGGCAGGAAGGTGATGCCCAGGGAGGGCTGGTGCTGCTGGCAGGGCTCCAGCTGGCACCCAGGCCTGCATCCCACGCAGGGAAGAGTTTTGGAGCAGGCCAGGGAGCAGCACCTGCATCCAGCAGTGATGGGGCAACCCCAGGAGTCCCCGAGAGCCAAAAGGCTGGCAGGAAATGGGACATGGGATGTGTCCTCAGTGTGTCCCCTGGGTCACACGGCATAAAACACTCACTGTCACCACCAGCAAGCTCCACACCACGAAAACAGGACTCTGTGGCCAAAGGGTGGGAAATAGGAATGAGGACATGGGAACTCCCTGTCCCCCACGCAGTGTCACCAGGCTCCCAGCCACCTCCAGCAGCAGGGGACCACAATGTACGGAAAGAAGGGACACACACGGGTTGTGGCAGCAGTCCAGGCTTGGAAAGCAAAATTAACACGTGTGGGGAGGGACAAGGAGGGGAACAGCTCTCTGATGATGGCAGTGGAGGGCCCAGGACATCGAGGGACAAGGAGGGGAACAGCTCTCTGATGATGGCAGTGGAGGGCCCAGGGCATCCCCTGCAGCACTGAGGTGACACAGTGACACCTCTTTGCTGTTGTCACAGCAGCACAGCTGCCAGGACACGCTGGGGGATCCCCAAGGGTGGCCTGACCAAAGCCAGGTGTGTTTTTGTCACAAAAGTGCTGTGGGCTTGCTGCAGGAAAAGCAGGATATTGCTTGGGGCTCCTCATGACACGGGAGGTCAGAGCAGGTAGCACACCCAGAGCTGTGTGAAAATAACAAAGTTTGGGGTTTCTTGACATCGAGATGATGAAGACAATGCTCACCACGATAAATCTCAATAGTGCAACAAAAAGATTTTGTGGAACAGGAAGGGGATCCCCACAGAATCTCAGCACCAAAGTGGGACACAGCAGCAGAGCTCACACAAACTCAGATCGTGGGAGAAAAGCTCTCAGCATCCTTGGGACTCTGCCTTGAGTAAACCCAGATAAACCAGGTGATAAAGACTCAAAAACCCAGCACCCCCAGAGGGGTCTGCCAGCCCCCAAAGGATCCTTCACCACACCTTGACCTGCCACAAGCCCCTTGGAGCAAATGTGAAATTTAACCTCAGCTTTTAAAGGGCTCCCCCTTCTCCTTGGACATAAAAAGGAAAAAAAAAAAAAAAACAACCAAACCCAGGCACATATTTTTATTTATCAAGAGTCCAGCAGTCTCTTTCCCTGCTACATCCCTCTCAAAGGCTGCACTAATTGTAAGTCTATGGAGAACCAGGCTTTCCTCTGCTTTCACACTGGAATTAGTTACGCTCAGCCTGACCTTGCATTATTTTTAAGCTCTGCAACATTAAAAGAAAATTAGAGAGACTTGTTAAATCCCTTAAAAGGTATAACAACCCTATTGCTCCAGGTTTACACACACACACAAAAAAATACCTCAAACCCAAACCAAAAACGAGCTCTTAAATCACAGCTACTGCTTTAATGTGGTAGGATTTAGTCTTAAATTTTAAATTCATTCATTTCTCCTTCACTCAAACAATCACACCAGCTTTAATGAGCTCTCCCTGTGAAAACTCCAACTACAAAGGACCACATTTGCTCTGTTCCAGAGCTCCACACACCTCGAAAGGAAATCCTAAAGCCTCGTGTGCTTCTTAGCAGCCAGATTACCAGCTTTTAATCCTCTCTGCCAAATGTATTTTTAATCTTTTTGCGTGTAATAGAGCAAATTAGTGTAATTGTATGGGTAAACTGAATCAAAACAGGCACATAAGATTAAAAAAACCCTGAATTTGGTTATGTTTTGCAGATCTGGCAACTAACAGAGCTGGGAGCCGAACTCAGCCCTGCAGGCACTGGCAGAGGGAGAAGCTGCTGCAGGGTGAGTGAGGAGCTTCATCAGCCCTTGGCCACAAGTCACAGGCTCTTTTCCTCTCTGGAAGGGACCACAGCAGCTCTTGGATGAGCAATCACAGCACAGTTTGGGTTGGATGGGACCTTAAAGACCATCCAGATCCACCCCCTGCCATAGGGAGGGACACCTTCCACAATCCCAAGTTGCTCCAAGCCCCATCCAAGTTGCCCATCTCTCCAAATTTTCAGCAGTCTGGCTGTCTCAAGCCACCCCCTTAACTCACTACATGGGTTCTCTGCTATCAGCAGGTGAGATGGTTAATAATTTATTTATTGGGAATAAATTCTTGCCTGTGAGGGTGGTGAGGTCTCAGCACAGGTTGCCCAGAGAAGCTGTGGATGCCCCTCCTGGCATCTTCTCACAGAAAGAAGACTCTGCTACCAAAACTCTGCCAGGCAAACCCAACACAGCCCAGGAAAAAGGATCCTCCAGCCAGGGAGGGTTCTGCAGCAGTTCAGCAGCAGGGTGGGCTGGACCCCCAGCCATCACACACAGAATATTCACTGCTCGGGGCAGTGGGAGAAGACACCAACTATTTCCACTTGAAAACAACTGAACATCAATGCTGACATCCAGTTTGGCTTCAGGAGGGGTTTAAAGAACTTGGGCTTCTTCATTCCCTAATCCCACACCACACTTCCCCACTACCAACCAGGATTCATTCCTAACAATGCAAAAGCATCTGCCCACATTTTTGCAATTATTTCAGACCCGGCAGAGAGCACCCTCCCCTTTCTGTAGGGTTAATCTAAAGAACAGTTGCCAAAATGCTGAGAACACAGTGGAACAATAGCTCCTCTGATGAAATTCCTGCACTCCATAGAGAAACCAGTATCCTCCAGCTGCTGTGGCTTGTCCAGAGAGATCTCCGAGTGTTTACCCGCTCCCATAAATAAAAGGGGTAAAAAAAAAAGCTGACAAACTCAAAGATTCAAGTGCAGCTTGCAAAAAAAAAAAAAAATGACTGCAGAGCCCTGCCATCTAACCACAACATGAGTTTTATTAATGCAACATTTGCCTTGTGTCAAATATAAACCCAGGACATCAGTGAAGGGAGGGCAACGCTGGCCACCTGTCCTGGGGATAGAGGCTCACTAAAGTTATCAGCACAGAGACCACTTCCAGCAGCTCCATCCCTTTAAATCCTCATCCTCAGTGGAATCTCTGATCAGTCATTTATAAGAGCTGGGAAGGCAGGCTGGACAGCTGAATTACAGCAGCTATTATCCATGTATGCCTGAATACCAGCAGACACCTTTATTTATAAAGGCTCTCCGCCTGACCGAGATTTGACATCGGCTACAAAAAGCACTCAGCATCCAACTGGCTACTCCAGAAGAATGTGAGGAGAGGTTGGCAAGCAGGGGCTGAGCAGACACCTTTGCACAGCTTCCCTGCTGCTGCCATGACTCCTAACCCAGCAGGTTTAAGTAATTGATTTCCTGAGCAGACACTCAGCAAACTTGCACACCTTTGCCTCTTCTGCCATGGATTCAAATGTATTATTTCCCTCCCTTCATCCCTAATTTTAAAATATTTAGAGTATTTTATCAGGCCTATTCTCTCTCTTTTTAGGGGCTCTGCACTTCCTAAGCTGCCGCTTGTTGTTTTTTCACGTTTAGGCTCAACTATGAAAATTTGGAACCCATGGCACACAGGTAATACAAGTGCAAGGGAAGGAAAAGGTGATTAAAAAAAAATCACTTGCTTGTAGTGGATTTTCTTTAGCTCCAACAGTGACAATTCAGTGACAACTCAGTGGCAACTCTTGATAACAGATGACTAAAGTGTGAATTCAGCTTTAAACTGACAGCATTTCCAAGAGCAGCACAGGCAAACACAGCCCACGGGGCCAAAGAAGGCTTTAAGCACCTCTATGTTCCCATCTCACTCCTGATCTACTGTAATTCCCTGAAAGAGGAGCTGGCACCTCTGCCAGGACACAGAGATTGGATCCAGTTCCCAACAGGCCTCCAAGGGCTGCCCTGAGCCTGCCAACAATCACTGTAAAGAAGGGATTTCCTTGCCTCATCCCTCATCTCTTCAGCAAGGACCACTGAAAACACCCTTCTTTGACCTCCAAAAGCATCTCTGTTCAGCCTGGAGAAGAAAAAGCTCCAGAGAGACCTCAGAGCCCCTTCCGCGGCCTAGAGGAGTTAGGAGAGAGCTGGAGAGGGGCTTTGGATGAGGGTGGAGGGACAAGACAAAGGGAATGGCTTCCCACTGCCAGAGGGCAGGGATGGGTGGGATTTTGGGAAGGAATTCTTCCCTGTGAGGGGGGTGAGGCCCTGGCACAGGGTGCCCAGAGAAGCTGTGGCTGCCCCTGGATCCCTGGAAGTGTCCAAGGCCAGGCTGGACAGGGCTTGGAGCACCCAGGGACAGTGGGAGGTGTCCCTGCCCATGGTAGGGGGTGGAACAAGGTGAGCTTTAAGGTCCCTCCCAGCCCAAATCCTTCTGGAAGTCTGTGAGCCTTCCTGCTCCCAGCACCTTTGCATCCATCCCTCCCTCCCTCCCACTGTAGCCAAACCCCAGCACCAGACTGAGCCTCAGCACAACTGTCCAGCTAAAATTCCCTTCAGATGATGACAATTAGAGAGTTGACAGCAGCAGGAGCAGCCAAGTGACCTCTGGCATCCCTCACAGCACAACCTGGAGCTCTGGGAGGCTTCCCAGGTCCTCCTGAGGGGCTGCTGGGTGGGATCCCCGTGGTGCCACCTTTGAGCCCCCCAGGAGCAGTGTCTGGAAGGAGCTGTGTGCTGTCCCTGTGCTGCAGAGTTAAGTTGTTATGGTTACTGAAGGGTTTGTTGGGCTTTTTTTTCCTCCTCTTCTAAAAAGAATTCTTATCAGTTTAACATAATACCCCCAGTCAATAACAATTCTTATCTTAAAAGGTCACTCAGGTAGTTATAACTCAACATTTCATCTATGTTTGCATTATCTGGAGGGAAACAGCCAAGGGACTTTGTATTTTTAGGTTTTTTTAATAATCCACTTCTTTGGAACTGTAAGGTTTTAAAAAACCCTACCCAGAGCCAAGCTGACCCTGTGGCAATTTGAGCACACTGGGGAACAGATAGAAAAGAGGTAGAAAAATCACATTGATGTTTGCTGCATGAGAAACAAGAGGAATATCCCAACAGGAAAACTGAAAAACGCATGGACATAAACGGCAACTGCTGCAGAACAAGGTTCTGCTTGTAAATGTCAGATCAGCCAAGTTTCACCACAACAAAAGCTGTGGGGTTTTTTTCTTCACATTTCTTTCCCCAGTTTTTTCCTGCTTCAATTCCCATTGCTGATGGGGGACAGAGAAAAGGGGACAACAGGAAAAACCCAATGACAAGAAGAACTGGTCTGTGATGTTCAGGGTTAAAAACACAGGAAAAAAAAAAGAAAAAATGCAGTGGCATGGAAAGTGGATTTTAAGATGCTTCCAGCTAAACCTGCTCAAACCCTGTTTTATCCACTCACTCAATTTTTTCTTATAACAGCAATTAAAACTCCAAACACAACACATGTCCATTCCACACCAAGCAACAGCACAGCCAAGGAGCAGAGGAATCAACTGGTTAAAAGAAAGGCAGGTTTGTGGCTTGTCTGAAATAAGTTGTATTAAAAAAAAAAAAGGCAATCTGGAATTAATTATTTGTGAGAATCAGTAACAGAAAAGAAGCTTTTTGAAGCAACCCATCCATGCCTTGCTTGAGAGCAAGGAGTGGAGCAGAGCTGCTGAATCCTGCAGATGACAGTCACAATATTAACACTATTTTAAGTAAAATAACATCTCCAGGCATGAAAGCTCAACAAGCTGGGCCATGTCCAACTCCTGCAAGTAACAAGGAAGGCTTGCAGGGGTTGTGGCAGGAGCCATCAGTATCATCCATCCACATTTTCCATCATGGACAATCCCTTGTCCACAACACAAAATGACCCTGAGATTGTGGTAGGACCTTTCTCTGCCCCGTGGATTATTCTGACAAGAATACAAGAAGGTTTCTGCACTGCAGCTCAAGCACTGCAAATCCCCTGAGAAATCTGCCAAGGGCAGCAGCCAGGATTAAAGGCAGAGAAATACATGGTTTACACCCTGGGTTCAGTGCAGAGAGAAGTCATCAGCAGGCTGCAGACAGGAGCAGTGAAGTTGCTGTACCACACACCTGCACAAAGCCCATCACATAAATCAGGCTAAAATTCAGAAACCTTCACCAAAACCCTTGATGCAGCCATGCCATGGAGTCACTGCATGTAAATACACCAATAAAACCCCTCACTGTGAATGGGGCATCCTGTGCTGGTAAATCCTCACTCACAGCTCCTCTTGCTTTAGCCAGATGTGTTTGTCTCCTGCATGGAGAGCCGGGAGAAGCCCATGCACCTGCCTCACACAGCCAGCTCCTGCTGTACAAACAAACTGGGTTTCTGCCTCTGGAGCTGGCCCACTCACCCTGAGCAGGCTCATTTTTCTGCTCAGTGCCCAGAACCAGAGCCAACCAAGTTGCAGAGCTATCGTGGCATGGATGAGACCATCCCATGGTCTGTTCCATCAGAGAAAACCCAGCTTGCAATCCCCCTGTGCCAGAAACATTGCTCACAGAACCCAGAACCCCTTCCAAAGAACAGCCAGCAACACCTCCTCCAACACAGAAACAATCCCAACCTTGTTTTGATGAGATCCTGCCCTTGCACTTAAAGCATCTGCTGCGGAAGGGGAAGTCGGGAGCGGATCTGCTCACTCCAACCTCAACTTCGTGTGTAATTACTGGGCCAAGATGGAAAGCCACTGGTTTGGCTGATTGCCATTGCCAAACTCACACTCAGCAATGACCTCTGCAAATCTCTGGGTCTCTTTTTGGGATCAGAGCACTGCAAAGATAAACACATCATTTTTTAGGGGAAAAGGGATGAACGTGTAAGTTTAGGGATCCCTCACATCAGACCTGCAGCCTCCTTTAGATCCCTGAGCACCTCTTACATAACCAAGAGTTAGTAAAATAGCAGTGGTCTTGTTTATTCAGTGGAAATAGAAAATACAAAGGGCATGTGCACACTCAGGATGATTTGCACAAACACACAACTCACGTGAGGGCTCATCCCACCACCCCTGGGGTGTTTCTGCAAACAAAACACAACGACCTGTGCTTTGTGGGGGCTCCTGCGCTCAGCTGGCACCGTGCAAGAAGTGGGGATGAGACTGGGGCCATCAGGTGGGAGCCCCAAAACACAGCACTGCAGCACAGCAGCTTCTCCCCTCTCTGAAGAATCCAACCCCAGGGGTTGGGGTGCAGTGGCAGTGCCAGGGGTGCCCTTTCTCCCAGCAGTTATCTGTGGTAACACGAGACTCCAGCTCGACACCAGAGCGCTGAAGCACTGACGATGCATCCCAAAATAAAGCCAGAGTTCACACTAATTACTATTTCAGTTATGCTGATTGCAAACACAACTCCCAGCTCGGTAAAAAGTGGCTTTCATGGGCCACTAATGAAGTCAAGGTGGTCTTTTTTTTAGGGAATGTGAGAAAAAGAAAGGGCAAAAGCAAAATTAGAGGGAGATTGGAATTTGCACTGTGATCCACAACCTTCAACTGCTTCAGGGAAACTCTGCAGGAAAATTTGGCTGACCAGAGCATCAACTGCTTTAAAAGCAACTGGCCTAACTGCAAATATATAAATGGTGAAATGAGCATGCAGCTTTGCTCAGATTTTGAGGTCTAACAGGCCAAAGATGCAACTGTGCAGAGGATCATCCAGCGGCCCAAGCTACAAGCAGAGCACTTTCCCCACTCATCCATTTAATCTCGTTTGCAGATAAGTGTATTCACAAACCAGATTATTTTAATTGATGGCTTTACAGCTGGTTCCTATTCAGCTCTCCATCTAAAGCTGTCCTCGACCTCTCCCATCAATCCATATCTTGACAGGGATGCTCTGTGTGCTTCCTCTCCTTCACCAACATCCTCCCTGCACCTGCTCTGGTGGGACAGAGCTTTGGCTCTGCTGCTTTTCCAAGCACAAATATGAGATACCTGCAAAGAAGGGATCAAGGAACAAGCAGGTCCAGGTAGAGAATTCCAGCTCAGGTCAGTGATGATGCATGAAATGCTTCCCTGCCATCTTTAACATGCACTTCAACAGTGGGATTTTTCCCAGCTGAAGTCAGTGGGGAAATTAACCCTGGCACCAGGTCCCTCACTGAGCCATGAACTACCTGAGAAAATGATTAAAAGGACACTGCAAAGTATGGAAAGGTCTCTGGGAAGATTCAGCCCACCCATGAGCAACCCGCTTGCACCACACCGTTCTCCAGGCAGCAAACCACACTGTTTCCATTTGGGAACTTTCTCCTTCCCATTTTAAGCATTGCTACCTAAAACTTACTACCCTGGCAAGCTCTGCCACCCCCCATCCAAAAGTCCTGGCCCTCATTAGCTCTGCCCATGGAGGAGACCTCGTCATTTATGCTGCCAAAAATTTGGGAGCAAGCACAGGGAGTATCTCCTTACACCTCTAGCAAGGGATAAATGCCAGGAACGACAAGCGAAGAAGTTTTAAGCAAACAGAATAAAATTCAGAAGAGCAAAGTGTAAGCCCAGAAGAGTCTCCTCTAGGTCCCAGCACTGGGGTGAGGGGGACAGCAAAGGGGAGCCTTTGTAATGCCACACCACAGACCTTCCTCCAGCCTGCAGTGCTTCCCACAGCCACTCTGGAAAGCATCCCTAAAAATAAAAATAGACTTTGAATCGCAAGAGAACACTGGGTGTGTAGCCTGGCTCAAAGCCCCTGGCTATCACTACTCTGTATTTCTGTACCCTTCCCCTTGATATTTTCCAAAAATCCCAGCACTGACAGCTTTTAGCCCTCAAGTTTGCAAACAAACCCTGGGAAAGATGTGTGGCAGCAGGTCAAGCACCAGCAGGCAAGTTAAAAACAAGTGTCCAACAGCTCAGCAGATCTGAGGTTTGCCCAGGTCACCCAGAGAAGCTGGGGCTGTCCCATCCCTGGGAGTGTTCAAGGCCAGGTTGGATGGAACTCTGAGCAGCCTGGTCTGGTGGAAGGAGTCCCTGTCTGAGGAGTTTGAACAAGATGATCTTTCTGGTCCTTTCCAACCCTTCTGTTTCTATGATCTCTCCATTCAGGAGTTCCAGCTCCTAATTTTTAATGAGCAGAGCTGGCAGGGCTGCTCACATCCCTCTCCAGGCAGAGACAAGTGTGTGGAATGACCACACAATGCCAAAGTCCAGCCCTGCACTTGAAATTCCTTGTCACTTCCACTAAGCCCAGGCTGAGCTCCTCACATCCCACTGTGTGACAGCCCAGTGATGCCCTCACACAGACCAAGGACATTTAAACCAGAGTTCAGCATTGCAGTGCAGCTGTAAGCCAAGAAGAATTTTTTAAAAATGGGAAACACCTTCAAATTGGGCACTGAGATGATTTCCCATCAGTGGGGGTCACTGGAGATGAAGTACAAAATTTGCACAATGCAGGGGTAGCAGCTTCCTGACGGGCTGGGACATTGTGGCTGGGGTGGCAACAACTGATGCAGGGCTGGAGCCACAGGGAGCTAAGGATCTAAGCAGCAAGGTCTGCAGGAATATGTAATACCTTTTAATAGACCAGTTGGTACAGTTGGGAAAAAAATCCCCACAACCACACAAGCCCTCCTTTGAGCTGGTGCACCTTCGTGCCTGGCCATTTTTTCCAGCTGCATCACTTGGTCTATTAAAAGACATTACAGCTCCCTGCAACCCTTGTCTCTCCCTTTGGCCAGTCCTTCCCAGGATGAAGAATCCAGGTCATCCTGATGCTCCACCTGTGGTACCTGACAGCCTGCTGAAATGAAATAAAGATTTTGGCCCTCACGTGTGGAGCAGTTAATGTCCTGTGCACCAGCCAGAGAAAACTTGTTGTCCTTAAGGCCCAGAGCTTAAAGGAAAGCTTCCATCAGTTCATGTGAATATTTGGACACCTGGAGGACCTAAGGAGTCTTTGGGCACTTCTGTCAACCTTGCAGGAACAGGAAGGCAGGGCTGGTGGGGTGGGATGTGGAGCTGCTTTGGAAAATACCCTAGAGGGGATACTGGAGGAGATGAAAGCAGAAGCACATTCTGCACTTATGCCCAAAACCCATGCACTGTTTCATGGACACAGCCCCACATCTCCTCACTGGGCCTGTAGCCCACAGAGCAGCCACACCCAGCACCCCTGGGTGCCCCAGGAGGAGCACAGGTCCCACTCCCACCTCCAGGCACACCCCAGTCCTGCCTGACCTTTACTGGGAGCTCAGAGGAGGTCACCACATCCTGACAGCTCCGAGCAGCTGAGACTGAAGCTGCCCAGCAAAGCCAGGCTGGAAGGAAGGAAGGAAGTTATAGCAGGCTTTTAAATAGTGCTGTGCAATACCTGAAACTTCTATTTCTGTCCACAGATAATATGGTTTCCATATTCTCCTCCTTCTCAGCAGACCAAGGCATTCGTGCTCAAATTGAATTAGCAACAACCTACACTCTTCACCAGTTTAAACCATTAAAGCTCAGTGAAGCCACTGTGTAGGACAACCCCCAGCTGCAGACTTCACCTACTGAAGAATGCATAGATATCCTACCATGTTTGCTTCCCACTCCTGTTTTCCCTTTTTGACCAAGCAATGGATTGCAGGCGGTCTTGCAGTCACCGGAGCAGCCCCCACAGCCCCGTGTGCTCTCAGACACCAGTGCAGCTTTCTGCAGGACATCCCCCACCTGAGGTGGCAACAAGGTTCTGTCCACCCCTCCAGGACCCAGAGAACCATGGAATCAGGAGGATCCTCAGGGCTTTCTGAGGATCATACACGGCTGTGCACAGCAGAGCCACATTAGGTTTGCAATACTGATGAGCAGGGCTTGGCTGTCATGATGAAAATACCCTCACACTTGGAAAAAAAAACCTCGATAGAACTCCTTCAAACTAAACAGATTTGCTTATCTGTGGCAATTAACTAGTTAAAAAGAGCTCCTTTTCTTCCTTGAGTTTTCCCACCACATCTGCCATTCATCAGACCTCTCATCTGGAGTCTACCAGGCAAGAAACAACCTTGACACTTCTGGAATAGGTTTTTCTCCACACCTGGTCCACTCTCCTGAAGGCTCTGAGCCCAGCACCACCAGTCAGAGATCTCAAAGCTCTGGTGACCCTTTGGGACCCCTCCTGATCTCTGTTGTTGGTGGTGATATTTCCAAGGATGGTGTCCATCCACCACAGACAGCAGGGCTGCCACCTCCTCCTAAGGATCATCACACAGGGGTAACATTCCTGTTTTCCCACCTCCCCACAGGGCTGGGACAAGCAACAGGTCCTGCACATATGAAACAACTCAATTCTCATGAGGACCCAGCAGAATTCCAACACCTGCTCAGGTATATTGGCCCAGCACATCCCATTCAGCTGGTGACACCCCTTCCCAGATGGAATTTCACAGAGGGAACATCCCCTGTCTTACAGCCAGTTCCCACCAGGGATACCAGTGAGGCACCTACACACGGAGCCAGCATTTCCAAGTCAGCAAACACCAGGAAAATGTACCAGGAGTCACCTCAGGCCCCAGCCTGGGAGGGAATCAAGTCCAAATTAGTAATGCAAACATCAGGATTCAAACAGTAACACAAGGTTCGATGACGACGCTGCTGTTCAGGACTTGGTGTGATTCCATTGCCAGGAGAGTGACAAGTGCCAGGCTGCCAAACAGCCATGGAACAGGATTGATTTAAGGAATACAGGTGGTTTTAGGAAGGCAGCACTAACACAGGAGACTAAAGCTATTGCCTAACTCAACCTGGTTGCAAATCTCAGCTAACCTTCCCTCCACTGCAACAGGATTGCCTGGAAAAGTGCTCTGCAGGATGCATGGATATGTCCATCCCATGGGAAAGCCACACAGAGGAGTGCTTGGTGAGAAAGAGCAACTCAAGGGATCCAGGTTTTGGCACCAGAGTTACGGATGCCCTGGAGGAAGAGATCATTTTTGGAAGGCACACCAGGGAGAGCTCAGGCGGCTCCACCAACGCAGCCAGGGCCAGGCAGGAGCTGCATGCCAAGCTCCACACACAGGAGAAATCCTCACACCAAGCAAGGTCACCGGGATTACAGGGGCAGGCAGGGAGAGTGGAGATGGGAAGGGCCCAAGCCCTGCTCTGCACCCAGCAAACACCACCACTCAGGCAGCCCTACGTGACTCCCCACTCCAGAGTCCTGTTTTCCTTCACAGCTCGCCTTTCCTGAAGGCAGGAGGCAAATCACCCCCCTCCAATTCCCCAGCAATGGGGGACATGGCTACCACCAAACCCACAGCTGGAATGAAAAGCTGAGATGCTGGGGGGGGGGGGAAAAATTAAAATATATCGCTCACACCAACTCGCAGAGAAAATCGCAACAAACCTGCCCTGAGGCTGGCACGGGAAGCTGCAGATTTATCCCGAGCAGCCGAGTTTGGAGAATGTGCCCCCCCACCCCACCCCCGGGGGCCTCCCCACCCAAAGGGATGGATGAGGTTCATCCCTTCAGCTGTTTATAAAAGCAGCAGCACTGCGCCCAGACGCACTCGGCAGCATTCCTCCCTCTCATTCCTGAGAGCTATATAAGGGAACAGCCAATTCCAGCCTCGCTCCCCTGTAGGCAGCCCCGATCCCTCCGAGCCGGAGCAGCTCCAAGGCTCGGTTTCCTGCAGAAGGACTTAAACCCGTCCTCGGAGGAGCCCGGCGCTGCGCTGGACCTTGTCATCAAATGGCAGCACAAGGCAGCTGCCAAATCCTGCCGGCTCGGTGCTCTAATAGGGAACAGCTGGAGAAGGACCCTGCAGTCCTCCCGCCCCATCCACACCGGGGGCTCTGTTCGGGATCCGCCGCGAGATTTCCACCCATCACGGAACGCACCCGGCCGCTCCCCGGCCACGCACAGCCCAAAAATCCAAGAGCTTCCAGTCCCCTGGGATTTTTAAATCAAAGGGGTGCTTAGGAATGGGGGGGGTCGCTTCGCTTTTTATGGGTTGCGGGATTTTTTTTTTGGTTTGGGATTTCTTTTTTTTTTGCGAAGTGTTGGAGAAACTGAACTGCGCAACTAAATGACATTTTGCCTTCCTCGGTGACCCCCCCGTGTTACAAAAACTCTACTTTAAGCAACTTGTATTCCTGTGTACAGCCACACTTAGGAACACACGCATCTGTAACACACACCCCCCATAAATAAATACGGGAACACACGGTGCAATTCGCACGGCGCTTGTGCCATTCCCATCCTGCTCCAACTCCCATTTACTTTGGAGGAGTTGAGCAACTCGTAATGGCGAATATATAAAAAGAAAAATACACTTTTGGTAGCCACGCACATTTTCTGTCCTGCACCCTGCCCGCTCAGTAACATGAAACAGTGCACTCGTATTTTCTTAGAGCTCTGCTGAAACACAAGGGGGTATTCAGAGCCGCAGGAAAAAAATGCGTCCAAACAGGATCTGAATGATGAAATAGGAATTGCCACATTTAACAGAAAAAAAAAAAAATAGGATAACCCAGCTGCCCAGACCTTTATAAAATAACAGTTCGTCTGAGGTAGCGATGGGCTGCTTCTGCATGTTGCAGAGAGCAAAGCAAGCCACGTTGCCCAAAAGAAGCCTAGAAAATCCAGACTCTACGTGACCTGACTTACTTATTTCACAGGAAACTGCATGGAAGGAGGAAGGGGGGGCACGGGGGGGGAGAGGAGAAAAAAAAAAATCCACCAATCATTCATGCTACCGTAGTTACACCACGCCATGGAGCGGAGTAGTTTGCAGTGAAAAACCAAACTGAAATAAGCCAAACCCCGTTCGGAAAATAAAACGTGAGCAGAGAAGCTGTTCCCGCAATCCAGCCGGGGGAGTCCCCGGCTCCCAAACCGCACCCGTTTCTTGGGGGGGGGTGGTATTTTTATTTTTTTTTTTTTTTTTTAAATTTCGACGGCATTAGAGCATCACCCGAGAAGGGTCGCAGCGAACGCCAGCACTCACCGGGGTTGTTGGCCTCCCCTTCGAGGATGTGGAGCTCGGTGCAGTCTGCCAGGGAATGCTCGAGGCAGAGCTGGAGGAAGCGAGCCTGGGTCCGGCTGACGCGTTTGAGCAGGGAGAGCAGCGCAACAGTCTGCTCGCACTCGTTCCAGCCCTTGAACCACCCGGCCAGCACGCCAACCTGGTCTCGGAACATCATGGTGAGCCGGAGGGACAGCTCTGCGGGGAGAGAATAAATAACCGGGACAGCCTCCCTGCCCCGGCGCCGCTGCCGCCACCGTGCTCGGGTCAGGGGTATTAAAAATAAAAATAATAATAATAATAATAAAAATAATAATGATTAAAAAAAAACAAAAAACAACAGGAAAAAATCTCCTTTGCGACGCGAAGGGCGGGTTTGGTTTCTGGACGCAGCTCTCGGCCTGGGCTGGGTTTTGCTCCCTCTCTTCTGGCTTCGGTGCAGCGCTGGATTCCTGAAGGGAGGGAGCGAGGGAGGGAAGGAGGGAGGTGGTGGGGCCGAAAAAAAAAAAAAAAAAAAGAAAAAAAAGAAAAAAGCCAAAAAAAGGAAAATCCCAGCGTCAGGGCTGCAGCCAGCGAGGGGGACGACCTCCTCCCACCGGGGGCTTCACACCTGGAACAGAGAGAGGAGGGGGCGTCAGGGGGGGGGCTGCGGGAGGACGAGGAGGAGGATGGAGAGGAAGGCTCGCACTCAGCCTTCCTCCCACTCCTCACCCACCGCGCATTCCCACACCGCCACCGCGATCCCCCCACATCCAGCACCGCCATTCGGGATGGAGGGGGGGGAAGAGCACCCAGCACATCCCCCCCTCCCCCC
>JAHLSL010000007.1:704456-724603 GCA_025920805.1 Petroica traversi | reverse complement strand
TGGTCTATTAAAAGGTATTACATATTCCTGCAGACCTTGCTGCTTAGATCCTTAGCTCCCTGTGGCTCCAGCCCTGCATCAGTTGTTGCCACCCCAGCCACAATGTCCCAGCCCGTCAGGAAGCTGCTACCCCTGCATTGTGCAAATTTTGTAGTTCATCCCCAGTGACTCCCACTGATGGGAAATCATGTCAGTGCCCAATTGACACAGGTATATCTGAGAAGGGAAATAGTGGAGGAAAAACCCTAAGCACAAGTGTTTGCAAGAAGGCATCAAATACTGAACATAATCAAACATTTTACAAAGCAAAAATAAAGGTGTAAAGTGCTTTTATTTGTGGTCTTTTTATTTGTGGGGATATCTGTCAGTTTTAAGCCATTTCTTTGTGTCTTGTTACTCCAGGCCATTGTCTAAAGTGTCTTTCCAGCTCTCTCAGAGCCCTTTTAGGAATCCCTTCCCCAAAATATCTGATCCATGCCCAGGAACAAGTGACACTGCAATGTCTGCTCAGGAGAGTGGTGAAATCCTTATTCCTGGAGGGATTTAAAAGCCGTGTGGAGGTGAAACTTGGAGACATGGTCAGTGTTGGGCTTGGCAGTGCTGGGGGAACGGTTGTAGAGAGCTTTTCCAACCTTAACAATTCTAAGATTCCATTATTCTGTCTTTGCAGCATCTCCCAGTCCTCATCACCTTGAGGACAGGGAAGCTCAAAGTTAGGAGACATCCCAGGTGTCAGGAGATGGTCTGGGAGGGAGACACGATGGGATCATGGCAAAGAGGGGGCTGAACCCCTCCACCAGTGAGTCAGAGAATCACAGATCTTAAAGCCCATCTCATTCCAACCCCTGCCATGGGCTGAGACACCTTTGGCTAGGCCAGGTAGCTCCAAGCCCTGTCCAGCCTGGCCTTGGACACTTTCAAGGATCCAGGGGCAGCCACAGCTTCTCTGGCACCCTGTGCCAGGGCCTCCCCACCCTCACAGGGAAGAATTCCTTCCCCAAATCCCATCCATCCCTGCCCTTTGGCAGTGGAAACCATTCCCCCTTGTCCTGTCACTCCAGGCCCTTGTCCAAAGTCCCTGTTCAGCTCTCTTGGAGCTGCTTTAGAAATCCATTCCCCACAAATGACTGTGTGCCCTGGTGGGGGCTGGAGAGAGGAAAACTCCATGTTTGTGCATCCTTTGGTTGCTTTTTAAAGCAACACGTGTCTGAATCAGTCCCTTTTGGGAGGAAAACAGCAGTGGGGAAACAAAGGGCACCCAAAATCACCGAGGAAAGCTGGTCCTGTGTGCTGGAGCATCAATCCCACTGCAGGATGATGAGATGGGGATCACCAGGTAGACGTCAGGCACAAATGGTCCATCTCACCACACTCGGAGTTTGCTTTTAGCTCTCAGCCTGTCTGGTGACTAATTAAACAAACAGGAGTTCCCTGCCAACAAACCCCGGCCATCTGCCTCATCCTCCAGCTCCATCCCAATAAATGCTCCACCGAGGAGCCCCTTTCCCTCACCTGAGTGCTCCTGCTGTGGGGTGTGCTCTGGGATGGCCCGTGGGGCTGTGAGGATGCACCATCTGCGCGTCTCGCGCGGGAGCGCGGCTCCAGCGGCACGAGGAGCTCCGGGTGGGAACACAGAGCACTCACACCCCGCTGATTTAAGGGTTGCCAAGCTGGCTGTGCCAAGAACGCCTCCCAGCTTTTGCATTTTGCAAGTCTAAAGCGGGAATGGCAGCGATGGGAAGGATATTTAGGGCTGAAGCAGCAAATGCATCCCTGTGCGAGGCTGGGCAGGGGGTGGGGAATGGGGTCCCAAAACACCAGCAAGCTGTGGATGAAAAAAGGACCAAAGCCACAGTTTCTATCCTGTGCTCCAGAAGACACCAAGCCAATGCTTACTAATTTATCCAAAAATAATCACCCGCCACTCAGGACACCACAGTTCCTGTTCCCCAGGGTGTCCCAAGGAGGCAGCTGTGGAGGAGTGAGACCTGACGTAACAGCACACGCCTGATGTTTGGAGGTTTCTATGGTAATTAAAAAATAGATCTGTGACCCGTGGAAGAAATTCCTTGCTGCATTCCGTGCTCTGCAGGGCGGGTGCCCGTGCAGATCATTGAGATGGAAGGAACCTCAAGCTGGCTGGGAGCAAATCTCCTTTCCTGACTGCAGTGGGGGGAGTCACAGCACCCCTGTGGCAACTCTCTTCCCTGAGGATGGAGAATCCAAAGTGCAGACCACGTGTGCTGGGAGCAAAGGCACCCCATGCATAACACAAGGCAGAGTGAGTGGAGAAACAGGGTAATTCTATTTTATCTGGCAATTCCTGTGAGACCTGGGGATCTTTGCAGATCCAGCTGGAGCATTTCTGCAGGGCTGCAAGTCCCTGGGTGGAAAGAAAAGGCTGTTAGAGGGGCTGTGCATTGTCCCTGGTGTCGTGGGCTGGGGCAGAGCAGATGTTGGGCTGGGGTGGGTCATGGAATCACAGAATATCCTGAGCTGGAAGAGACTCACAGGGATCATTTGCAGGTCCAAATCCTGGCCCTGCACAGACACCCCAACAATCCCACCCTGTGCCTGAGGCGTTGTCCAAATACTCCTTGAGCTCTGCACGTTTGGGGCTGTGATCATTTCCTGGGGAGCTTGTTCAGTGCCCCAGCACCTTCTGGGGGAAAAACCTTTCCTGATGTCCAGCCTACATCTCCCCTGGCACAGCTCCAGCCATTCCCTGTCACTGTCACAGAGAGCAGAGATGGGAGCTGCCCATCCAGTGCCTCTCATGAGGAAGCTGCACCCTCTGTGAGGTCTCTCCTCATCCTCCTCTTCTCCAGGGTCAGTACAGCAACATTTAGATTTCTGTTTACCATTTCAGAGGGAAAACAAGAGGCCTGTGGTAGTATCAGCCAAGCAGGTGGTGTAAGCAAATTAGTGAATCCTGACGATTCCCGAGTTCAAAGGAAGCAGTTGCTCATCTCTGTGGAAGCTATCTGATAACAGATTTAGCTGAAGAAAGGATGAGTGTATCCACCAGCACACAATGGCCCAGATTTCCTAGCTCATTAAAACCAAATATTGGTGAAAATACCGTGGTAAGCAGGCTGAGATAATTAAACACAACATCTCTTCCATTTGTTCCTAAACACAGTGTGGGAATTGGCCACTGGGATGGCAGCATTTCCCTTACCTTGGATGGTGAAGTGTAACTCTCAAATTCACACCAAAAAATACCCTTCCAAAAGGAAATGCACACCAAAAAGAGAGATAAGAAAATTAAAAATACAAAGTAAACAATAAAACCTATGTGGGTCTGTATTTCCAAACTGGATGAGGCAGACATTAAAAAAATCACAGAAAGGCACATTTAACCCTCTGGCTTGAGCTGTGACTGCAGATCTGAAAAGGAAAGAGAAGTGGCAGCATCTGGATGCAAACACCTGGGAAAGGAGCACTGGGAAATTCTGGGTAGCATGGAAGGGCTGCTCACATTGTGTTTGTCAAGGGGCTGCTGTGAGAAGATCCCTCTGAAATGCTGGGAGTGCACAGACATTGCCTGTCCAGCAGTGTCAGCTCTGCCCTGCACGCTTGATGAGCTGGCTCACAGGGACCCCGGGGACACAGAGCCAACAAAATAAATCAGCTTAACTAATGGTCCTCAAAAAAACACCCCTGGCAAATGTATCACAGGCTGCTCCTCATGCCTGGAGATGCTGATGGAATCAGTGATGAAGAGGAGCTGAGGATGAAGGGGATGCAAAAATGGATATGAAGGATTTTCTGTAAGTTTCCCTGAGCTCTGCCAGTTTCAAACAACCCCTTGAATATAGATAATGCAAAACCTGATCGTCCCATCAACAGCAAGTAAGTATTTGCAGAATGTCCTTTGCAGGACTGAGATCTCTGTGTGCTGGCCTTCAGGGCAGCCTGGTTATCAGTGCTGGATTGTGGGACACACGAGACATGACCCATTCCATCCTTTTCAGCCTTTGGCATGGGCAGGGAGAACAGCTCCACTCACACCTGGCACATGTCTGCACCCCTGAGTAGCTCTGGGCCCCTCTTCACCCACACCAACACCCCATAAATGCCTGCCAGCCAGAAACTCCCTGCATGGCTGCATCCCATAGCCAGCCTCATGTTTACCTACAACACTGATTTTTCCAACCATTCCAGCCAGCACTGAGAGCAGCTTGTTGTAGGACTTGGAGCTGACTGAGGCTGTGTTGCAAGCAGATGGCCCTGATGAAACAAGACACTGATCCCCAAGGAGGCACCGTGCAAAGGAGCTGTGTTGGGGAGATGAAATAGGAAAGCCTTAAAGATATGATTACCTTGCAAAAGATGCTGAAAATATGGAAAGTAGAATCGAAATGGAGATGAAGACAAGGTTTGAGTTGAAGAGTACCTAAGAAACAATGGTAGAGCTGGCTGAAGGGAATCCTCCTTCTTGATAGAACAATGCCCTCTGCCCAGGCAGCTCCAAAGGGCAGAGCAGACCCTGCCTGCCTGGTAGAGATTCCCAAAAGCAGTTTTTTTAAGGTTTAAAATATAACCCCGTATGGTAATGTGATGATTCTTATAGGTTGCATGTAAATGTTGTAGAGTTTGTAGCTTGTCTCAGATTGGTTGAAGAGAATTAGAATATTCAACAGAGAAGATGATTTATTGTATTGTAAACGGAAAATTGGCCCTTTTTGCTCTCCCCTTTTTTACTCTCTCTTTTTGCCTCTTTCTCTCTCTCTCTCTGGCCTGCTCTGAGAAGTGTCTTGCAGCCCAGCAGCCTCTCACACCCACGCTCTTTCACAATAAATTCTCATACTCTAAACCCATCTTTAGAGATCTCTCATTTCTATTTTATCCTCATAACCAAAAATCCTATAGAGCTGCTCGACTCCCTGGCTCCAGCAGCTCCAAGGCAGGCTTGGATATGTGAATTAGCACACACCATCGAGGAAATTGCTTCCCTAAACACCCCTCTCAAGCAATTCTCCTTGGAAGCCTGGTTCCAGATCAAGACACGTGTCAGCAGCACTGACACTGTGGCAGTTTTCCTAGTTAGTTATTAATAATGGAGCAGCTGACAAAATCAGGGTAATTTAAGAATATCATTAAAAGAGGGAGGAGGAGTTCCCAGGCTGGGTGAGGGTTTAGATGTAGCCGGGATGCTGGGGTGGAGGAAAACCTTAGTGGTCACACTCAGTGAAATGGAAGGGGATCCAAATGTAGAAGATAAAACACAGAGGAAAACATCCCTCTTTGATCCTCCTGCTCCTGGCTCCAAACAACTTCAGCAAAAGCCAGGGAAGTGACATCTAGGCCTGCGTGGACTAACAAGCATGTGTGGGCACAGCTGGAATAGCTGTAAATGGAGATGATCCACTGAGACCTCTGTGGGCTGTTCTGCATCCTGCCCAAGCAAATGACAGAGCACTGAATGCTGTGAAATTTGATGGAGGCTTTTTCATTAAGAAGTTTGTGCCAAAAGGGAAAACTGGAGCTGGCAGACTCATTCACACATTTTTGTGTCTCTGGGAAGACACTTAAGAGATTGAAAGACTGGGAAAGTTGTAGTCATTCTTTAATGGGAATCCACCAGCTCTTGGCACTCTTTTTTGATCCTATAACAAAATGTGAAGCTAAGATCTTATGTCTCTCAAGCTGTCCCAGTAGAGGAGGGTTTGGATGATGCTGCAGCCACTCCAGCCCAGGTTTGGGACTGAGCACCTGGGAGGAAACAGACTTTCAAAGAAAAGGCAGCAGCTGGGTCCCCTACGTTGTCTTCTGTATGGCAGCATCTGGTGAATGAAAATCATTGCTTTTCCAGCTGTGCTGTGCCATAAATCACTGCCCTGGTCTTACTTTGATCAATGGAATGTGCTGCCCCACAGGACTCTGCTCACCCTGGCAAGCAGAGACAATACCATGCCCAATTCCCTGGGGGCTCTTTGCTTGCTGTGATCATCCTCAGCCTTGCTCCCAGTAATATCCCACCCCAGGCTCCCTCCAAGCTGATGCTTTTTGAGCTTGCAGTCCATGCTCTTTCCCTACAGGGAAAATCCTGGAAATCAAAGACCCTCAGGACCTGGACTGAAAAACCAAAGATGGTGCCTGTGCTGCACTCAACCAGAGAAAACACAACATCTGTATCTCACAGTTCTGCTGGCAGGAGGCTGATGCTTGATAACCCCTGGTGGAGCTCTGTTCTGCCTCCAAACTCAACAGCATCTGCAGAGTTACAGGGGAAAAAAAAAGAGGATAGCTATCAAAATAATTCACGAGTTATCAATCCTCCCCTCCAGCCTGTTTGTTAAAGTATTGCTCATGAGGAGCTGATAGACACTGGAATAAATAGCATGAGGAGAGAGAGAAGTGATGCATTGGACCTCTCACCAGTCCCCTGATGCAGCTACTACTGAGAAATCTGCCAGCAAATATCAGATGTGAAGTGGCTATGCAATGGGAGAGGAAAAATTATTAGGAACTGCCAAAACCCCTCAGCTGATGAAGACAAAAAGCTGGAGGAGGCATTTAAAACCTAGAAAAGCTTTTAAAGTACAAATCTTCTGCTGATAAGGAGTCGCTGTGCAGACTGAGGATAGAAAACACAGGTAGCAACTAATTGTCCTGATAATTATTGCTAGTCCCACAGAAGCAGTTCTGGGATTCACTCAAATCTCAGGAGGATCCAGGAATCACACAGGTAGTGCAGGTGTTTTCTAAAGAATGGAAATCAGAGAATCCCAGAATGGTTTGGGTTGGAAGAGACCTTAAAGATCAACTCACTCCAACCTCCTGTCACAGGCAGGGACACCTCCCACTAGACCAGGCTGCTCCAAGGTCCCCCCAGACTGACCTTGAACACCTCCAGAAGTGTGCCAGAAATGCAAAGCCTCATGTCACAACTGTGACAAACATCCCAGTGTTGCCCTTTCTATGCCTGAGGACTGCACGTGCAGGGAAAAGGAACAAAAGGAGATTTTTGGGTTTCCCAAACCTGATGAAGGCTTAGTAACCTCAGCATGAATTCTTAAAGTCATTGATTCCCAAAATTCTCTGGGAGAAACACAAAGAATCTTCACTTTGGACATCAGACTGCTAAGGATTCATTTAGCCTTAAGACTGTGTCTACATACAGTATTTTTACTCTTTTAAATTGTTCCCATTATGAGATGGGGTAATTAAGGCAGGACCTCTCCCAGCTCAGCTGCAGCAGCATCCACACAAAGGTGCCTTTATGTTGGTGCTACACATTCCCACAAATTTATAGAAGCCCACCAGTGGAAGCCCCTTTTTACAGATACATCCACACTGTACCCCAAGCTCATGCAGACTCATGAGTCTCTCTACTCACATTGCTCATGGACACAAGGGATTAAAAGTAACACATAAACAATTTGCAGAGCTGCCCAAATTACTCTGAAGCATTCAGCAGACTCTTTCTGGGTCCATATGAGGTTTTGAGGGGTATTATGGCAGATCCTGCAAAGCATGGGGCTCTCCAGTGCTCATTGTGGCCTCATAGCTGCACTCAGGTTTGCAACTGCATCATTTGTGCCATCAGAAATGGCAACAATACCAAAGTTATGCAGAAACAAACCCCTAATCCTAGTTTTCTCTTTTTTTCCTGCCCAGCATATTCCAGCAAGGCAACACCAAGCCTTTCTAACAGCTCAGTTCAGAGGACTTCTGCTGCAGCAGATGAAATTCAGCTATCCCTGGCATTAATTACATCAGCTACACACACACAGGACACCAGGGACAGCCTTTGCAGGGGCTGCACGTCTGCTGCAGTGACAGAGGCCAGTCCTGGTTTGCTGTGAGTGTGAGGACAGCTGAGCAAGTGCTGACTGGTGGCTGCAGAGACTTCCAGTGACAGATGTCAGCCCCAGACCTCCCTCACCTGGCAGACATCACCTGCAGACCTGGCAGAACCTCCTCAGGGCACAGGGAGCCCCAGCAATGAGCAAATCAGCAGGAGAAACTCACCCAGTTCCTGGCTGCTTTTACCATACTTGAAGTTTGATGTTAGCAACTAAAAGAGGCATTTAAATCAGATTCAACAGAAGGTCATCTTAAAACTGAACATGTGGGTAGCCTGTGGACAGCCTCACCACCCTTCCAGTGAAGAAATACCCTGATATCCAATCTAAACCTCCCCTGGTGCAACTGGAAGCTGTTTCTTCTTGTCTTATTCCTTGTTTCTTGGGAGAATAGACCAACATTCACCTGGCTGGACCTTCCTGTCAGGGAGTTGTACAGCAGCCACCTGGGCTGACCTGGATTTGCCCTCCAACTATTTTCTCCTCTACTTAGGAGGCAGATAAGGAGGAAGGAAGATCCTAATGCAGCAGCTTTCCTTATAGAAGGAAGGTGCTCATGTCACAGTCCATTGGCACTTGGAAAGACACCTTGGGACATCCCTAAACAGCACCACTTAGTCTGATCAACCCATTTGGAATTCTCTGCTCTGATTAGAGCTGATGAATCAAATCAAACCAACCTCTCCTGCAGCAAAAAACATGACAATGCTGCTTAAAAGAACCAAGTCTTGTTGCCAGAGGTCTCCCCATGCTCCTTGATGTCACCAAATCCATAAACATCATCTATAATGAGCAGAAAAGGAATGTTGTATCACCTCTATTACAACAGGGTGACAGAGCAGAACAGCCTCTGTCAATACACTGGGTTTTGTGGGTCACAGGAAGGTTTTATTTCTCTCTTAGAGCCTTGAATCCCTGCTTTAAGACAAACAAGGGCACCCTGGGCAGCTTTAGAGCTGCTCCTTTTCCTTCTCACCTGGATCTATATTTTGGGATGGCTTCTTAGAAGAAGGGCAAACATAATGAGCCAACTACTGTACTTTTTATAACTCTCATCAAGTCTTTCATTTGGGCCAGCAAGAAAGCTTGTTAGAGCAGAGAAAACAACTCAGCATCTCTGGAAAATGCTATTAAAAGAGCAAGTAACAAATGAAAAGCAGGGACAGATTTAATGGTAAATGCATGGCCTGGCAGTTCAGCACAGCTACATCCTGCTTGCCATTATTATTTAATACTGGCATTGATTGAAGGATGAGGCAGACCAGGCAACTCTCTGTGGGGTTACTTGAATACCATTTCACTGTGAGATTAAATAAGCCCACAGGTTTGGATCACACTGTTTGATGGGAAATTTTAATTAATTGATTAAATACTGGTGACTACTGTGGTCGAGCAGTAAACAACACCTCCTTCATCACCTCCGTGGGCAAACGAGTCCCTGCTAATTATCAGTGCCCAGCTCCAGGCTGGAACCAGCACAGCATTAACCTGCTCCTCTGGAATAACAAGCTGCCCAGCCCCTGTCCCGGTGCTGTGTGAGCTGTTGGTGTGGAAGCAGCTGCTGCCATGGATCAGGCACTGCTGTCCCCACAGATTCTCAGGGTGTCATTCCTGATTGATACACAGAGCAAACAACAAACTGCTTCATCCAGCAGTTTGTTCCCAAGTTGTCCCTGGCCAGGATGGTCACTTTAGGCAGAGCAGATAAATTATCTTACAACCTGCTGATCACTGGCTGGAAACCTATGGCTACAGGCATCAATTCCCCACTTCTATCTGTCCTTACAAACAACCATTACTCTCCCAAAAGCACCACCTAAATCTTTTCCTCAGAGGTGATTACCAGGAGTTTGGAAGCAGGGTCACAGCAAACAATAAAAAAAGGAGGATGGAAAGGTGAAGATGGAATACCTTTGAGTAGGGGCAGCTTCCTTTCCTGGTTTGGAGGTGTGCAGCACCTTGTGTGTACCCTGGAGCTGCAGGAGAGCAGAGCTGAGGATCATGGAGCATGGCTTTCCCTGCCTGAGCCTGAGCAGCTGTCCTGGAAATGGATGTGGAGAAAAGCTGCAAGAGAACAAGAGGGAGGACAGAAAGCAGCTACTCCCCATTTCTACAGGTCCTAAGGAGCATTTTCCCTTATATGAGCAGATGTGAGTCTCAGCCCGTTTGTTTTTAGGAGAATTTGTCTTTCTTTAAAGAAGCAAACCACTTTCTCTTCTCAACAGCCATTTTTTATTGCTTTTGACAGCACACCACTGGAGTGAAAGGAAATAATTTTCTGCTATTCTTCAGCTTCTTCCTTTGTTAGAGCAAGTACATTTTCTGGGACTATTGATAAAGGTAACTGGTTAACTTGTTACTGGTCATCCAAACTGACCATGCAAGTTAAAAGAGTTGGAAATCCCTCAAAGCACCACAAAACTGTCACCACTCTGGAGAGTGATTAACCAACATTTGCACGGAGAACAAGTTCTTACAGTCACTGCCAACAAGTCTGTGTCAGTCTGTGTCTCAAGATGTCATTGCAGGGGCTCAGGCTTGAAAGTGTCAGCAACACGTAGTTCAAGAATAACCAACAAAAACCTTTCCAAAGGGCTTTGGCTGAAGTCCTTCACACATAAATCCTTTAAACCAGCCAGAACAATGTCCTGAGCCACACCTTCAACCCCCAGCTCCTGCCACAGTCCAACCTTCATCTACAAAATAAACACACATGGGGTTAATGATGAAGAATATTTACTTTCCTTCATATGGTACATTCTGTAAAGTGCTAAGTTCCTAAATTATACTGAGTTAAAACGATATACGGCTCTAGTATTTTAAACATAATAAATATAGAATGAGCCTTGTGCAACTGCACTTGCAAGTTTTAGTCTTTTTTTAGTAGACAGCCTAAATTTAGTAGTCAAAATAGCCTCCAACAGTGCTCCAAGAAAAACTAGGAAGGAGTTATAAATAAAATCACATCCTTCAGAGCTATCCTACGCACTTCTCCTGTCCACATTGCACGGGTAAGCAGCGCTCCTGCGAGCATATGGAGCGAGGAAAAATAAGGAAGCTGAAAATTACCCAACAACAAAAAGCAAAATCCTACAAGTTAATGCTACATTTCCTCCCATAAATAGTCTGGCTTCCACATTTAATCTTAGTGCGCCCAACCCAGGTCTTTTATTTTTAACTCCCGTTAAAAAACCCTTCCAGGAAGAACATCTTGCAAGACACGAGTCGATTCATCCTCATCTTGCTCCTTTTTGCTGCAAAGTGGGAAAGACTCCTGCACGAACTGCCTGCACATTGGGCACTGCTGGAAATATTTGATGCAGCCATTGCACAGGCACGTGTGTCTGCAGGGCAGGAGGACCCAGTTCACGGGGCCGTTCTGGCAAACAACGCAGTCCTTGCTGTTTTCTTCCTGCAGTTCTGGTTCATCTCCAGCCAGCCCGGCCTTTTCCAGCAGCCCTCTGTCAGTGCTGCTCTCACCAGGGAAGGTGTCTCTAGAGGAGGGTGCAGGACTATTTGCAGACATGAAGAGTTGCTAAAATACACATAAACACAAATATTCAGGAACACAAACTCTGCCCCAATCCCTGCACACACAGAGGTGCAATGAAGTTCCACTGGGTCAAACAGTGCCAGACTCTGTGTGGGTCCTGGCAGCTGCCTGGCCTCCAGTTAAAGGCATTTCAGAAACATGAAATTACATAAACCAGTGGGAAATTACTAAAGATAAGTCCTCAGATCTTGGCTGCATCACATCAACGTCATGCATGAACTTTAAAAGAAGCGCTCAGGTTTTGAGCAGCTCGGGTTTGTTTCTGGTCCATCAGTCTCTGTGCCTAGAGGGATCTTCTATCCATTCCTACCAAAATTATATCCACCATGCTGTCAAATCTGCTTCACTCTGCTCCTGCTCATATTCCAACCTACTCCTTTTTTTTGTCTTATTTTACGTGAAGCGCGAATTCTTCTGGGCATGATTCCTAACAAGAGTGCAGGAAAAAGGAATTTTAAAAAAGTAAGTTTCTTCTGAGGCTTTCCTGATTGAAAGGGAATTTGGAAGAAAGGAAATAAATATTCTGGAAGGAAGAAGTATTCAACAGTGAATCTCCTCCTACTGCTTTACTAAGTGGACACTAAGACTCCTAGGTTAGAAGCAAGTGATTTTTCCAGGAAATCTTGAATATTTTCATGGAAAATATTTCTGCACAGTAAGTTCCTGTGGAACTACTTATCGGATAAAATAATTTTAACTACCATCCAGTTCTTTGCATGACAATAGAAGTCTTGTACTAATTTAGGCTCCTGAAAGCCTACACAAGCTAAAGTTAACACTGTCATACAAATGAAACCAGACTCTGTGTGTGGCTTACCTTCAGATCATGGTATTGACCTTGAGCTAGGAGGAGATACTGATACAAAATTCGGCAGGAAAGTCTGTAGCTTTCATCAGGAACGTGAATTACAGCCACCATTGCAATCTGCAAAGAGAAAAAATCCTGTGTTAAATAACTTATCACTCAGGCTGAGAGAACTGGGGGGCATTCACCCCAGAGAAGGCTGCAGGGAGGCCTTAGAGACCCTTGCAGGGCCTAAAGGGGCTCCAGGAGAGCTGGAGAGGGACTGGGGACAAGGGATGGAAGGACAGACAATGGGCAATGGCTTCCCACTGCCAGAGGGCAGGGTGAGATGGGATATTGGGAAGGAATTCTTCCCTGTGAGGGAGGTGAGGCCCTGGCACAGGGTGTCCAGAGAAACTGTGGCTGCCTCTGGATCCCTGGAAGTGCCCAAGGCCAGGTTTGATGGGGCTTGGAGCAGCCTGGCACAGTAGAAGGTGTCCCTGCCCATGGCAGGGGGTGAAATAATATGATCTTTAAGGTCCTTTCCAACCCAAACCATTCCATGATTCTCTGATTACTTCTGACAGCTTCTGATCTGCGTAATTCCTCAGACTATCAGGAATACAACAATGTTGACTTCAAGCACTGATCAAAAAAGAATACACTGGACAAAGTATAAACAGGATGTGGCACAAGAGAGCACTCGGTGCTCCTTCAGCTTCCCACCCTGCTTCCCCATGAAGCCCTTCAGTTTATAGCAGAGACCTGCTCTGCCTGCTCCCACCTCATGGAATTACACTCCAAACTGGAAAGGCACCTGAGCTGTCTTCTCCACTTTCCCCCCTCTTCCCTCACAAACACACATACTGCAGTTTTTGGACTCCAAAAATCACTGAGAAGTGTCACTGATTGGCTTGAAATCTGAGCAGAAAAAAGAAAAATTTCACTGGAAAAAATTCTGAACCCCCACGGGCTGACTTTAGATAATTTCTCTGGAAATACAAGCACTCTAAGCTTGCATGCTGTGCTGAACAACCCCCACCCTGCCCAAATTACGTAATAGCTTCTAAAAAGCTGGGAAAAAAGAAAGTGAAATTCAATATTATTGTAGTTCCCAGAAGCTGTCAAAAGAGAAATGAAATATAGAAGCTGTTTTGCTTTAAAAAGAAATTTAAAGGCAAATTAGACTTGCACTTCAAAATTCACACATGGCTAATTAAATACAGAGTTCAAATGTGTATGTACCTACACATATGGATTTATAAGAACTGAATTCACTATTCCTTGGCAAAAGGGTCTTTTTTTCCTAAATCACAGTGCTTGAGATCTAAGCTTCCACTTTAGCCGTGACAGTCTTCCAGTAATTTCTGTAACTTTTATATATGGTCATGCTGATTTTCTGGATCTAGAGGAAAATTATGGCACAAAACCAAATAGGGATGATCTTGCCACAAAACCAGAATGAAAATCAGAGCCCCCAAGAAAGAGACATCCACAGTGATGGACACACACACGCAGACTCCCCAGAATATTCAAAATGGCAATATCACACTGGCAAAGATCCATTTCCACACTCCATTTCTATTTTACAAGTTTGTTTCAACAAACCAGATGCAATTCTGACATTTGTCTGGCAATGAGTTCAGGTGGAGTTACTCCTAGACTGGATTTACAGATTCTAGATGTGCTCCTTTCCTCCAAAACCAGAGGAAAAATACCTCCCCCACTCTCCTTCCACCCCTTTCTTCCATGTTAATGCTCAAAAGAGAGGTGTTAAAAATTCATGCCCATGCTAATGTGAAACACATTCAAATATTACATTTAGAGTCTCTTTATGTTAAACTAATCTGACATCTGAATGTATAAAAACTTATTAAAACATCTTGAGTGGGGACAGGACGGAGGAGGGCAGTCCTAAGATCAGGTGACAAGAAGCTGCTTTAATAGCAAGAGATTAGGAGACCTTTTGTGGGGAGCTGAGTATCTCACATCAGCCTCAAGCCAGACCCTCACCCCTTCCTGTAAGTGCCCTGGAGTTGGCTCCTGTGAGACACAGCCATGACACAGACCTGGGGCAGAAAGGTAATTTCTCTGTTTCCAACAGCCAAGTCAGCAATCAGCTCCATATCTGTGCCAGACACTTATAAAAAAAAAATCCTCCTGCCTTGCCAACAGAATCCAAGAGTCTGTATCAGCACAAGAGCTCCACCACAGGTCTGTGTGATGCCAGAAATCAGAGTAACAGGTTGATTAACTGCCCCAGCCCTTCTTTCTCTGACCACAGAGACTCTGGCAGGCAGGAGCTTTGGGGAAATCACAAGCATCTTTTAGATATTTTAGTGGATGAGCAAAGAGTAAGCAATGTTCCTCCATTGCCTCTTCAAAGATTGCAGTTTGGAAATTATAGCTTGGAGCTGCTTTATTTTAGAAAATAAGGAAGTGAAGGACCAAATTCTAGGGAACAGGGAAGTGAATCTGCTTTATTCAAGCCTCTCTCCTGAAACATTCAGACCTTAAACACAGTGACCCTGAAATATACTCTGACATTACTTACAATATCATATATTTCTCTGTCTTCTTCATCTGCCAACGTCAGCAATGCTACCAAGGGATAGCGAGCTCTAGGCACGGGGCCAAAATCCACAACTTGAGCATCTTCTGGTAACTGACAATATTTCTCTGCCTTGTCATTTCTTTTAATGCTTTGTCTGTGTCAAGGAAAACAATCAGTGGCTGCAACTGCAGAAAAATGTGACGTTTGCACACAGAATATTTCTCATCGTGTTTGTTCATAAATGATTTGTGCCAAAATGCACGGAGCCTCAACGCTCCCCATGCCAAAAAAATCAACATATTTTGTCAAAACAATTCAAAAAAAAGGATACAAATGCTGCTGTTTGTAGAGGTATTCGTTGTAGAGAGCATCCTCTAATGCCTGAGGAGTCTTTATTCTGAAGCAGTAGACATGTTTCTGCAGTGCTTCGTGGAGTTTCTGGACGTTGCAGCCCCAGTAGCAGGTGAGGACACAGTCCTCCAGGCAGTCTGGTGTCAGTGTCACACCCCCTTGGAGAAAGAGGAGAGGGATTTCATTAACTCAGCAGCTGCAGGAATCCTGGAATTGCTAAGTGTAGCTGCTTGCAGAGCAACAACCAGAAAACAACTTCAGTGTCACAGATTTTTATCATTAAACCGTAAAATCATAGGTTTGGGTTGGAGGGGACCTGAAAGCCCATCCAGTTCCACTCCCTGCCATGGCAGGGACACTTTCCACTGTCCCAGGCTGCTCCAAGCCCTGTCCAACCTGGCCTTGGGCACTTCCAGGGATCCAGGGGCAGCCACAGCTGCTCTGTGCCAGGGCCTCACCACCCTCACAGGGAAGAATTCCTTCCCAATATCCCATCCATCCCTGCCCTCTGGCAGTGGGAAGCCATTGCCCATTGTCCTTTCAGTCCAAGCCCTTGTAAAAGTCTCTTCTTCTAGGCTCCCTACAGGTACTGAAAGGCTGCACTTAGGCCTAAAATGATAAATATTATAAAATAACAACAATTATTTATCATTATAAACAAATCTTCTAAGGATTTAAATTAAATTTAAAGTTTATGGAAGTCAGTGGGGATGAGGAAGTGGGAGTGAGGAGATAAAATGGCTGATTAATCTCACAAAAACACCACGTGCATTTTATGAAGGGGAAATTTTAACTTCTGGTAACACTTTACACACTTATTGGCAGATCCAAGAGCACAAACCTTAGCCCAAAGTCCATTCCCTCCTGAGACAATGGCATTAATTAGATCACTCATCTGCAAAACTCTCTATGGTCTCAAAGAATAAGGCTCTTGACCATGCAGAGAGAGGAGAAAATGGGGATCTATGCTTTCCATTCTTTTTCCAGAAATCTGTCAACTTCTAAACACTTCCAGCACAAAGAGGAGCAGGAGTGCTCAAAGGTCCTGAAAAATTCCAGTTACCTGAAGACTGGATTGTTGTGTTGGGATGGTTTTATGTTGAGGGAGGGGGGAAATCTGCTGCAGCCCTTCCTCATGCACTGGAAGGTGTGGGTGGAAGATGCTCAGCCTTGCTCACTGCTCCTCAGTGATGCAGAAGGCCATGAATTCCACTTCCTGTGTGGGTGATTTCAGGGATGTTAGGGATGGCTTGAACTCTGATCTGAACTCATATTTAAATTCAGTTTCCATTGGAGCACAGTTAGAAAAAGAGGGTGGTGATTTATTTATCTATTTATTAAAAATAGTGCACTTCCAAGCACTGCTGAAGATCTGGGCTTAGATTTAAGTAGGTGGCACATTTTCCATAATGAATTCTTTACAATTCTGCAATTCCATGGAACTTATAGAGATGCCCACAGTGGTTGGTAATTTGCAAATGTTTTAGTTACTTAAAGATCTGTAATAGCAGGAAGTATTCCATTAATGAGAATTAAACTGTACCTACATATCCAAACACTTCACTTTTAAAAACACCACATTTACAAGCTGTGTTAAAGCTTATTTCTGTTTGAATGGAAGTGTATTTCTGAGGAATTATGATAAAGAAAAAAGGATAAATGCAAGAATGATGATCTTTAAGGTCCCTTCCAACCCAAACCATCCCATGATTCTAGGCAGAAAACGGAAAGCACCAAATTCAGTAACCCAAATTGACAAAAATCAAAGTAGAAATCCACTGACTTGTTACTGAAGCTGTGGCAGGATTAGAGATCTCCAACCCAAAAGGATTCTTCACTTGTCTCATCCGCTTTTTCAATACCCTTGTGCTGGATTCTGTCTCCTCCGAGTTCCTCAGAATAACAGGAACACCCAAACCAAACCTAGGAGACACAAAACGAGAAGAACGAGTGGGTTCAGTGTTAGTGTTGAGACATTTGATTTTTTCTGTCAGCTCTAAATAGCAAGCAGCAGAACAACCAGAGGTAGCTTGGCTTTCCAGAATATCTGGTAGGATGCATGGATAATTTATCCTGCCAATCCCACTTCAGCTTTTTGTCAGAAGGCAGGATAAGGTGAATTTTTAAAGGGGGAATTATTTTGCTCTGGGTTTCCAGAACGGGAATAAAATTAATGCGAGTGTTCAGTGCCCTCTACTGGTAAAGGGTTAGGCCAGAATTTCACCCATCTGAGTCCTGCAGAACTGATCCCATTCCAGCCTCCTCCCCTGAGCAGGACACTTGGCACTAGACCAGGTTGCTCCAAGCCCCATCCAACGTGGCCTTGAACAATTCCAGGGATGGGGCAGCCACAGCTTCTCTGGACAACCTGTGCCAGGGCCTTGTCTCCATCACAGCCAAGATTTTGTTCCTAACACCCCACCTCAACCTGCTCTGCATCTGTTTAAAGCCATTCCTTTCATGGAAGTATTTACATTTGATCAGTGGTATCATCAAAGGCTCTTGACCATCCTTGATTTGAACACATAGAGGGTCAAATCTCTCTGTTTGTCTGAAAACACCCATAGTGACTTTCCTGGGGCTGTAAGGAAACATCCCAGTTAAACTTCTCACAAAACCAGAGGCAGCAGCTGTTTCCCTTCTTCAATACCCAAACCTCAACAGAGCTGATCTCTGCAGGTGCACATAAAAGTGCCTCCTGTTTTATACCAAAATCTACCTGAATTCGAAGGAAAAACTCTTTCCTTGGAGACTGTCTTTGCTGGTTGAAAGCAACAGGATAATCCTCATGAAAAGCAGCAAGATAAAAGAACCTCTGGTACAGTTTTAGCAACAGCTGAAGGCACGGAGGCCTTTCTGTTCCACAGAATGCTGTGATTTTCCGTAAATTTTAAGGTAGTATTCAGTGTAGGATGGATGAATAAAAACACAGTTTTTATTTTGTGATCTAACAGTCCAGATTATTAGCTGGTAGAGGAGATCATTAATTTATTGAGAGCAGAGCTAGCTTAGAAAAGGCAAGAATTTCCAAGGGTTTAGTTAATGAATTAATGTTTCCACAGAGCCAGACGTCCAACAGGTGCTGAGCCTTCAGCTCCTCCTAACAGGAGCATTCCCCTCCAGCTAAAAATAAAATGCCTGGGTGACCAGGTGATCTAAATTCCACTTCACCCCAGTGCCCAGGGCACCTGTAAGGCTGGCTCTGGAAGCTGCTTGTGCATTAACCTACTTGGACTGTGAGCAGAGGCACAGGTATCCAGGGCTGGCCACAGAACAGATGCTCCTCCCACCCCTGCAAGGCTTGACAAATGAGAACAGGAACATTCCTGAACACTTGGTGTTTTTCAGGCAGACTGACACCACCACAAACACATCATTAAACAAATTAATGCTGAAAATTATGGGGGTGCCCAAATGGCACTGCAGCAACAGATCACGTATTCTGTGCTCTGGTGACAACAATTGCATTTACAGTGCTCTGTGTGGCAAATGAAGGATCTGAGTTGTTTTCCTGAGCAAATTCAGGAGCACTTGAGCTGTAACTGCAGCTGCAGGCACAGGGAAATCCCTTGGAGGCTCCTGGTCATGGCCATGGTACAGGAGAATTCCAGGGGAACAGCATATACCTCTGAGCAGCTGCTCACACATTCACCTTCTATGTGCTGAGCTCTGGCTAAGGCTCCTCCTTGATTAACAGGCACTTAACACTCCAGTTTGAAGAAAAAAAAGCATATATTTCCATAAATTGCAATAACACCTAGTGCAGGTGCAACTGGAATCCCTGATCCTGAAAAAAAAAATGCCTCTGGTCAGGCCTCTGCACACTCTGTACCCCAAAGACAGCACTGGACAGGTGCACACGTATAAGGACCTTGTAGTACACAACTATTTCAGAACTTTTCAAGCAGGGGATTGCCAGCATTTATGACTAGTAGATAAATGATTAAATTGGCAAAAGGATCAGTGGCTAGGGATAGACATGATGAAGATTTATCTAAATCATGGTTCAGTATCATCCTTTTACAAAAGATGCCTTTATCAGCAGCACTTTGCAGATATTAATATGGAACCAGTGAGAGGAAGTTCAACAACTCGAGTTTTATTTTCACCACAAGCCACACGACCCTGGTGTAGCCACAACTCCTTCATGAAAGATACTGATTGCCAATCAATGCTCTGCAGTTGGACAGTACCAGTATTTACATTCAAAGACACTACTGAGAGGAATACTCAATGAGCTGTTTCTAAAAAAGCAAACAGTGGCATCTTTACTGCATCCTCTCAAACTCAAGCAGAAGCTCTTTCACTCACCAGCTCTCGAGACGCTTCAGGAGAAGAGTTCACAGATTCACAGAATAATTGGAAAAGACCCTGGATGCACCCAGGGAGTTGTGCAGAGACAGAAGGTCCCCCCTGAGCCTCTTTTTCTCCAGACGGTGCCCCTTTCTCAGCTTCCTCAGCTACTCCTGGTGCTCCAGCCCCTTCCCCAGCTCTGCTCCCTTCCCTCAACACTCACACACATAGTTCAGTACATACAATGGCATTATTTGCCAATATTATGAATGACATTACGAAAAACATTAAGAAAACACTTCTGTACTATTAAAAGAAAAACGAGCTTAACAGAAATACATACAATTCCTTTTAAAAATTCTTTTTATTGCTCGTTTAGAATAAACGAGTGTTTGGGTTGGAAGGGACCGTTCCAAGCCCCTGCCCTGGGCCTGGCCTTGTCCCCCCTCAGCACAGCCCAGGGCCCCCTCGGCCAAGCCCCACCGGCCCCAGAGCACTGACCAGCCGAGGACGAGCGCGCTGGTGACGAGGAAGCAGACGGACACCAGGGCGATGTAAAACAGCGGCGAATACTCGTACAGGGTAACCAGGAACACAGCGGCCATCGGGCCGGCCGCGCCGCCCTCAGCCTGCGACTGAAGCCGCTGCCCTCAGCCTGCCAGGGACGGGGCGGGACCATGGCGGCACCGACTGAAGCCGCTGCCCTCAGTCTGGAATGACGGGGCGGGACCATGGCGGCACCGATCGAAGCCGCTGCCCTCAGTCTGGAAGGACGGGGCGGGACCATGGCGGCACCGA
>JAHLSL010000007.1:676266-694456 GCA_025920805.1 Petroica traversi | reverse complement strand
TTTTTTTTTTAAAGTCCTGTTTTCACCCACACTTTTTCTGGCTTATGTGATGTTCTGAAGCTTTGGACAAGCTGCATGCAGGCCCACCTCAGTAGGGTTTATGCACAGATGTGTGTGACACAGGGATTTTTTTTGTCTGTTTCACTTTCTAGAAGGATTTATCTCTCCCTCCCCTCTGCCATTTCCTTTTTGCAGAGTGAATCTCTGGTGGTTTGTGATGTTGCTGAAGACCTGGTGGAGAAACTGAGAAAATTCCGGTTTCGCAAAGAGACCAACAATGCTGCCATTATAAGTAAGTTAAAATTGTCAGAAAATCCTCTCTCCTCTTCTTTCCTGTATGATGTTGCTGCTGCCTCAGGTAAACATGAGCCAGGAGGTTGTTTGTTCTCTGAGCAGCAGCACTTTCAATTCTGCCTGTAATTTTAACAATAAGTCAGTGCTGTTTTTAGGATACAAGTATCCATCTGCTCTTAGCAGAGTATTTATATTTAATGATGGCTCAGAGTCTACCACTGTTTGTAAAATGATTTTGGGAAGTCATGGGATACACTGAAGAAGAAAAACAGAATCAGAACGACTGTAATTGTTGAGTGCTAAAAAGCTTCAGGCATCCATTGTAGAAATCGATTGATAAAAACATTGATCTGTGTTTTATTTTGATTTATAGTGAAAATCGACAAGGATAAGCAGTTGGTGGTGCTGGATGAGGAGCATGAGGTTTGTTAAATGAATTGTAAATAAGAGTATCTTCAGCCTGCAATGTATTGTTGTCTCTAAGGTACTGCCTTAGTTTCAAATTGTTATCAAACTCCTAATCTAATTTGGGTCATGAGCTTATTTGAATGCATGGTCACTCTGCATGTAAAGCACAGCACCCATTAATAGTGAAACTATGCAGAAGCAATTGAGTTGACTAATTAATTGCACACCAAAAAAAAAAAGTTATTTTAAAGCTGTTTTAACGACGTAAAAAGCATCTTTGGCACCTGCTGGCTTTTTGAAGAGATTTCTGCTGTGTTTCCACGTAGATCTGCACATTTGCCTCTGAGCTGGTCTGCCATCAATTAGAAGCAGGATTGCTAATCCCCTGCAGACTCTAAATTTGATGGGTGGCATAATAAGGTCAGCCCAGTGTGTGGTGTTTCTTAATGGTCCATAGGGCAAAATTAAATCCTTCCCAGGGATTTGAGCATTAACCATAGCTCTTGTTCCCTAGAATGTAGAAATTCATGTAACGTTGAAATGTAATGGGGTCACTTTTTTGTTTGCTGAAGGAGGAAGGACTGAATTTTTCCAACTTTAGATTTATGTAGCAGATTTTAACTGACTTCATGGTGTGTGCTTGCTTGTTTCTGTTTAGCACTAGGGCTGGCAAAGCATGGTAGCTGCCAGCATAGCCAATTAGAGCCAAAAATGTTTGCTAAACTCATTATGCCTAAAATAGGGATGATTATTCATGCTAACATTAATTCTGTGTTTAGTCATAGGAGTCTGTTGGCACACAAGTCTTCCTAAACTGCTCTAGTAATTTGGGAGGCCCTTATCAGTTCACCTGTAGATGAATATCTGCCTTACAGGTGTTTCACTGCCCATTATTGTGCTTTAACCTTCCAGTGCAAGATCCTTGCTCAAATGTTGCTTGTGTTTAATGTCACCAGGGTATTTCTCCTGATGAGCTAAAGGATGAGCTGCCCGAGAGACAACCTCGATATCCTTCTTGTGCTGCTGCCATTTGGACTTACTCACTCCTGGAAGCTGTTCAAAATGTTGGACTTCACCTTTTTAGGCCAATAATTGCTGTAGAGTGATCTTGCTGATCCTTTATTTATGAAATAACCCAGGGATCAGTTCTCAGGCTGCACTGAACTGTTGTACCACTTGTTGAAACAATGACTCATTTAAGCCTCTCCTGACATTTTATTTCCTTTTAGACTATATAATGTTTGGGGAAGTAAAGCAAAGCCACGCTGCTGGTAATGTAAAGAAGTGAGTAAAATGTACCAGTTGGTGGTTACTTCTAAATATAGAAATCTGCCTGTGTAACTCTGGATTTGTTTTGGTACTTCTCAGGATGTGGCTTTCTCAGGTTGTTTTGCTGCAGTTACTGATTCTGGCATTGCTGTGGGCATGTGATCCAGGGAGGAATCCCTGCTTTGAAAAAAAAAGGAACAAAAGAGGGTCAAGTAAATTACTCTTTAACTAATTAAATAAAAGGGGTGCTTAAGTTACATGTGAAGAAAATACCTGCCCTGTTAGCCACAAGAGCTGGCTGGCACCATTCCCTGTGCTGTTCTGAATCTTTCCTTTCATGCCCACAGTGCAGTGGGAGGCTGTAAAACAGAAGTCCTGGCTTAAACTGGCATTCAGCAAAACACCTGAAACAACGAAGTTCTTGGTCAGGAAAGAAAGAATTTGGCTTTCATTAAGCCAAATCCACACTGGTGGGTGTGGGAAGTCTTCTTACAAAGTTGGAAGAGAAATATTTGCCATGAGAGGGTGATTTTTAGCTCTGATGCGAAACATTACTACAGAGACAGCCCTCACACTGAGGCAGGGCCAGTTCTGAAAGTCAGATGTAGAAGTGAAAACAGAACAGTGAGGTTATTATTGCCAAATTAAAACATCATCTAAAATGCAACAATGACTGTGCCTGCGTCAAGCTCTGATAACCAAGGATTATGTCCTACTAAAATTACTGATTTCTTAGTTTCTTTAACCTCAGAAAAAACATTTATTGTGTATAGTTACAAGTACCAGCATGAAGATGGAAGAGTTTCCTATCCATTGTGCTTTATCTTCTCCAGTCCAGTTGGTGAGTGAACATTGTGATTGGTAGCTACTGTGTGTTGTAAATTTGGGAATATGCTTTTCTAGGCAAGATAAAACTGAGTACTTAGTGCTTTCAATGAGGTTTTCCTGCCTTTGAGGTTCACATTTAGGGCACTTAAGATTTTCTCTTCTTTACTTCTGAAGTGTTGTTTCCTGCTTAGCTGGCTAAAAGGTGTGTCTGCCTAAATATGCCTGTTCTTAGTGTGCTCAGCAACCCTCCTCTGCAGGACAGGGCCTGGAGCCCTCTGCATCTGCTCATGGAGGTTTAACCTAATTTAACCTGTTTATTCCTCAAATCTTGGGGAGTCCTCAACATAACACCCTTTAAGGTTCAGAGAGTGAGTGGAGAGAGGGCTGGAAGAAACCACCTGTGTTCCTGGGGGATTCTGCCCACCTTCTTTTGCCATTCAGATATCAGTGCCTGGGAGGGAAGAAATTCCTCTCATTTCAGAAGGACAAGAGAATCCATTTCTTTCTGAGGATCTTAGAATCATATTCCTTTCATTCCAGCCATGAAAGGAACAGGACTCTGTAAGAGGGTTAGGATGGGATTTGAGAGGAGAGTTTTCAGGGGGCCTGGATGTAATGGGTGGCAGTAGAGGGGACAGTCTAAAGGGCTGTCACAGGTGTGAGTGAAAAGGAGGAAAAGAAGGCTGCCTAACCCAGATCTGCGCATGTGAAAGTGCTGGGGGAACAGACTGTTCCAGGAGAAAAAGACTAATCCTGGATCATCCCAAGTTTGTAGAGAGCAGTATAGAGCATCCTCTGCTTGTGTCACAGCAAGCCTCAACATCAACTCACCTGCACAGGCCACTGTGCAGTTTTAATGGAAGCCAGATAACCTGGGTCTTGGTTTGGGCTTACAGAGCTGAATTGCTGCTGGGTTTCCATCTGTGTTCTGTATTGTAGTGTAGCTTGCTGCTGTTACTGGATTATCCTTGTTATCCCCTGGAAGATAAACTGATTGCATTGTGTTACCCTTTATTTCTCAGAGCTAGAGTAACTAGGTATATAAAAAAAGAGTTCAGTAACTACTGAGCATATTCTTCTGAGAAACTTTCTGTGAATGTCTTTAGCTTTCAGTTTGGATTCTTAAAAAAAAAACTCCAACCTTATTTTTGGAGTGTTGCAGTCAAAGTAACTAAACAAACCCTCTTCCCCCCCAACTACAGGATGTAAGCCTGAGCAGCAGATGATGTATGCTGGAAGCAAGAATAAGCTTGTACAGACAGCTGAACTCACTAAGGTACAACTGGCTTTTGAAATAACTCCCTACTCACTGCAGGTCGTTGTGTTGTGTCTTACTTGAATCAATGGCAAGAAGGGTTTTGTGAGACTTTGTGATTACAGTGAACAGAGTCTGGTTTAGGAAGCCTGAAGGAGGAGTATGTGTGGAGATTTCTGTACCCTAAAACAGCAGGAGGAACAGTTTTCTCTAAAACAAAAATATCCCTCAGTAGGATGGACATCTTTGCTGTGGGGGAGGAATTTACTGATAGGAAGAATAGACTGAAGCCTTAGTGTGGTGTGGAGCAGATCAATTTAGCTGCTTCCTGGGGCTGGTTGCTTGCAGAACAGCCTGCAGAACAAGTAGCATGAGCCAAGTGATGAACAATTTCTTCCTGTGTTGGGTTCTTCCAGTACTGACACCAGAAGAAATCACTGCACACACTAGGCCTAGCTGCATGTATATTTTAGAAAAGAAATGTCACCTGCTTTTCATTTTGGTGTTCTTCAAAATATTTGTTTTATTGGCACCTAGACTCCTTTTAGCCTCAAGCAGTAAAGCTTAATAGAGTCAGTAGCCACTTAAGGTTTTTCATGCCATGTGAAATGACTTCAGCACTTCAGCAGCCCTGAAGGTCCCTTTAGGTCTTCCTTACCCTGATGAATCCTGTAACATCCCAGTACAAATGTCAGTGTTGGGCCAGCAGGAGAACTGTGAATCACAGAATCATAGAATGGCTTGTGTTAGAAGGGACCTTAATGTTCATTTGTTCAAAACCCCTGCCAAGGGCAGGGACACCTCCCACTAGACCAGGTTGCTCCAAGCTCTGTCCAATTTCTGCCTCTTCCAGCTGTACCTTGTAAGGAAAGACTCCTTTGTTTTAAGTGAGCCTCGAGTTGACAGGAGTCAATAGGAAGGCAGCAGAAGATGATGGAAAAAAATCAGCACAGCCCCAAGAAATCTTTTTTTATGTCTGTTGAAACTGCATTTTGGAGTGCTGGGAACTGTGATAGAAAGGAGGAAGAGAGTTTTCAGTAAGCAAAAAGAAAGAGTTGGTGAGAAGAAGGTAAAAGCCTTGGAAATAGCTCAGTTGGAGTTCCTATCACCTCTGAAATGGGAGAAATTCAGCTTGAATGACTTTTGAATGCAAGTTCAGGACTGAGTATAGAGCTGCATGATCATTCATTCTCCTCCTGAAGTCAGAGAACACAGGCTGTCTCCAGTTGGGGTTTCCTGCTTTCTCTTCAAATGTGCTTTATCCTTGCCACTTGCTGAGCTGTGTTTCATTTTAACTCATGCTGTGACTTCCTCCTGGTGTGATTTTTGCACATGACTCAGCTGAGTTCTCTTACCAGATTCCAGTGACTTGCATATTAGCTTGGCTTCTGTTAAGCTGTTCTGTTCTTGTAACACTGAATTTTGGGGTTTCTCTGTTTTGAAGGCCTGTCAATTTATAAAAACTACCCAGATGTCTGTGGGCATCTCATGGACTCTATTGAGCAATGCAGAATTAATGTCATTTCTTTTCAGGCTGTTGAAAAACCCCCCAAGAGTATATTGGTGTTTTGGACCTTGTTTTCTGCTTCAGGGCTGCATTAAACATTCATTTAAGATTTCACAAAGCCTTGGGTTGGTAGTTTTCAGTTGTTTTGGGGGTTTTGCCCAGAGAAGCTGTGGCTGCCCCATGAGTGGAAATGTTCAAGGCCAGGTTGGATGGGACTTGGAGCAGCCTGGGAGAGTGGAAGTGTCCCTGCCCATGGCAGGGGAATGGAACTGGTTGGGCTTTGAGGTCCCTTGCAACCCAAACCATTCTAGGCTTTTTGAATTTTGTTTTGGTTTTTTTTACCCCAACTTTTCTATTTTGAGATATTTTATAGGTAAAACGCTCTGCTACTGAATATCATGAATTTATTTCAGTTCAAAGAAAAAAACAACTTGTGTGTTGCATTGAGCAAAACTGCTGAACTTTGGGCTTAAATCAACTCAGATATTAAATTAATTTGTATTCTTCAAAATACCATCTTGCTGAGATAACACCTGTGAGATGGGGCCACTTCAGGGTTATTTTAAAATGTAATACATGTGCTTTGCTAATATTCTTAAGGGACAAGAGTGAAGCCTAGAAATAGAAGTTACAAGATTTGTCCAAGTTAGTGATGTTCTTTGCCACTTAGTCTCTTGTGTATTTTCCACTGTTCTGATGCTTTCAGGAAAGCACCTGAAAATTGTAGGTTGATGAGTGGTTTTTGCAGCTCAGACAATGTGTGTGGAAAGGTGCTGCTTGCATTGTGTGCTTTTCCCCTTCCAGCCTCACCCCTCAGGAATTGATGCAATGCCATTTTGTTTAGGTATTCGAAATCAGAAATACAGAAGACCTAACTGAAGAATGGCTGCGTGAGAAACTGGGCTTCTTCCACTAAAGAAAACCTCTAAGTATTTATGTACCATCCTGGTGATACTGGAACCAGACATGAATACTTACATCCAAGCAATGCACTGTATTCACAGCTGTCTCCTGCAGTATCTCTCTTGTGCAGAGTTTGTGCAAAGAATAGCAGGTCTGTCTCCTTGAAGTAACAAATCTTTGCAGGTGTTTCCTTATTTGTACCTGCTAAAAGGGAATACTCCTCTGCAGGGACTCCTTTTGCACTCCTGTGACTAATATTTCTGTAACTAAAATAGTTCAGTTCTGGATTTATAACCGTGTACAAACATCATTTTGGAAGCTGACGCTAACTTCTTCTGAGCTACAAATGCATCCTTATGACACACATTAGCCATTTATCTGCAGAATTTGTGTACTGTCACTTACCAGAATTTTTGACTTCATGTCTTTTCAATTTTGAAAACTACTCCCTGGAAGCATTTGTTTGGTATTAAAAAGTCAAAGTCCTCGTGCAGCAAATCCATCCATTTATCTTTCCATCGAGTCCATGTGAACTGTCTTAAATTCTTGGAACTAATTTTTGTCATTCCAGTAATTCCTCAGTTGCCTGAGTCAATCTTTCTAAATTTCAGGGTAAAGCTTTGACTGTCCAGTTCTCATGCTAATACAGTCTGACAGGAACTAGCTGATAACTAAGGGCTGAACTACAACTCTGGTTCCTCTTGTACCAGATTTCTTCTTGCATCTCTATTCTGACACTGTTGAGAAATTTACCTCTGCTCATTTCCTGTTATCTGAACACCTGATGATACTGTGTGCCTTTCATTTGTTAGCTTTAAAAGGACTTGAGAATTTTACACTGCCACTTCTTACAAATTTGGTAAAAACTTTGTTAAAGAATCCAAGTAATATTTGTTCCTAGTGCCTCGTGCTGCAGTTGACATCTGTTTAAAAAAAAAGCCAACCTCATTTTCTTTGAAATTCCAATCATCTGCTCCATTTGTAGGAGTCAGGAGGTTAAAGCTTTTCATGATAATGAACGATTTATATCTCTTTTGTTATAAAAGTTGGCCACACATAGCTTTTAAGTACTTTAATTACAACCTCTAACTTTCTTAACGGCTTTTTGGTCAAAATTACATTCCAGATGAAGCTTTTTGCCTAAGTGATCATTTGATTCTCATCTACTTAACGGTTCATCTCTTTGAAACAGCAAATCTAATGTGAAAATAGTATTTAACTTTTATAAATGACCAGTCTTTTTACAGGTCTGTTTTATATTGAGTAGAGTAGTTGTCTGATGTGGGACACGTTCAGCCCGTGCCGTGGCAGGAGGAGCACTCACATGACAGTCTCTCCCTCTCTTGCTCGTGAGTGTTTCTTGTGCTGCTGAACAAGAATCTGCCTAAGAGCAGCTTCCTGTTGATAACACACCTTAGAAATACAGCTGCCCCAACCAATCTGCTTGCTGGGAAGAAATGCAGTGTTAAATTTGGAGGCCAGTATTTCATGCTGTGAAACCTTTGCTGAAAGTGGGGTTATTTGTCATTTGTCAACATAGGCTGTGTTAGTGGTAAAACACTAATTCCTGCAAGATCACAAGGAATTCATTTGCAAAGGTCTTCAGTGTTGGTAAATCTCTTCTTAGTTTGATGTTATTGCTCATTTATTTGTATATAAATCTGACTTGAGAGGAGCTTTTCCAAATACATGTTGGAATGATCCAATTAAATCGATCTTTTGGTGCGAGAAAGAAGTGCTTGTAATTAAATTTCTGTGTTAACGTACTGAACTGGAAAAACAATTTCATTTCCCTGGACGAAAAAATGTTGATTATGAAGCTGTTGCTTGATCATTCTGTACTGCAGATCAATAAAAACAATGTCTTTTGTGACAAACATTGTATAAACAAGACTTTGGCATAAAGGATAGTGTCATTCCAAGCATCAGTCTGGAAACAGCAAGAATTCTTTTGAGGTTTTTTTAGGATTGTACTAAAGGTGAGGCATGTCAGAGTACAGTGTGGGCGAGAGGGAAGCTGTTGCTTGGAATGTTCAGCTTGATTTGCAGTGGGGAAAAACTGGATTAATCGTGTCTGTTGTACTTTGTACACTGGTGGGCTGCCAGCAGCCAACTGCTGCCTGCACAGGTCTGCACAAAAATATCTGTACCAGAGGCCTGTATCAGGAGGGAAGGGAGGAGCTGCTGCATGAAATGATCGAATTTGACCTTTCATCTCTGGATTGCTTCACTTTCTGCCAAGAAAACACTGCTTCTTACAGCTGAAGCTTCAGCCGAGTTCTTCCACTTCACATGCTCTCGTGCCTCACTTAAGCACTTTCTGCCTTGGGTGCTGTGCTGCCCCTCCAGCCTTGCAGGAAGCAAACTGATCCTCAAGAAAGCATTAAAGCCCAGTTTCTCCTGGAAGGAGCTGTTGATGCTGCTCAGCCCACCAGTATTATCTTCAGCCAGCTCTGCCTGGCTGCTGTTCCTCCCTCCCCTGGCTGAGCTGTGGAAGTAGCTGCAGGTACTGGGAGGATGAGCGTGCAGAGGGTGTTTGCTGTTCCAGCCTTGTTTGTGTTCTCTTTGGTCTTAATGCAGTGTTTTGACACAACTGGCTGCTGCTAATTGTCCTGGGCTCTTGAGATGCAGGTAGTGCTAACACTTGATTAAACAAAGACATCATTATGTCCAGATCTTTCCTGCACATATAATCCTTGTTTTCATAACATCCTTTCCCCACGTATCTGTAGAACTGCGTGTTCTGTGCTGCTACCCTCCTTGGCTCAGTGGGAGGCAGATGAGTCCATGTTCAGGCCAGTATGTTCCAGCTGGGCTTTTCTGGTGAGTTGCCCATCTGTAATCACACATTTCTCTTGAATTTTCAGACCTCTAAAGGACATCATAAATTAACCTAGGGGAGCCTTTGTAGCTAAAGGTCTGAGAGTCAGCGTTTTCCATTGGGAGCTCCTATTTTTCAGGAGTTAGTAAGTTGGCCATAAAATCCTTGGTTTGGAGTTAAAGGTCTCTCCAAGGGAGACTTCTGCCACAATTAATCAGGTTTGCTTTAAATATTGACTAGATGGCTGGGATACAGCTCTTGTAATCCTATTCACTGATGGTAAGCTGAATTAAAGCATGAGTTTGCATGTCAGCCCATGAAATAGACTTGTGTTTTGAATATTTTTAACAAAAAAATGTAAATGCTGGTATTTGATGGTTTAAGTGTATTTCTAGTATAATGAATACTGTTCTGATCTATTAAAGGAGGCAATAATGCAGGTGTTGACACCTTTTTCACTTCTCCAAAGGAGCATCTTTTGCATTTGTACCAGGATTCCATTTTTGTATCTTTAACTGTAAAATAGCTGGTCCAGAAACGATGTTGTTAAACTGGTGAGAGGGGTCTGACTCAGGCAGAAGCAAGAGAATTGAATTTCTTACTTCAGTGCATTCCAAAAATAAATATCATGCAACATTTCTTTTAGACATACATGTAGTGACTGTGAAACGGAGTCGTGGTGGGATATGAGAAGGGGCTCAGTGAAACTCTTGCGTTTGTTCTGTGATCCAGACTCATTGTCTTAAAAGGTGTGAGAGGTTCACAGCCAGATTTGAGAATTTGGCAGTTCCATGAAAATACCAGTAACCAGTACAACTTCCATACGCTGTTTAGTCTCTGCTATTTCACACTGCATGTTTACTTTAAACCAAATCTTTTTTTGCTAAGCATGGTGCTTGTATTGGTTTAAATAAAATGTTTCATTAAGAAGTTGTGTTGCCCTGTTTTAATTGCAAAGTGGTCCCTGTCTCACGGGGAAGATTTGGTAATGCTTGGTATGATCTTCCTCCTGTTCTCGGCTTCCTGGAGTTTGCTTGGGACTTGTAGTGTATTGTCAGTCTTGAGTGCTCCCTCGTTTGCTGTTCTGCCTGAAATAATTTGTTTCCATCTGCTGTGATGGGGTGGAGAGGAGCTGATGGAATAGTGCAGGGAACTGCTGAGTTCTGCTGCTTTGCACCTTTGTGTCACACACCTCCCATGGCCCCAGGTGAGGTGCAAGGCAGCGTAGGGCTCGATGTCAGCCTGGAATGTCACATAAACTTCCCTGTTCCACCTCTCCCAGGCTGCTGGTAGAGCCTGGAGCTGTGCAATACAATACAGAGTGCAGGTACCCCCTGAACAATGTCAGATTAGCTGTCAAGGAGACCCCAAAGCTTGAAGGAGACAGAGGAACTTGGCACTTTTACCTTCGCACAGTTGTTGGCTCATCTCTTTCCTGCCCAAGAGACCAGTGCATTAATTTGATCCAAGCACTCCTTTTCTGCATCCTTGCTGTTTCATCCTGTCATGATCTTTGAAGACTTTGATTCCTCTGTTGTTGAAAAAACTGCCAACTGTAATCCAAGGAATTCAGCTTCAGTACCTGACATAGATTGTTTCTGCCAACACTGAAGAACAGCATCAATAGGCTACAAATTAGACATGATAGAAATAAACCCCATTGGTCCCAGGGAAGAAGAAAATGCACAGCTGCTTCAGCACCTCTGGCTTCTGAATGGCATTGTCACTGAGGTGGCAAAAATGTGTTGCCAAAAGCTTGAGGAAGAAAAAGCTGCTGTGGGAAAAGAATGGTTCTCCAGAAGAGGAGAGGGGAAAAAAAACAAATAAATAGCTCTCCCATGGGACGAGAAGGTCACCTGTGGGGTCCTGTGGCATTCTCTGCTGGTCACTGAGTGTGCACTAGGAAATGGGCAATAGTTTATTGCTACTGCCACATCACGGGCAGTAAAAAACAACAGCAGAATAAAGAGATCCAGGGATATGAAGGGTGGCTGCTTCCTTTAAGGAAAGGTCATTGGCTTCTAATAAGTTAGGATGAAAAGGTCAGTTGAGTGGTGATTAAAGTCAAAGCAAGAGAGGGACAAGGAATCAAAATGGGAAACCTCTGCACAGCAGGACAAGCCTGCAGAGTACCTGCAGCCTGAGCATCTCAGCTGGTGCTCCCTTCCAGGTGTGTGAGATGGCATGGCCAGGGCTGGGAGTTTGCTAAGGAGATCCTGTGGCTGGGCAGGGTGTCTGGGAATTATATGGAGAAGAGGAGAATTGCAGTTTGCTCTAGAGAAGCTGGAAAAGGAATCATAGGATGGTTTGGGTTGGAAGGGACCTTAAATACAACCCAGTCCCATGCCCTGCCATGGGCAGGGACACCTTCCACCAGACCAGGTTGTTCCAAGCCCTGGCCTGGAACACTTCCAGGAATGGAAGCTGGGGCAGATGCTGTCTGTGTGTGACAGAGTGTGAGAGTTTGCCTGTGCCTTCTGTTCCATGGGTTGTGGGATTGACTGGAATACAAGCTGGCTCCACCAAGCTCCTCACCTGCTCCTCACGGGTGAAATTCCTGCAACTTCCTGTGTAGGTGCAGATGAGATTCTGATACAGTGCCATTGAGAGGCAGAATGGATATTGAGTAGCCTTGAGGGGGAGGGCAGTGGGGCAGACATGAGGTGCTCCTTGGGTGTAAGAGTGATTGGAATTTGTTCAGCTGCACTCCTGTATGGCAAGGGTGAGGATTTAAGGTGGACCTCACCCCTTGGAACAAAACAGAAGATGTGGCAGGTGGGTCATCCCCTGCACTTGTTTGAGTTGGCACAGTTGTGTCAGGCTGCAGTTTTGGTGATGTACTACAAGGTGTAAAAGAATTAAGCTCAGCTTCCTATGGGAAAGCCTCCAATTGACATTGGGAATGTCAATTCCAGCACTATTTTAATAAATACAATTCTAAAGTACAAGGACCCCTGGCTTTAGCTTTTAACTTTTCCAATGAATACCATTTGTATCTGGCAGGTTTCTATATTGAAAGGTTGAGCGTAAAGCTGAGCAATTGCATACCTCAAGTTTTCTGTTAACACTCAATTTTTATTTTGTGGGAAGCAGCAAAGGGTGAAATACTGAACAGTGAATATTCTCTGGTGTGGTTGGGACACTGCTGGCACGTCATCGACCTGTTGGAGCAAGTCCATAGGAGGCCACCAAGTTAATCAGAGGGATGGAGCACCTCTGCTGTGAGGAAAGGCTGAGAGAATTGGGATTGCTCAGCCTGGAGAAGAGAAGGCTTCCAGCACCTGAAGGGAGCCTACAAGAAAAATGGAGATGGAATATTTACAAGAGCCTGAAGTACCAGGACAAGGGGGAACGGCTTCAGACTGAAAGAGTAGGTTTAGACTGAATATCTGAAATAAATTTTTGACTGTGAGGGTGGTGAGCCTTGGCACAGATTATCTAGAGAAGCTGTGGCTGCTCCATCCCTGGAAGTGTTCCAGGCTATGTTGGATGATGCTTGGTCTAGTGGAAGGTGTCCCTGCCCTAGAGCAGGGGGATTGGAACCAGATGATCTTTAAGGTCTCTTCCAGCCCAAACCATGGGATTCCATAATTCTAAGTTCATATCAGTGTAAACTTGGGCACTGTTCCCCTCCCCAGCCTTGCAGGTTTTTTCCCATGTCTGCTGTTCCTTTGGGTGCTGTTAAGATGCTGTGATCCTGCGTGGAAAACAGGCTGTCTGAGGCAGTGTGTATGTGCAGCATCCCATGCAGCCTCGCCGTGCTCTGTCTAACCTCCCTGCCTTTTCTGTAGCCATGAAGTGAAGGATGATTTTGATGCATTTGCATAGATGTGGCTCATCAGAGGGGCCCATTGTGTCCCACCGCGGGGGGATCGTCTCCTCTGGACTGTCCTGTCGTGTTTCATTCTGTCAGGGACTGCAAACACGCTCTGGGTTAACCCTGTTCACCTCTGGAGCAGGGAGAGGTGTCTCCTACAGAACGTGATGGAGCTCGGCCCAAACTCCCCTGACAGCTCTCACAGCTCCTCAGCAGGGGACAGAGGGGACACAGCAGCAATTATCATCCAGAGGGACTCTGAATGCAGAACAGATGTAAACGCTGGGAACACAGCACGTCTGTCTTTCACGGCAAATTTACTCCTGCGGCGGGGAGATCCCATCCAGGCTGTTTGAAAGGCACTCACTGTCACCCCCATTCCTGCTGTTCCATGCCATGAGCCCCATGAATGCAGCTTCTCTTCCCTTTCCTGCAGCCCTCGGCTCAGCAATTAATATAATGCACCCTTGAAATCCCTGTGCCAAACAGCAGCTGGTGTCGTCACTCGTTTCTGTGGAAAACTGGAAGACAGCAGAAGAAAATGGGGCAGAAAACATTCAGTGGAAAAGGAAAGGGGCATCAGCTATCCTGTACTTTCACTGAGCCTTAGAGGATAGAAGTAGAGCAAAAATCAGGGGTCATTTTCCCTATGGAGCTGAAGAAGGAAAAGGAGAGATCTAGCGTTTCTTAAAAGTAATGTCAATTTTAAATATCCACTGTTGGAAAATGCTGCTGGATAATTGGAAGGAGAACGTGCTTGCCTTGCTCACAACTGCAGTCTGCCTGGCCATCTGCTCTGCCAGCAACAAATCCTGGATTGATCTGTGAGTGTGATTAATTCAGCAAGGACGGCGGGATCAAGGGATCAGCCAGAGACAATATTTATACCCTACCTCCAACTGTGAATGTGCAATTGTTTAGTTCAGGAGTACAAAACAAATTGTAGAGCTGTATTACTGGGAGAATAGAAAAATAGAAGCATCTACTCAACAGCCCTTCTTTACTTGGATGGCCCCATTCCAGAGTCTGTAAGTACAGTTTAATACAAGCCCAGTTCCCAGTCTGGGAGGTGAACAAAGCTGTTCTCATCTACAGAGAACTTCTGCAACTGTAGTGCTGCTGCCTCATTCCTGTGGTTTAGTCCTAAAACCTTGGAGCTACTGGCTCTGTGCCTTCTTCCACATGGCCTGTGGATGTGGAGTGTGAGCCAGCCACTCCACCCAGCTCCCTGTGCCTGAGGTTACTGGTGGGACATACAGAGCTAGAGCAGAGCTGGGCGTTGAATATCAAGAGCAACCAGTGGGGTGGATTTCTAGCACTGGTACAGCTTTGAGCTGATTTGATAATACAGATGTAGCTGGAGAGATCAAAAGCAAGATTTGTGAAGGAATTTAGATGTGGATGGAGGCTTTTGAAATCCTATTTAGTGTGATTTAAGTGTCTAAATACACATAGGCCCTGAAGGTGCCATACTCAGGGCCACAAGGAATGTCTGTGGGAGAACAGGAAGACCAATGTCAGAGCCCTCCACAGTTTATTTTTTCTGATACAAAGCTGAAGTTTTGTGTATCTTGCCTCCTAGGCAGAAACAATAAGGACATTAATCCCTGGAAGTGTCCCCAGGCCAGGCTGGATGGGGCTTGGAGCAACCTGGTCCAGTGGAAGGTGTCCCTGCCCATGGCAGGGGTGGAACTGGATGATTTTAATGTTCCTTCCAACCCAAGTCATTCTGGGATTCCAAGATCTAAGGATGACATTTTTGGAGTCACTGCTGTTACAGCTAGGCTAATGCAGTATGTTTTGGAAAATCCCCCTCTTTGTTGATGAGCAGCCAAATCCTGAAATGCATTATAATTTTTTTTTTTAAATACAGCTCTTGATCCTTTTTTCTGTCCACACACTGTTATCATGCTTAGAATTGTGTGGAAAGCCATTAACAGGAGCTCTACCCAGCATGAGAAAAACAAACCCTGTTATTATGAGGACAGGTTGAGTATTCAGTATTTAGCCTATTAAATGAAAACTGTTGCCATCTGACTGTGAATGTTGGAGGGATTGAGGCCACGGGTGGATTCTGTAATGAGTTGTGGTGAGATGCCTGGCAGCGACCATGTTTTGAAATTGGGTTTTAAATGTGATTGGTTTTCTCACGACTGGCTTTCATGTGCAGTGGAATTTATAATGTTAATTTGTTTATGTCATCACTACTAAATGGGAGAGCCTAAGCAGGGATTCTGGAGGTGAGTTAATTAGTGCAACAGAAAAGGGTATTTGCCAGTGTGGAAGGGGAGCTGGGGCACTTGGAAGTGCAGGATCTGTCTATCCTGCTGATCAAACACTGAACAGATGTCTTGTAGTGGATAAAGGGGTAGTGGGTGAGTTCTGTGCTCTGACTGCTCCTGATGTGCATTTACAGGTGTGCAGGAATGTGACGTTGGCTGGACTCTGTTAGAGATCCTCAGAGAGTCTCTGCTAAATTCACAGAATCACAGGATGGGTTGGGTTGGAAGGTACCTAAAAGCTTGTCTCATTCTACCCCCTGCCATGGGCAGGGACACCTTCCACTGTCCCAGGGTGCTCCAAGCCCTGTCCAGTCTGGCCTTGGGCTCCAGGGGCAGCCACAGCTTCTCTGGGCACCCTGTGCCAGGGCCTTCCCACCCTCACAGAGAAGAATTTCTTCCCAATATCCCATCTAACCCTGCCCTCTATCAATTTGAAGCCATTCCTTCTTGTCCTGTCACTCCATGCCTGTATAAAAAGTCCCTCCCCTCCTTTTTATGAGTCCATTAAATTGTAGATAAATACTTGGTTTCTCCTTTTCTGAAAACCCAGTAAGCCAAGTCTATTAAAGTCAGCAGTATTTTTATTACCAAGTTCAATAGTATTAGATTTCTCCTTGATATCTATAACTGAAATGACAATTTTTAATGTTGAAGGATGTGGTTAACCTGCGCATTTCTACCGTGATAATTCAGAGAAATTGCTCCATAATCTTTCCTCACAGCTCTCTGCCAAAATCTCCCTCATGAGCAGCCTGTAACATACTGAATTATGACTGATTATACGGCTGTTTTCCGATAAGGACAAGTATTTGAGAAGGATTTAAGATGAAGTGAACAGACACTGACATTTTCCCTGGGGATTCCAATAAGGATTAAACTCAGTGTGTCCAGACTAACGGGAAAGTGCATTAAGAGCTGTGGGCCATCTCCAGAGCTCCTCTGTGGCTTCCTGACATTGTTTACAAAGCTTAATCAGAGAAAATACTTAGTCATTGTTTGATTTGAGATCCCAAATGAATGTGAAATGAGAATTGATTAGACCTTTTTTACAGAATTTGCTTTTAATTTCCTTTTGTGTTATCTTAAAAAAAACCAATGGTACAAGAAATGCTTCAGTGCAGAAATCTTTGTTGTGCAAGATTACAGCTGCCTTCCGCTTTTCCTGACAGGATAATTGCAGTTGGATGGTATGCCAGCACCCGAGGGAATAAAACACTGCATTCCTTGAGGCAGAACCAGGATTAATTGCAAATGCAGGTATGTGGCTGACACACCTTTTTACTTCTGATACTGCACATCCCTGTTGCACAACATTTTGATGTACAAGAAATTGTCAAATACAGAAGTTAAGTATCAACCTTGAGTGGATCAAAGTGCAGTGGAAAACCAGCCCCAAGGTATAACAGGATCTCTACACACATCCTCTGTTTCTTTACCTCCCAGAGCTCTTCTGATGCAAACAGACAACCTGGATGGCCTTGGAAAAGTCTGAACCAGGGAGTTTGAATGCTGGATGTCAGGTTTTCCAGCACAATCCCGTCCCATGGCTGTGGGAATATGTGTGCCTGTGTAGCTCAAGGGTACTCCAAATAAGAAATAAACAATTTGCTAATAAATAAGGATAAAGAAGCATCAAGTGATATAAAGAAAGTTACGTAATTGCAGAGGAATTGCAGAAATTGTTGTTTCTGGCTCCTCAGGAGTGATGGGAAGGCTCCTGGGACAGAGTTAGGAATGGCTCAGAGCAGCTGCCTGGGCTACACACCCCACACTCTCCTGGTCCTGTATTGTTTTACCATCTCAGAATAATAATCTCAGAATCAAGGAATCACAGACTGGTTTGGGTTGGAAGAGTCCTCAAACCCCATCTCATTCCAGCCCCCTGTCACAGGCAGGGACACCTACTAGAACAGGTTGTTCAGGGCTCATCTTCACTAAAATTTATTTTAAAATCTGTTTTATGCATTCACATCAAAGTTTCATGGGTCAGAATGACACCGCAGTGGTTTTATTTGGAGTAGTTTGCAGATGAGATGAGTGATTTTATACTGAAACATCAACTTTATCTTTGCAACAGCTGATTTCCTAAAGTCAGCTCATTTGCTACAGTTTTTCCTGTATTTTATTGAAGGAAATAAAGTTTCTGCTCATCTCTCATTGTGACAGTCCATTAATTGTGTATAAAGCTTTCCAGCAGATAACACCGGAAAATATTATTTAGTTTGGCAGCTGTTGCTCTTATGGAAATCATCCCTCACTCTGCTCCGGAGGAAATGATTGCAGAATGTCACCCAAGCTTGCCTTTACTGCAAGGTGTCACTGCTTAAACTGGAACAACTTTTACATGAACTTTTGAAAGGAGAGTGGGGTCATCTTCTCCTCAAACTGTTTTCTCATCTTGCTGTTTCCTTTGGGCAGGCTCCAAGTTGTATCGATTCAGGATTGTATGACCAGCCCTCCCTTCCCCGGGGCACACAGAGCACAGCCTTCTGCAGCATTTCTTCCTAAATTTGCATCTTCCTTTTCTCCAGACTTAGCTTGTGCTGACCTGGAATCTTACACAGTCAGATAGGGATAGGACAAAGGGGAATGGATATAAACTAAAAGGGGAGCTTTAGATGCAGTATTAAGAAGAAATTCTTTCCTTTGAGGGTGGTGAGGCCCTGGCATGAGTTGCACAGAAAAGCTGTGGCTTCCTCATCCCTGGAAGTGTTCAAGGCCAGGTTGGACAGGTCTAGTGGAAGGTGTCCCTGCCCATGGCACTGGGTTGAAAATCAATGGTTTTAAAATTCAACACAAACTCCTG
>JAHLSL010000007.1:660630-675866 GCA_025920805.1 Petroica traversi | reverse complement strand
GCGGGGGAACCGCATCCGGAGCCGCCCTCGGAGCGGGAATCGGCCTCGCTGCGGATAAAATGGGTTTTTGTATGGACATGGAGTGGCAGGACAAGGGGCAGTGGCTTCTCGCTGGCGGAAGGCAGGGATGGGTGGGATATTGGGAAGGAATTCTTATCTGTGAGGGTGGGGAAGCCGTGGCACAGATTGCCCAGAGAAGCCGTGGCTGCCCCATCCCTGGAAGCGTTCCAGGTCAGGTTGGACGGGGTTTGGAGCAGCCTGGGATAGTGGAAGGTGTCCCTGCCCATGGCAGGGTGTTGGAATTGGATGATCTTCTAGGTCCTTTCCATCGGAAACCGTTCCATGATTCTTTGATTTGTTCCTCAGCCTGGCTTAGGGAGAGCAGCCAGCAGAACCCTGCCTGAGGGGAGGTGCTCTGGGGGAGGATGCGATGCTTGGCAGGACATTTGTTGTGTACAGGTGTCTTTTGACTTCATGCTGCATCTATATCAAGAAAAAGACCGGTGTACATTTTTTTTTTTAAAATGGATGCAGCTTTTGGAGATACAACCTGCTCTAGGTGATCCTGTTTTGGCAGGAAGATCAGAGTGGAAGATCCCTTCCAGTCCTGACAGTTTTTGGGATGTGTGTGGGCTTTCATCTTGCTTTTTCTGGATTAAGGAACACCATGCGAGGTTCCTGCTGGCCACCAAGAGAGTCCTGGGGTTTGTACAGCGAGTGGGGTTGAAAACTGATGAAGAGGATGTAGGAAACTCATTGCAGGTGGGAAGATAAAAAGTTGGAGAGTAGTCAGAGGCTTTTAAATATCTGACAAAACTTGTGGTTTGGTATTTGTAAAACCTGTTTCACATCTGTCTTTCCTGGGAGTTGATGTAGGCAGAACTAAGGTGAAGTGTTACCGAGAACAAAGGTAGCAGTTCTGTGCTAAAATGCTACTTTTCATAGGTAAAATGCACAACTGCTTCTGGGGAATCAAAATTCTTTCATTTTCTTTCTCTAGATTATAGCATTTGATGAACTGAAGACTGACTACAAGAACCCCATAGACCAATGTAATACACTCAATCCTGTAAGTAGCATGCTGAACATTTTATTTTGCTAAATAAATATGTGTAAAGTGCTTATTTTTGGTGTTATCTTGATGCAATCAGCCTGGGCATAGAATTGCATCTGGGTTGAGAAGCCCTTGCTGTTGGTAGAAGTTCTAGGGAAATTCTTTGTCTGATTCTTTACTTTCAAGTTGAATATTCTGACTGTTATTAATCTGATGGTGATCTTGTCAGCTGTCATACTAACATTCTTTCAATCTGCTTTCCACATTTTCGGCACAAAGACAGTTGAAAAGGTCAAAAAGATTAAAAGAGTCAAAATTGCATTAAAGGTGTGTACTGCTTTTCAGTTTCATGTTTTTGAACTTCCCTTTCATTTTGTTAGGAACATTTGTAATACTATTTAGCTGTTCTGTTTAGTCTGCCTGTTCATCTGCTCGTTATTTGTTCGTTGGGGTTTATAACAACCTCATGGATTTCCATATTTTGTGCCAAACCAATTCTGCTTGCTTACCCAGCAACGTGGGGAAAACTGTTACATGCCTGTTAGGTGTCAGAAAATAACTTGAGGCAGAAATAAATTCTGTTTTCCAAGCCAGATTTACTGAATTCAGATTAGTGGAGAATACTTGGGGTTTTTTTTTCTAAGCATTGACCAAAACAATTCTGGTCTTTTTTTTTGATGATTTAGGTGAGTGGAAGGTGATGGGTGTCACCCTCACTTCTCTATTCTGTGTCCCAGTGTCCTCTCTTGGATGCAACTTGGATGCTCCTTGGCTTAGGGAAAGAATTTGATGCAAACTGTTTGCCTGCATCTCTCACAGGCCAGCAGCATCAGGGAGGCTTTTTAATGAGCACTGAGCTTGATCCTGCAGCATTTTGTGCACTTCTCATGGCTTTTCCTTTGGGTGTGCCCAGGCTGAGGGAGGATGCAGGGGCAGCACAGCAGTGTGGCCTCCTGTAGCTTTAGGGTGTTTTGAGTAAAATATGCAACAAAAAAAAAGGTTTTGCTGTAATTGTGTGTGGAGGGTGGAAGAGTGTGTTATATGTACAGCACACAGATTAAAGTGAATATTTCTGTGTGAGGAGGGGTGGGGAGGAGGAGAGGAGGTTTGCTGCTAGGAGAGCTGTGCATCTAACAGTTTCCCTTGCTTGGTCTGTTCCAGTCATCTCTGCTGCAGTGTGGGAGAGGCCAAATCTCATTACATTGATGCATTATGACCTTACTGCAACCTTTGTAGTGTAAAAATGTGCATGTTTAACCAAATATTAACCTGCTGCTGCCCCACGTGCATGGAGTGTCCTTTACATGGCAGCTTTGTGAACTGAAGGTCTGAAGTAACTTCATATTTGCTGTTCCTGTGGAAGCAGGTGCTTAGTCCCCAAAAGTGAAGTTCAGGCTCTTGAGAGGGTCTGGTACAAGATGGACAAACACCCAGGTGTCTTGTTTTCCTGTACAAAGAACCAAAGATCCTGGTGGGAATTGAGATACCTCAGTGAAAGCTTAGCCTAAAACAGTAACTCCTTAGTACACTGCTGATCCCTTCTCTTCCGTGCTCCTGTTATAGTCGTGTCTTTTCTGAGCAACCAGATCCATCCTCCCTCACTTCTGTGATAAATATGGTAGGATCTGATGTAATTCATTTTTCTTTAGGACAGGCAGGGAGGATCAAGTGGGGGAGATGGGAAAGAGGCAGGTATTCTGGTATGGGAGTGGGGTATAATAAACAAGAGAAAAGAAAAACATATTTTGAGATGTGTAGGAAAATAAATACAGATTTTTCAGGCCTGGTGGATCTGTCTGAGCAGGCTGGCAAGTGCATCCTGTGTTGGACAGGGTTGTTGTTTTCTCTAAAATAATTGCCATGTGTAAATGGTAAGTATGCAAAAAAGGATCTGGATGAAAATATTTACTTGAAACATTTTATGTACAACAGCTGAATTTTGGTGGTGTTGATGCAAGTTTGTTTGATATTCTTCATTTCGAGGCTTAGAATGTTGTAGCAAAGTAGGTGGTGAGCGTGTTTGTTGGCAGCTTTTAGATTTCTAGGAAGATATTTTGGGGTTTTAAAAGAAGCGAAAAAATTGGAAACCACTGAAACTTTGATGTAATCATCCCGTGCAATGTTAATCATATTGCAAAGAAAAATAAGGCAGAGTGTGTTGTGTGTGTTCATGCACACACACATAGACAGCTGAAACCTTTGGGTAAAAGTGGAGTGTTTTCTGAGAGGAGAAGTTTTACGGGGCCTGAGTTGAGAAGGCAGAAGCTTTAAAGATCTGCTGTTTCTGTTCTGGAGCCAGGCTGGGAGAGCTGGGGATGCTCACCTGGAGAGGAGAAGGATCCAGGGAGAGCTCAGAGCCCCTGGCAGGGCCTGAAGGGGCTCCAGGAGAGCTGGAGAGGGACTGGGGACAAGGGATGGAGGGACAGGACACAGGGAATGGCTTCCAGTGCCAGAGGGCAGGGATGGATGGGAGATTGGGCAGGAATTCTTTATAATGAGGGAGGTGAGGTCCTGGCTCCAGAGAAGCTGTGGCTGCCCCATCCCTGGAAGTGTTCCAGGCCAGGTTGGATGGGGCTTGGAGCACCCTTGGATAGTGGAAGGTGTGGAACTGGATGGGTTTTAAGGTTCCTCCCAACCCAAACCAGTCTGATTCATGTGATTCCTTTTGAACCTGGTGATAAAGCAGTAAATAGCAGCACTTTGGACTGGCTGGTATAAAACTTAGCTCATGTGTTGGGTGTGAGATCCTGCAGCTCTTTGCATGCGTTTTCTCTCTGTACCTCTCCATGTTGTTCCTATTAACAACACTAATACACAGCATTCCATGCTTCCTGTGACTCCATAGTACCTGGGACTGAGCTCTGTGGGCTTCTGCTGGAAGCATGATGCTGTACAGCATGCACAGTGGGAACCTGTGAGGGACAACTCCCCATTCCCCCAGACTGTCTGTGCAGAGCAGCTCCTCTGTGCACACCTCTGTGTCACCACATCACTGCTGGGTTGGTTGCGTAAAGCTCTGCCTGGGGTGTTACATTTTGGGAATAATTCGACTTGGAAAAGTTCTGGATCTGTGAAGACCAAAACAAAGCTGTAAAACAGGAAAACACAAACATCTTTTTGCCTATTAACCGTTCTGCAGAGCATGTTTCCTACTGATATTTCTCTGTTGCATGAGCAGAAATATCTCAGGGACCTCTTCTGAGTGTCACGCATAAAGCGTGGAAAATGTTCATTTAATAGAAGCAATACAAAAATATTGACCTGAACGTGAAATCTTAGAAATTTTTCTCCTTGGTTCATGAATATCATGTGAAAACAGCAAGGCACTTAGTGCTGGCTGCTGCTTTCACGTTCCACAGTTTTGTTCTTGTTAGTGTTGGTTTTAAACAATATTTTTAAGCAATTGCTCGCCTCCAAAGTAGCTGAAACGCCACGTTTTGCTTTGTGTAATGGAAACTTCTAACTCATCTTTTTCTTTTCCAGCTTGTACTTCCAGAGTACCTCATCCATGCATTCTTCTGTGTCATGTTTCTCTGTGCAGCAGAGTGGCTCACACTGGGTCTCAATATGCCCTTGTTGGCTTATCATATTTGGAGGTAATTTTGGCGAGTCTGTTCCACTCAGTGAATTGTTGCTCATTCTCCTGTTGCCGTGTTCCTGTCCCGTGTTCTGTGCCTTGGGAAAACACAGATGCTTTCTGGGAAAGTTTAGGTCATGGTTGTACAATAAGAACCATCACCTGGCTTTCTCATGTGTTTTTATTTTTTATTCTCTTGTGCTGTGCAAGAATTGAGTTGTGTTGTGTGTGTTAAGTTGCTGATGTGCCAGAGGTGCACTGAGACAATTCCCAATGTGGAATGCCAGTGGGAGTGGTGACTCCATTCTCCTCTCCCATTCCACAAGACATGGGAATTGCATCTCTGTGGAGGTTGTTACTCCTTGTCTCAGCTGTGGCTTTCCCTGGTGGGTGGGGGCAGGACCCACATTCCTGTGGCTGTCCCCCCCACTCCTGCCTGTGCCTCGTTGCAGGTACATGAGCAGACCCGTGATGAGCGGCCCGGGGCTCTACGATCCCACGACCATCATGAATGCAGATATTTTAGCCTATTGCCAGAAAGAAGGATGGTGCAAATTAGCATTCTACCTTCTATCTTTTTTTTACTACCTATATGGGTAAGTTTTCCTCTCCAGTCTGAAGTTTTGGCTCCGTGCAGAGAGAAGTGCTGTCCATAGGAATATGTTCCTTCCCGTGCTGGAAGGGAGCCTGTGAGAGCTGGAGAGGGACTTTGGACAAGGGTGTGTAGTGATAGGACACAGGGAATGGCTTCCCACTGCCAGGGGGCAGGGTCAGGTGGGATATTGGGAAGGAATTGTTCCCTGTGAGGGTAGGGAGGCCCTGGCACAGGGTGCCAGAGAAGCTGTGGCTGCCCCTGGATCCCTGGAAGTTTTCCAGGTCAGGTTGGAGGGGGCTTGGAGCTACCTGGCCTAGCCAAAGGTGTCTCAGCCCATGGCAGGGGTTGGAGTGAGATGATCTATAAGGTCCTTCAAACCCAAAACATGCTGGGAATGTGTATAATCAACACATTGCCAACTTTACTGAAAAAGAATCCACATTCACCACTGATTCTCCTTTAAAACACAAATCCTGATTTGATCAGAATTACTATTTTGAATCTCTGTTTCATGACGTTAAACTGAAAAGCTCCAAACTTTCCTTATGTTAAGCATAATGCAATAAATCCCCAGAGTATTTTCATTAAGAAGCTGAAACATTGTTTTCAGAGGAAAATATTTGATGTAAATATGATTTTGTTGAAGTCAAAAGTAGAAGAGTCATTGTCTTAAATCTTCAGTCACAATCTAGTTATCTCACATGGACGTGTTCCTTGTAATATACACTGTTACAATTGAATATGTAACACTAATCAAAATGATGCATCTTAATACTTTTATTTTCTTTTGCAGCATGATTTATGTTCTGGTGAGCTCTTAAGAAGACATTCAGCAAGCTTTGTTCCAGTTAAGTGCATGCAAAAGCCACAAAAAACATGGATTCTTTACAAGAAGAACCTCTGACCAAGATTAAATCCGGAACCTGATGTTCACAATTGAGTTAGAAAACAATGACTCCCCTATTTTTAAAATATTTCCACATTTTATACTTGTGGAAAGACTGTTTTCTTATATTTTACTGGGACGCTGAAATTAATGAATTATGTGTAAATTAATATAAAGATGTCTGGGGTTTGAAAAGTTTTGACTTTGCACTCCATAAGGAACAGCCATAACCTTTGAGTAGGTGTTGGTTACTACTTAGCCTTAGTACTCTAGGGATTTGCTGTAGGATGGGCTTGGTAGTGGCTCACTTGGACTTGTGTTTCCCACTCTTATCTAAATCTGCCCTCGCTCCAAGTGCTTGGGAAGGACTGGAATGCTCTGTGTTTTGCCTGTAGGTGATGTTGGTCTTAGGATATTCATGGACACAAATGCAAAAATAGTCCTATTTTGGTTTATTTTGGTTTTTTTTTCTATCTGGTTAATCTTTCCCTGTATGTGCATGGTCCAGAGCCTTCTGTATCTTCTCTGGACATTATCCCTGCTTTAATCTCGAGCCTGTGTCATTGTAGTAGGAGAAGCTGAATTGACCATGGAGGAATGAATTTAAATGTTTTTGGTTTTTTTTTTTAATGTCTCTGCTGTCTCATTAACAAATGGACAAACCTCCAACTTTTCTCAAGTCCAACAATGAAAACACTCTTGGGTTTAAGAGTAGCAAATACTACAGACTTTTTCAAAGCAGAAAGTGAGATTGTGAAACTGCCCCGCTGTTCCTTAGTGCAATAAATGACAATAAAAAACAAATCTCAAATTCAGAAACACTTCTTTTTATCTGGTGCCTTTTGTTATGTTTTTAAATTCAGCAGATCCTCACTGTGTTCATCAGTCGTTTTACAGCAGATAATTGCATTCCCTTTAAAAATAAAACATGGAATTGAGTTACCTCTGGAAAAGGGAAGCTCTGATTTCCTGCTTTTTTCATGAAGTTAAATAGCAGATGGGCAGGGGAGGATGTTTCAGATAAATATTCCATTATAAATTGTGACTGTGAGCAGCTGCTTAATTTGTGAGTAATAATTAGGGATCTTCTTCATTTACCTGTGCTGGAGAACAATGCAGTTTCCCTGATCTAGTAAAACTTTTTTTTTTGCATAAACTGTGTATTTGTTCACTTGGGGTCTCTTGGGTGTTAAGAGGCAATAAAAGTTGCATGAGTTGCTGCACTGGGTTCTGCCAGAAATCCAGATATTCCAGCACTGGTGTGTTGGGCAGTGGCAATAGCTGAGCAAAGGAATAAAGTCTGGGTTCCCAGGGGATGTAGAGTGGCAGGTTCTAGTTTTTTAAATATAAGGGTGGTAAGAGAATTCAGGCTGTGATAACTTCAGATTCTTTCCTAAGTAATAATAGTCCTGACAGCTTATTGCTTTGTACATAAAATTGGTTTTCTCACATTGCCTTGCATTTATTAAGCATTTCCCATGCCCTTACTGCTCAAGCATTCAGCAGTCCATAATTATGATTGCACAAGGAAACAAATAATTTTTAGCTTTTCACAGAAGAATTTTTGAGAGGCATTTTTGGAAACTCATGAATATTGTTCCTATTGGATCATTTTTATTTTTCTGCTGCTTGGCTCCTCCAGAGATGTAAGAGATGACTTCAGCCTGTGGAAGCAAAGCTCATTAAACCTTTCTTATGTTTGTATATTTATTAATCCATTATGGAAACGAGACTGGCTGCCTGTAGCCCCTGGCTCTCCTCAGCCTTCTAAACAAACATCTCGTTCTCTTGGCATTTGGGTTGGTTTGAGCCAAATTCCAAACTGGAATAAACAAGGCAGGCCTGACTGAGCCCAACTGACAGCTGCTCCAGGTCCTGCAACGTCAGCCTCACGCCCCAGCAGTGCTGGAGTAACCCTGTGTAATGCCCTGCTGGAGTACCAGGCCTTTGGCATTAAAACATGGACCTGATGGTTGTTTTTGTAGTTCCAGGAGGCAAAACATTAAGGAGAAAATAAAGAACATTTCTCTTGCCCTTAGCAAGCTTCTTGCTGAGTCATGTGATAAATATTTAATATCTGAAAACCATTAGTTGCAAGGATTAAGTAGTGAGCATTTAGGGCAGGGTATTTGCTGTAAATGATTCTATGCTGTGGAAACTGGAAAAGTTCCTATTGTTTGCCGAAAGAGTGGGGAAGGGAATGGCAATGAAACAAATTAATCTGCAGAAATCACCTTTGAGCTCAGGCATCTTAGTTCAAATGTTAAAAGATAAATTCTGAAGTTCACAAAGCAGGAACTTGTACTCAACCCCCCTGGTGCTGTGTGGAGTCAAAGGTCCCGAACTTTATCAAGAACCAGGAGCTGTTTCATCTTCCTTTTGTGAATGGATATGGTGAAACAGGAGGGCTGGGGACTGTCAGGACTGTTCCTGTGAGATCCTCCCAGCCACAGGTGATTGTTTGTTTACTTTGTGCTGGCAGCTCACCCACGCAGCTGCAGCAGTGTCTTCCTGCCACTGTCACCTACAGCCCCCTCCCTGCTGGCTCTGTCACAGACTTGTGGTACAGCACCTCCTGCTTTTGGGATGAGGAGACTCCTTCCCAAATAGCCCTCAACACATTGAGCAGAACCAGGACATTTTAGAATGAGTTGTTAAGAGCTCGTAAGGGGTCAGTGCTCCAGCTTGACTTTACAGCAGAGCTGAGGGTGTGAGGGTGTTTTTAAACAACTCCAGAGATTGAGTTTTTACCCAGCTCCATTATCCCAGCAAGAACAGCAACGGACACAAACACACTTGTATTTTTCAGGCAGTGAATATTAAAGCCACCAAAGAGAGGAAGATGTCCTCTAGCATTTCCTTCCCCATCCCAATACTTTACACAAAGATTTGGAAAGCAGCAGCTTGTGTCACACAGAGAGGAGAGGTCAGCACTGAGAGGAGAGGTCAGGAGAAAGCAGTCTTGTCCAGGAGTTTTCCACACAGACACAGAGATGCCCATGGCAGGATCAGCTACCGTGATGCCGATCTCAGCCCCAGGTCCTTTGTTGCCAGGTGTGCAGCCAGCTTCTCCCGGAAGTCATGCAGGAAATTGTACTGCTGGAAAATCACAACCAGGAATGCAGTGAGGGCTCTGTACTCTCACAAGAGGCACTCCCTGTCCTAAAAAGCTGTTTGATACACGTGGATGAAAACTGCACCCTCTGGTCCGTTTGTTCTTTGTGTGCTTACTCCTCATCCTCTGGGATTTTTCAGTGTCAGTCACAGATTCCATGGATCTTTGGCTTGGATCCTGTGGTTCCCCATTACGGCCACAGGTGATGCTCTACTCCAATGTAATGCAAAACATCCTCCTCAGAGGCAGGAGGTGTCAGAATTCAAAGCTGCTTTATTTTGAATCATGGAATCATTTAGTTGGAAAATCTCTCTAAGATCTTTGAGTCCGACATTCCCCCAGCACTCCAAGGCCACCACTACCCCACATCCCCAAGTGCCACATCCACACAGCTTTTAAATCCCTCCAGAGATGGAGACTCCACCACTGCCCTGGGCAGCTCTGCCAAGGCTACACAACCCTTTCAGAAGAAATTTTCCCTGTTATCCAACTTAACCTTTTCTGGCACAACTTGAGGCCTTTTCCTCTTGTCCTGTCAGCCATTCCCTGGGAGGGGCTGTTCCTGAAAACAGGAAAGAGCTCAAACCCCAGAGAGCAGCTGCTGGAAAGAGAGGGATCTCTCTGGGAAGTGAAGGAGGGGTCTGCCCGAGCTGTCCCTGGTGTCTGGACCTGTGTATCACCTCTGCAGCCCCATTACCTTGATGGTCTGAATGGCCCCTGATCCTCTCAGGTTCCTGACGGTCTCTATCACCTGCTGAGGTGTCAGAGTGTCCGAAAGCTGGAGCAGCAGACAGGCAGCCACTGTGAGGGAAAGCATTTACACTTGGATGCTGCTGAGCACCTCTGACTGCACACAGACACAGGTTTGTCCCATAAAAACCACCCTGGCAAACCTACTGGGGTCCCAGAGATGCTGGATCTCTTCAGAATCCTTTTTCTGCCTGCTGCTCCTGCCTAAGCCTATGGGCTTTGGAAACAGGTAAAAACTCTCCCAGTTTTCCCCTGCCTTCCCAGCAGCATCTGGGATGCAATTCCTGGACTTCTCAGGAATGAATGCCAGTACACCCAGTTAATTCCCCTTCGTATATTCTGGCCATATCACCACCCCTTTCTTCTGGGAACACACAGTAACTAATGCTCCTGAGAGCTTTAAGGGGAAAACTGGGATGAAGAGCAATGCAGAAGAATAAGTTAATCTCCTTTATGTAATTGGGCTGCTCCTGATAGTGGCAATGTGCATTGCATCTACAATGAAGCTTCCAGCAGAATTGGGCTCCATGGGTTTGTGGGATGGGTTAGTCAGGGAGGGGGACAAGTTCTTACCGAGACAGGAGCGTCCAAGGCCACCATAGCAGCTGGGAGAGAAGAAAAGATCAGGTTGTGAAAAGCTGTTGCAAACTGCAGCACCCAGGGACCCCCCAACATGTAAATATATGGACACAGTTCTTGCCTTAATATAATCAAGAGAAGCAGTGGTACTCATGCTGGAATGATTTTTGTCTTTTCTTTTATATCCCTTTTACACAGCTCTCTGTATCCACAATTATCAGAATGCACACTTGTAACCTTTTACTCAGTTCAGTGCTCAGTGCTCTGTGAGTGTTCTGCAGGCCTGAGCCTGAACAGCCCAGAGCTGCAGAGCCAGGGACACCAAACATTCCCACTGGCTCAGGAAGCCAAGGGCTCTGAGCAGGACAGATTCTGGAAAGTCGAGCTGAGCCCAGCCCAGCCCCAGCATTGGGCTCCCTTGTTGGATCTGGGCTGTGGAAAGTCTAGAACTGGTGTGTGTGACTGACGGGGGTGCATTTGCCACGCTGGCACCTGGGTGAAGTGGATGCATCCAACAGGATCCTGATTCAAATACTGAGGGAAAGACCCCACCCCTCTTAACCGTGTCTGGCTTCATTTTCCTGACACCAGGAAAAAGGCATCAGTACAAGAAAGTCACAACAAGAATTTCTCCTTATTTTCTATATTCTATTTCTATACCTACAGGGATTTATCCTATTTATTCTCCAGACCTTCTGTGTATTTCCAAGAAAACTTCAATTTTAAAGTTCCCCTTCATTCCTGGTTATTAGCCAGCCACAGGAGGGCAGGAAATAGCACGAGGATGGACAATCTCAAATTTCTTTAAATCCTACTCCAGATTAAGGGTTTGAGGACAGTTGTGAGGAGAGCAGCAGGGTTCTGTGCCAGCAGGAAGACCAAGGACGCAGTGGATGTCTGTACAGGAAGCTGTCAGTGGGATCATGAAATTTGGAAAGTTCTTCCCCTCTCTTCTGAGCTCAGCTAAATAAATCCCTTTAAACCGGTTCATGGAATTTAGGAGTGAATTTTGCACTGCTGGAACCCACTGAGGCCTTGATAAATAGTCCAGGGGTGTGTTACAGAATCATAGAGTAGTTTGGGTTGGAAGGGACCATAGAGTCACTTCATTCCAACCCCCCTGCCATGGGCAAGGACACCTTTCACTGGATCAGATTGTTCCAAGGCCTGTCCAGCCTGGCCTGGAACACTTCCAGGGACAGGGCAGTCAAAACCTCTGACAAAGAAATGTTTTAGCTCCCAACTCAATCTGTACACTTGAGATCCAGGTAGGTTGGGAGCAAGGAACCCTGTGGTGCCATTCAAAACACTTTGAAAATTTTGCTGGACAGAGCAAGGGGAAATGGGACATTCTAATCTTGAAACGGGACATTCTGATCTTTCAAAGGAAGAACTCTCTCCAAAAAGTGCAGGAGGAGGAACAAGCAGACACAGCATGAACTAACCCTAAAGAACACAACTGCCATTTCACAGTGTCCTGTTTCCCCTGCTCATACATCTGAGAGAAGCTGGCATTCTTTACAGGAATGTGGGGTGATGGGGAGGCAGGCAGAACCTACTGTATCATTGTTTTCCGCTTGTTTTCCAGGCAGCTCTTGAGCTCCTCCAGGATCTTGCAGCAGGTGGCAATGTCAGGAGCATTCCCATCAAGGATGGGATGGTGGTGCACACACATCCCATGCTCTTGGTAGGTGTTGATGAGGTTTGGCACTCGGTACATTGAGAGCTCTCCTTTGGTACAGAGCACAAAGATATCCTGGATCCCACAGCTCTTCAGTTCTCCTGCCAATGGATTAAGACACTTGCAGATAAACAAAGGCCTATCAAGCTTTAGATAAGCACCTTGGTGTTGAGTCTCTTGTTTAATCTCTGGGGCCAAGATAAGAGGAGTGAGGAATTTTGTTTTGAGCATTGTTCCCTTCCACTGAGTCTCTCCCACATTTCCCTTCAGCATATCCAGGAGAGGAATGTTCTCAGTTCAGAGGGAATCCTGAGAGAAGTCTCACTGGAGAGCACACCAGCATTAAGGACAGCCTGTTAACCACTTAAGTATGTTTCTGTCCCATCTCCAGTTAAAATCACAGAATCCCAGGATGGTTTGCGTTGGAAGGGACTTTAAAGCCCATCTTGTTCCACCCCATGCCATGGGCAGGGACACCTTCCACTATCCCAGCTTGCTCCAACCCCTGTCCAGCCTGGCCTGGAAAACTTCCAAGGATCCAAGGGCAGCCACAGCTTCTCTGTGCCAGGGCCTTCCCACCCTCACAGCCAGGAATTTCTTCCTAACCTTGACTTAACCAAACACTAAAGAGCTGTTAGCCTCCATTCTTTAGTGCTTGCAGCTGAGTACTCAGCACAAATCTTAATGTATTTCCATCTTTTCTATCCCAGTTTCACTTTTCTCTGGCAATAAGGAAGATTACAAGTCTGTAATTCATCTTGATCCCAGCTGCTCTGAAGATGCCTTGTGAGTACTGTGCAGCTCCAATAGTCAGGAAATATCCTGACTATTTACCCATGTTCATAAAGAAGCTGCAGAGGAGGGGGCACTGCACACCCAAAAGGGATCTGCAGTCATGGTGAGGACTCTGACAAGACATTTGCTGCAGCTGCAGGTTGTTCTTGCCCTTGACACAAAGAAGACTCACCTACATCTTTCTGAAGGTTTCTTCTGACATTCTTAAACCTGCAACCTGCAACAAGTTATGAATAACAGGTCCAGGTAAGTGACATTTATGGGATGGCTGCTGCAGCTGAAGAACAGAGCACAGGCAGCCTCCCCCCAAACCCAAAGCAACAACAAAGCCCCACCCCGAGAAAACACAGCTCTTGTTTTTGCAAGTAGATCCCCAGTGCAGAGGACAGTTTAAACACCATTATCTGCTTAATACTGTAATGTAATAGGATTAAAGAAAGAAATCTGCCCAAGTTTTAAGGTGCTTTGTATTTTCCAGATGAAAAGTTTTGGATATTTTAAGTCAGGATACAGCATAAATGCCCCGCCCCACAAAACAAAAAATAATCCAACAAATAAAAGGGCTGGACAAAGATCACTTCAGAGTTGAGTGGAGATTCACCATGGCTGCAGTTTAGGTAGTTAAAAATGCAGTCAAAGCTTCTATGTTTACTTTTATAACTTTAAAAAATGTGATCTGGCACTAAGATATTCTCTAGATTAGCTTTGGTGTTTCCAAAATACTTATTCCAGTGGTAGATTACAAAGGAAGTCACCCACAATATAGAATTTTAGGGTACAAGGTATTACTCCTCTTCAGCTTTCAAATATGCCTGCAAATTTCCATGAATGCTTCCTACCTGGAAGTGAACATAATCCCAGTAGTTCTGAAGGGTAGACAGGAGACAAAGACAACCTATTGGAAAATAAAAAGTAAAATAAGTGAAAATCAGAAGGGAAGATTTCAATTATTTAAATGCAAAAATATCTTTAGAGGAGGTGTCGAGAGGGTGGGGCCCTCTTTCACCAGTATCTGGTGGGAGGATGAGGAACAACAAGCCCAAAATGAAACATGTGAAGTAAACACGAGGCAAAGTTACTTTGAGGGTGACAAAATCAGAGAATGGTTTGGGTAGGAGGGGACCTTAAAAATCATCTTGTTCCATCCCCCTGCCATGGGCAGGGACATCTTCCACTGTCTCAGGCTGCTCCAAGCCCCGTTCAGCCTGGCCTTGGGCACTTCCAGGGATCCAGGGGCAGCCACAGCTTCTCTGGGCACCCTGTGCCAGGGCCTCCCCACCCTGAGAATAAAGAACAGAGGCCTGGAACGGGCTGCCCAGGGAAGGTGTGAGGTCTCCTTCCCTGGAAACATTCCAAACCCACCTGGATGTGATCCTTGGCCTGCTTGGGCAGGGGGGTTGCACCAGCTGGGCTCCAGAGGCCCCTTCCAAGCCCGGCCACATCCACTGACAATTCCCCAGCACCACTTTAATCCCTCTCATGGGCACCACGGGGCCAGCCCCACCCTCGAAGGCCACCAGAGCCCAGCTCGGCTTTCCTTCGCGAAAATAAACCCCTCTTGTTTCTCAGGAGAGGAATTTAATACAATTTCCTGAGGGAAAGGACCCCGCGGGTGCCGCCTCACCAGGAGATCTGGAGCGGGCTCGGGTTCTCCTCGTCGGCCTCATCGTCTGAGGAGGTGAAGCCGTCGGGAGGCGCCGCAGCGGGCTGCGGGGGCTTCACCATGGGGCCGGGACCCTCGGCGGTATCAGGGTTCGGGTTCGGGTCCGGGTCTCGATCCTGATCCTGATCCCGGTCCCGATCCCCGTCCCTCAGCGGTTTCACCATGGCGCCTCTCCCCGCCACCGCCCGTTCAAATTGGCCCCGCCCACCTTCCCGTTGTCCAATGGGAAGCTGCGGCTCAGCCGGGGCGTGGAAAGCCAAGCAGCCCTTCCCCACGGCTTTATGAAAGAGGCGCTCTGATTGGTGAGCAACAGAGGGGCGGGCTTTAATAGGCAAACAGCTGTGGTGATCTCTGCGCTGATTGGCTGAGGCGTCGAGGCGGGAAGGAGGAGTCTCGAGCGCTGGGGGCGGGGCTCCGTGAGGGCTCCGTGAGGGCTCCATGAAGGGTCTGTGAGACATCTGTGAGGGATCCGTGAAGGATCTGTGAGAGATCTGGGGCTCCGTGAGGGATCTGGGGCTCCTTGAGGGCTCCGTGAGGGCTC
>JAHLSL010000007.1:505976-660620 GCA_025920805.1 Petroica traversi | reverse complement strand
TCCGTGAGGGATCCGTGAGGGATCTGTGAGAGATCTGGGGCTCCGTGAGGGATCCGTGAAGGATCTGTGAGGGATCCGTGAGCGATCTGTGAGAGATCTGGGGCTCCGTGACGGCTCCGGGGCTCCATGAGGGCTCCAGCGAGGGGCGCGGGCAGATCTCTCTGACCTCATTCCCTTTTAAATCCCTTAGGGGTTGTTTCCATAACTCTCTGCGATTGTCCCACTGGTTCTTACAAATGACAGGGCAAGGGGGAACGAATTCACAAAATGAGAGGGGTAGGGTTGAAGGACATATTGGTAAGAAACTCTTCCTTGAGAGGGACGTGAGGCCTGGCACAGGTTGCCACAGAAGCTGTGCCTGCACCACCCTTAGCAATGTTCTAAGATCAGCTTGTACTGGATTTGCGGCAACCTGGTCTAGTGGAAGGTGCCTGTTGATGGCACAGGGTGGAACTAGATGGGCTTTAAATTCCCTTTCAATCCAAAACACTCTGTGATTCCATAATAAAACATGGAGGTGGATGTGAGCTTTTACTGACAGAACATGCAAGAGCAGGGATGATCTTGAGCGGGGGCCTTGTGGAGGTTTTGGGTGGTCAATTCTTTGTGCAGAGAGCACAGGAGTTTCTAACAGCAGAAAATGAGCAATTTCTGCCCTTTTAAACCATGAACTTAATGTCAAATATTCTTATCATGGTGCTGCTTTCAATCTTGCTGTAAAAATAGTTTTTTTTAAGGCTCTTACATGGAGTTTTTAATCTGAATTTAACTAGCATGAAGGATGGCTCCAGAGAGGAAAAAATATTTTTGGCTCCCTCTTTTTAAGATCTGGGCTGTTGCCTGTGCTTAGGGCATTCCAATAGATCTCTTTATGCAGAATTTCTGGTTTATTCTGTAACTCTGGCCATTAATTAAGAGGCAAAAATAAATACATTAACAGAGTGGGATTTTGTTTTTTAAAGGTATATTAAGGTATTTCTACAGCCCATGTTTATACATAGAGCTACACTGTGAAGGAGCCAGGCACAAACAACGAGTTTTGGCATCAGTTTAGAGGATGATGCCATGGAGACTTCCAGAGATGTTCCAAGTCAAAGGAAGGGCTGGGCACAAGTAGTTTGAGCTTGGTGGGATTCCCAGTAGGATCAGTGTAAGATCTCCAGGTGTGGAGATTTTAAATTTTAGTCCTACATTAGTAACTTTGGTTGCACAGCTGGAAGTTTTATTGACACCTGCCTGAGAAGGATTGTAGGAGCAAATTGCTCGGAATGGCAGGATTTAGGATGGGTTTGGGGAATGAAGAAACAGATGATGAGAGAATCAAGCAGAAGATGAGTTTATTAAAACCCAGAATGTGATAGCAGAGGTACAAAAATTACATTACTGAGCATAATGGGGAATTAAAACAATCCAGATGTTGCAGACTATGATTGACTATGGGAAGAAATACACCCTAAGGATTGAGGCAACATGAGGACAGCCAGTCACTGTAGCTGCAAATATGATTTTAATAACTCAGGAAAGTCACAAAGGAGCAGGTATGTTGCTTGCTTTTGTTTTTTAGCTGTGGTCCTATTAGATATAATGTGCAGCACTTGTACTCGGATAAAAATATGAATTTTCCTGTATTTTTTCCCCTGTGATTGATTTTTGCCTATACAGGAGAAAGTTATTGCAGATTGGAACTCTGGGAATTGTACCTTTATGGAAGCAGCAGCATGAGGCTGATAAATAAATATAAAAAGAGTCACAATGGTAACGTTCCTGATCCTTCTTTGAAAGGATCAAAAGAATTCTCAGGAATTTGGGTGCCTTCAAGTAGGGGAAATCATAATGGTATTGCAGAGAATCTAAAAAGGGTGATAATGGCTGTGACAGAAATAAATAGGAATTGTAAGTGTGAAATTTGAACTAGATATGGGAAAAAGATTGGGAAACAGCACCCCAAATTCAAACTTGAGGAAGTACTGTGAATTTCCTTATTGGCCTTGGCATCTCCCAGAATTAAATGACAAATGTTGTGTTTATTAGCTGATTACCTACCAGGGTTTTCTGTTTATATCTTAAATTGAGCTGTTGCCCAGCATATCAAATTGGGATGTGCTATAGATTGTTTGTAGGAAAAAATAATTTTCTGCCAAAAAGTGTCCTTTTGACATACAAAAAAAGAGCATCAGCATCAAGGTTTTACATTCTGGAAGTCTTTATCAGTTCATAGACTTGGGGGCCTGTATCAAGTGAATAAAAATAGTCAAAGGCATAGATTGAAAAATATAATTTAGAAGATTTAATTGGTGAAAGGTATTATTTGATCAGAATTTTATTTGGGCTTTTAGATAATCGGCTGGATCAGGAGCTGCTGTCAGATGTTCCTGTGAGCACATCTGGCTCTTGTGTCTGCCTACACCAACCAAAGACAAAAGTGAAGAGCTTTATACCCCAAGTTCATAACTTTTCATACCAGTAAAGTGTTAAAATTCCAACTGCCAGACAAGTACAGTCAAGCCTAACCTGGCTTTGCTGTCCCTGGGTCATGGGAAGAGCCCTCATCCCTGGGGACAGTGCAGTGCTGCAGGGATGTGGCATCTTCTGTCTGCCATTCAGCACTCAGGTTTCATGGACAGAATAAATAATTGATTTACATCAGGTAAAAGCTCAGAAGGGATGTGAGGGTGTGTGGCAGAGACAGCCAGGGAGTGCTGTGAAACAAGGAGTGGAGGAGCTTGACGGTGCATCCTCTTAGGTGAAAGAAACCTTGAACAAACACACTCTATAGATGTATTCTTTCCCTGCAAATGGATAAAATCAGATTTAAAATATCCAAATCATCAAAATAATTTGAAGAACATTGGTAACTGATAACTCCAGGCAGTCATCTCTAATGTCACTTCTCATTTCATGTCTCAGTTTCTGGAAGTTTTAGTAAGATTAATTAATTCATGTGGTGTCCCAGGACTGTTTGGGAGTACTCCACCAGCCATATCACCAGAACATCCCACAGGGAATCATTTTACTTTTCCAGGTTGTTGTTTATGGAGGGAAAAAAGCAACAGGTGGAACAGAGTTTCAAGATTTTCAAGTATCTTCTCTTTTTTTCCTCCCCTCCCTTTTCAATTGTATGTTTGTAGAAAATGGAATCCCTGCATTGTCACCACCTGACAATGAGGATCTGAATGGGAAGTTCTTGTTATGCAAAATAAAATTGTGTAATGTTTGGAGAAACAGTTGGAACTTGAGACAGAAAAGAAACCTAGAATGGCAAGCATGATTTTGAGAGGTTCTATAGATTTTCCTCAGTGTTGGTTCTTCAGCCACACTTGAGTTTGTTTAGTTTGGGGCTCCTAAAACTGTGCCAAAAAAAACACTGATAAAAAGCATTGTGAATGGTGACTGCTCTGATCCAAAACATTTGCTGAAGGCAGGTTCTTTGCAAGATTTGTTATTTCAGAATAACAAGCAATTGCTCTCCTACTCCAAATTGTTGGAGGAACCTTTTTATTCTTCATGTGCACATGGGTTTCTCTTGCTTTCCATCACAGCCCAAATACACTGGTGGCAGTTACAGGCACTGGATTTATGGATTGTTTTGCCAAGAGAGTACAATGGAGTTGGAGTTGCAAGACAGTCAGAGGGATGGAAGTGTGCGGCAGCTCTGTTTTTCATAAAATAATTATTTAAAAACAAGATTTTCTTTACTGTATGACTCCATTTATATTTCAGACTGAAATTGCCTGTCAGAAAAAAAGAAGCCTTGAAAATATTTGTAACTTACTTTTTAGTACAGTTTGGTTTGATTATAACTTTCCTATGTGAGCCCTACTGGAATACAAGTAAAAATCAGTAATTCCAGTACCTGAAGAGAACCTGCACGAAATATGGGGATAGACTTTTTACAAAAGCCTGGAGTGACAGGAAAAGAGGGGATGGGTTCCCAGTGCCAGAGAGCAGGGTTAGATGGGATATTGGGGAGGAATTCCTGGTGAAGGGTGGGGAGGCCCTCGCATGGGGTGCCCAGATTTGCTGTGGCTGCCCCTGGATCCCTGGAAGTGTCCAAGGCCAGGCTGGACAGGGCTTGGAGGAGCCTGGGACAGTGGGAGGTGTCCCTGCCCATGGCAGGGGGTGGAACTGGATGGGCTTTAAAGTCCTTTCCAACCCAAACCAGTCTCTGCGATCCTCGCTGGTTTTCATCTCTTTTAAGCAGTAGAGGGCGATCTTGTATTAAAAATTTAGGCTTTACCCCCATCGAAGCCTTTCCCTTACGAATTGTTATCAAAAGAATGTAGGTTTTTATCTCTAGGAACATACAGGATCAGATGTCTGTATTATTCTGTGTAAATGTTATCTTTGTCAGAGATACTCGCAGTAACTATCAGGTTTTACACCATACAGCAACGTTGCTCTGTAGTAAGTGAGAATTACTGAAGTAAACCCATTATGACACTAATGGAGCAAATAATAGAGCTCACTGTGCAAGCACACTGTAAAAGTCTGGTGTGTTGAGTAATATTCAACAAGTCTTTTGAAATTAATTTTTTTCGATTTAAGAAAATAAAATTATTTGGTTTAGTATGTTACATGAAGGTTGAGAGAACAACATGCTAAATGTATTGTGTATTTATTTCAGTCTGGGAAGTGTCTGCCCTTCATCTGGGCACACGGAGATGCCGGACTGCAAATCGAGGTGCTGAGCCACTCTGCAGTGCTCAGGTGGGGAGCCCTCTTTACACAGATTGTTCTTATGAGTGTGGAGTCTGCCTGAGCTAAAGCTCAAAGATTATTGCTTCACTTCCTCAGACAGTAAGAGAGCTGACACGTATTCTTTGCTGGTAGAGTTTTTAAACTGTTTTTTAACTCTTTTATTTTGTGTAACGGTTTGTATCCCTGACGTGTCACCTGGAGTGCTAAAGCATTTGGTCCCTGTGAAGGAGAATGACTGAGCCATTGCAGATGGCCTGGCTTGATAAACTTCTTTGTCAATTAATCTGTTGCAAATGCCCTCAGTCTTCTGAATGGGTTTTCCTCTCGCAGCCCTGTGATAGTTCCCTATGGCTCCAGGATGGAACAATCCTGGGCAGTAAAGAGATTGAGATAATGACAGTCCATGGTGACAGCAGGGCTGGCAGAGCCAGCCTGGGGGAAGAAAGACACGTACTTGCCAATAGAAATACCTCCATCCTTTGGGAATTGTAGCTTGGGAATCAAAGCTGACCTCATAGACAAGAATGATGGAGAACAAGCTTTTGATTTATGACTGGATGAAGCTCAAAGTCTGCCCTTCTGATCCTTCTTTACAACACACCTTTTGTATTTTATATGAGCTCTTTCACTTTATTCTCAGAATGTTATCTCTTGGGGTATCGTTTTTAAGTCTTTCAGTGTTCTAATAGTTCACTCATCTCCTTCATAGTAGTTAGTTTTTGTTTTTTAATGAAGCTAAAATCCCCTTTTAGTATCACAAGTAAACTGTCATTTATATTTAACATGACTGATCAGCTGTTTTGCTTTTTTATTTTTTATTTTTTTATTTTTTGTATTTTTTTCTGAGTTTAATGAAAGCTAAACCCGTATTTACCTTCTAGACCACAGCTAGGTAATCCCATTTGCATTCACTGGTCATTGGTTACCTCAAGTACTTACTTGCACTTGAATATGAAAAAAATTTGCATTTTGGTACTGGAATTTATGGGTCAGATCCTCAGTGAATGTTGAGATCTGCTGAGTTTGATGAAGCTGTGCTGCTTTTCACCACCAATCTCTAATTAAGGCATCCACTCTAGTGATTGAAACACTGTCCCTCTCCTGGGAATTCTGCTCTTTTCTACCTGCTCACTTTGCCTTAGAGGCTTTAGCAAAATTGTGAATTCTTTGAAAGTGTTAAAGATATGAATCTGGGTCTGAATCTTCTGTGCTTATTCTTGTGCAAGTCATCCATTGTTCATATTTTCCAAATCTTTGTTGTGCCCTCTGTGACAAGGGATAGAAAGGGCATAAAGAGCATTTATGTGCCATTTGTAGATGGGAAGGACTGTGACAGCACAAGATCAAGTGCAGCTCTCTGCATAGGAACATTGTGTGCATCAGCTCTGTGGTATCTGCGTTTGGGGTGTTTGTGTTTCCATATATCTGTCAGTCTGTCTGTCATCTGCCTCCCTGTCCCCCTGACTTATGTGGCTGTTGATAAATACCCTCCGTTGGTGATTAAAAGGAAGTGACCTCATCAGTTTGTCTTTGCAACCACAAAGGTTTGGTTGTAACGTGACATTCCATCCTATTACTCTGGTTTACACCAAATTCAACAGCTTGTGGCCTGCAGATACTCAGGATAAAGAGCAGAAAGAGACTGACCTTGACAACCTCATTTCTCATTCCTTTCTTGTTATAGGTAATATAGCTGAAAATGTGGTTTTAATTATAGTACTAATGAAAACTGAAAATCCAGACAGACACTTGACAAACTCTGGTACGCTTTATATTACATTTGTGCTAACTACAAAGTATCCAGCTGGGTGTAACATTATATCTCTTTTCCTTGAGCATCCGCCTGACTTAAGCTGTATAATTAATGTGTACTTTGGCTGCAGGTCAGCTTACAGTTGGTTTTTTAGAATTTTTACATTTTTTAAGATGTTGTAATGAAACGAATATGTTTATTACCTCTGTGCCTGCATTCCCCAGAGGGATTTAGTACCTGTGGAGGAGCACCGGCTGGGAGAACTTGAATAAAATGCCTCTGCCAGCTGAGCCTGATGCAGCAGAAGCCTGCTTTCAAAAGTGGGTGTAAGAAACAGAATCAAAGAATGTCATGTCCACAGATGTGTTTAACTTTGATTCACCTCCTTTGTATGGTTTGTTGATTTTAAGTTATGACACCAATACACAATTGCCCAAAGTAGAATTTGTGAAGGGATTTATTTCTTTTCTTTTTTCTCTGGAAAGAATTTTGTTTTCAGAACTCACCAACGAGAAACTGATGTTCTCAGCTAGAGCCAAAAGCACTAAAAGCAGGTTCCCTGCCAAGCTCCACCAGTGCACCTTCATCCTGACCTGTCTTAACTCTGCTATTCCAGTCAGGCATCTGACTGCACCAGCATGTGCATGTAATCGTGTTAAATAAAATCCCGGTTTTCATGATATGGACAAATGCTCTCTTGGGACAGCACTGAAATTAGCTTTGAAGGAATTTTATTCTGATGTAAGGCAAAGCTGAAATCGGGTTACAAATGATAAAAATCTGAATACTTGTGTTACACTGCTGTTCTCAAGGACCTGCTGCGGAACCTGAAATTTTTCTTAACAAAAGTATTAGTGTGTTTCTCATGCCAAACTTCCAAAAAACATTTCTGACATAAAAGGAAATAGCTGCAGCACAACCACACTCACAGCAGGGACCACAAGGTGTTACTTGTAGAAATGAATGCATAATGATTTTCAAATGAACTTTTCTGGCATGTTCCTGTGGCCAGTAATGTGATTTGATGTTTGTGTGAGCGCACAAAGCTCATATCTTCATAACCTATCTGCAGCTGTGCTCTAAACTTGTTTGGGGATACAGATCATCTGAGGCAAGTTTGATTTTTCTCTAACAGCCTCAAATTGTTTCTGCTTTCTGCCAAACATGGATGTTAAAAAAAAGAGCTTCTTATGAAAAATTATTCATGAGCAGCTTTGCTAATGTTTAACTGAGTTTAGAAAGACTGAGTCCAACTGGTCAAAAGGTCTCCCCAAAAGACTGCAGCAACAGGTGATTGTTTTTAAAAACTGCCTTTCTAAAAAGGATTGCTGGGTAGAATCCCTCAAAGGCTGTAACTTGTTCTGGAAGAAATTTTGGAAGGCATAATGCTAAAGAGATACATTTCCTTTGTTCAAAGGAGGGTAGGGATTTTGGAATTAGCCATTTTCTCCTACATTTCTGTTTCAAAAACACTGCGGAGCCTTGCATGAGCTCAGGCTCTGTCAGGCTAAGAGCACAGTCAGACACAGCTGCTGTTCCAAGGGCCTGTGGTCTGCAGAGGCACCATGGGCAAATCCCAGCTTCTCCCACAACTACTTCATTGGTTTTCACAGTGTCTGCTGAGTGCCCATTTGGCACGAGGGAGATACACTGGCATCAATTAAAGGCATTTCCCATCTCAAAGAGGAAATAACACCTGGTCTCCAGTTAGTAAACAGCTAAAAAATGAATTAAGCCAGATGTTGCTGAGCCCTTGGTATTGACACACATGGCAGTGCAGCCTTTAAAGTGTCCCTCCTGTGGCCTCTAGTTATACTGAGATCTTATTTCCCTCCTATAAACATCATGAAGAATGATTAAGCAGCAGTACCCCATTTATATCCCACATTATGCCAAGAAAAGTTCATGGCTGCATTGTTTTTTGAGTGACAGTGTAATGGGTGGGTAATGTTGTAACTTCTTTGTTTTTCCATTAACTGTGCTAAACGAACTTATAGGACAGAAGTACCAGAAAGAGTTTTGTGTTTAATATTATGCATTATTTTTCTTTGGCTTATTTTCTCCCTGTGTTAATTTGGAGTCTATTTCTCCCCCACTTTAACCATTCTACTGCTTAGTCCCATTAACCTCAATAGAATTACTGAGTATTGCTCTGCTAGGTAACACTGGCTATGGAGGGAGGTGCTGCTTTCTTAACATTTCCCCCAAGAAATCAGTGCCTTTAAGTGATAAATCCTCATCAGTGGGTGTGTTAAGTGGTTCTGGTGTGGAAAGAAGCAGGAGCTGAATTTCCTGGAGATGGAAATATTGTCCATTGTCCAATGAAGTCTTCAGTCATAAGTGTTCTGCAATTGTGTATTAGCATCCCAGGATAAAGCTGTTCTGGAAACATGGGAAAAAGTGTTAAATGTTCTGATTTGCCCACTCATACATAACCATATTTTGGTATTATACTTGTCACATGCTATATGTGGTTTGGATTAATTGTGTTTTTATAAAAGCAGCAAATAGAAGGAGGGTCAGCGTGACAGTGCCTTTCAGTTTAAATGTTGGTTTGTTGACATTGATGAGGTGTTTGTGCATGGAATTTACTGGGGTAGATTTCTCAGATGGAAATGTTTACCAGTTAACATTTCTGAGGAAGGGCTGAAGGAAAGTTGTGGGAGTTTTTTTGATGGGAAAAATATCGGGAAACAGTTAGATCTGTCTGGAGTAAACCGAAAAGTCTACATGCTGTACTTGTACCATAGCTCTCTAGGAAATGGGATTTACCTATGCACATTCTTGGGTATTTTGTATTTAGATCTTTGACTTACTTGAGCTTACAGATCTGTGAAAGTAGATTTTTAAAGTGAAGGGTTTCCTGTCCATATGGGGCACTATGTGCATGCACTGACATGTGCCTGTCCACACATGTGTGTGCTCAGCTGAGGTGGGGATGCTGGGGCTGCAGATGGACTCAGGTGCTCCATCCTCTGCCGGCAGTTTCACTCAAATAACACCTGGCAAAGCTTTATCTGCAGAGACCATCAGGAACTCACAAATGGACTCCCAGAGTAGAGGCAGGATGCAGTTTCAGTTAAATCAGACAGCACAGTTTGGGCAGCCGGACAGCTCCTTTTGACCACACAACTGAAGGGGATTAAAAATTGGAAGTACCCCAAAGTTCCTAGCACTGGCTGCAAGCTCAACAGTACAGAGAAAAACATCAGAGGAAAAATCCCTGAGGAGTTTACAGGCTAGATTACTAAGTGTAGTATTTTATACCAAATGTGCATTAACTTGAGCCTAGGATTCTCTCTTGATCCAATTTGTGCGGATTTTTTTTTCCTAATTTACGTTAATTAAAAATCATACAGTACTTGAGAGAGGATCATGTGAAGACGGGCATCAAGCACATTCAGTTCTAGAGCTGTAACTTCAGAGGATAGAAACATAATGTTCCTTAAATAGAACCTTGGTCAGGAAAACACGTGTATACATACATTATATATGTGTGTACATGTATATACATATAAACATATATACCCTTCGTTTCCTGAACTGGCCATTTTATGTTTTGGAGCTGGAAGATAACAAGGTTCTCAAAACATTAATCCTGAAAATTGAGTAATGAATAATGGATCTAAGGATAGGATTTGGCACTGAACACTAACCATGATTCTAATGAATTTAAAGACAGCTGTAGAACCAATGTGACATTTTTAAAATTAGTGAGAAGAGGTACTTTAAAGTAATAATCTTCTATCTGTGAGACCTAGATCACATAAATCGTGAAATCCATTCTTCCAGCTGTGAAGTGCAGTGTACATCCATCATGGCAGCAATATATTTCTGATATATTTCTGATATTTGGAATATGCTACATGTGGTGGCCCTGAGTTGTGTGTGGAATAGTTGTGGTGCAGCCCATGAGCTGGTTTGTACCTTGGATGCAGAGTTTATATGATGGCCAATACTCTGAAACTCGTTCAGGCAATAAATTTACTTGCCTTTGAGTTTACAAGGCAATAAACAGTTGAGGCCTTTGACCTCAACATTTACCAAATACATTTGCAGCAGTTGTGTTTATTGACAACTATTTATAGGGAAGTATTTTATATGGAATTTCACATGTGAAAGAGAACAGCTTAATTTTGCAGCTTTTATTCTTTCTGATTTCCATCTTCACTTCCTGTCTCCTTGACTTACTTTAATACCTGAAGTTAATACCTGCAGGTTAATGCTGCAAAATACTCAGCTATTGACAAAAGAGTTAATTTGAAGCTTTGAGACAGATTTTTAGATTGCCCTCTATTTGTATTTTGGATGACTGAGATGAAGGTATATGTATGCTACATTTTTGCAAGGCGTTATATAACTTTATTTTTAATTCTCTCAATTATCTTAATAGCTGTTTACTAACTTGAAAACATTTCCCATGGTTAAATGGGAGACTGTCAGGCCTGAAATAACTGGAAAGCAGAGAGGTAACAGCAACTTTAATCCCTCCCTGACACTGTCAGCTGAGTTCAGACCAGGTACTCCTGAGTAACTGTTCCCAAAACAATCCTGGCTTTTGGAGCTGTCACTTTTAAAATTTCATTGGCACTGGCCCAGCCAAATCCTTGAGTTAATGTTGAATTTCAGGCCTGAAGCATGGGACTTCAGTGTGACTGCTCGTGAGCTTAAAGATAAGGACATGCTCAAGTTCCTTGCTGGAAAGCAGCCAGCATACTTTTTATCTTGCAGCATCGTGCCTGTAAGATACTCATTTCAATCTGCTGAACCCTGATTGCCTGAGTTCTTCTAGAAAAAGAATTTCAGATCCTGTGGAATTACAGCCATTCATGTCTAAATAGCTCACCGGATTCCTGCCCTGTGTAAGTTGCTTCATGCCAATTTGCAGCAGTTGAGGATTTGCTGCAGAGTTTTGATCAGGAATTCTTTGTGCCTTTGTGTAACTGGGCTTTTTTCCATACTGCTGAGGTTTTTAACATTAGTATCTGCAGGCCAAGTGCAGCAACATTTTGAAATCTATTAAAAAAATCTTATTTAACCAGATGGTCAGACTCTCAGGTGGGTTACACAAAATATGTTTAGAAAGTAGTGTCTTAAGCTTCAATAAATCACCATAAATGGGTCCACAGTAGATTGTCATCCAATGTTGATTTTCATTCATGTGACATAAAAAAAATGGGCTGATTCTCTGGAGTGGTTCTGTCCACACAGGAAGAGGTTCATAAACAAGATGTTTTATGTATTTGGTGTGTTGAGTGTTTAAAGGGGTAAGAAATACAATTTATCAGTGCAGCCTCAGCTTGCTTTGTGAATTATGTTTACAGCCCCTATCCCAGATTCACACCCTGGAGATCTGTGGAAATAATAGGAAAGGTCACTGGCTCACATTGAGGTGGTGACAAGTTGGAGTTCTGGGGTGGGACACCACTTTCTTGGCACCTCTGTGCCTGCTTGATGAGGTGGCAGTGACACTGGGCTGGAGCTGAAGTCCTGATAGGACAGGGTGGGGGAAAGCCCATTGCTCTGTTGGGTTGGGTTTTGGATGAGCCCCAGAACCCTCTCAAGAAAATCCTTTATGCGGTTTCCTGGAAAGCTGCCTCAGTGTGGACGTTTGGCTGAGCCTGCTGTAAGGTGCAGAGAGGGATTAGGGGCCTTCAGTCCATAGGGATGGATGTGTGGAGCTTTGTTAGCACTAAACACGAGTCAAGGGGAGTAAAATGACAAAGAGGGGATAAGGCATGAGTAGCCTGTCTGTGACAGTGGGAAGGGCAGCTCCAGACCTGTCAGCACAACTGTGTGAGGAGCAAGCCAAGAGCCTGGATGCTGTTCCTGCTGCTCAAAGACTTTTCCATAGATCACTGCCTTCAATGTAAATCCTGCCCCACATGGGGCCAGGGGTGACCTTATTCCTGTCTAGAGTAGTGAACATAAAGAAAAGAAGGTGTCTTGTGCTTACTTGAGTTGACTTTTAAATTAAAACCTAATTAACTGCATTTAATTTCAGTCAATTTAAAAGTGGAGGAAGCACTATGTATAACTTATTAGTTTATATATTTGGGCAGCAGCATCTGCCTTCACTGTCAGTGTGTGTCTCAGGCATCATCCTCCCCAGAAATGCTCATTTCTAAAAAGCTCTTTTCTATTTTATTCATAAGAAATAAATACATTAATTTTAAAATGAATTGTACACTTCTCATTAGCTTAACTTAAAATCACTCCTTTATCTGCTTTGTCTTCCTTTGTGTTTAAAACAGATTTTGTATTTTCCTTTGCATACATCTGTCCTAAAGCATTAGGCTTTCACATCCTGGGTGCAGAAGAGCCTTTGGAAGGCAGTGGAAAGAAATTTCCACAAATAAAGCCTACAGAGCCTTAAGGAATTACATCATCATTCCTAGATCCCTCTGGGATTGCTCCATGTTTCTGTGAAAGAAATCACAAAGGTGCTGTTCTTTGTGACCCACAAGGATTTACTCAGAAAAACAACAATAAGAAAACTTAAAATGCATCAGAGAGTATTCATGGTCATAATTTGCTGTTGACTCCTTCCTGATAAAACATGTAGATTTTTGGGTTTTATGTTGAAAATATCTACTTTCATGGAAATTTTTTACTAAATCACAAAAGATATTTTATCTGAAAATTTGGTTTTTTATATTCTTGGGATTTTATTGATTGAAATTCATTATTTTCTACTGGAAATTTGTCAGAAATATCTACATTTCCTTGTTATTTTCAGAAAGGGGAAAAGCACTATTTCTTCATCTTTAATAAGCTTCTAATATTTTCCTGCTATTCGGTACTTTTTGGCTTTTATATTTTCATTGCAGCCTAGAATTTGGGGGATGAGGGAAGTACTTGGTACTGAAATAGCTGGAAGAGAACAGAAAAAAAAAGCACTATTGAGATTTCCTTTGGGAAGCTTCTCTTGCTGACTGGAGTTGAATCCCAGCTGCCAGGGGGTGGTTGCTGGATGTTGTTGGCCCCCCAGAGAAATTGCACACCCGGAAGGTGCTCAAAGGGAAGAACCTTCATGAGCAGTGCCTGCAGCTCCCAGGATCCTGCCAGCCTCTGGACAACACCCCTGTGTTATGGGTTTTACTCTAATATTCCCTTTTTTTCCAGGACAAGTGACCACCAGGAGTCACTGCAAGGTCTGACACACCTTTGCCTACTAATCCATATGACTGCCCTTAAAATCAAGGAACCTTTTTCCTAAATTTTTATTTTAAGTCTCAGTTGGCACCCCCAGAAGAACCCAGATGCTTTAAGTATATATATTTCACTTAAACTCTGTTACAACTTTTTAATTCTTTTTGATTAGCAACACTCCTCTTGCTCTACTAGAATTGCTTTAATAAAAAAGACACCATGTAAATCAAACAAACAAATAATCCACAAGCAAACCAAAGGTTTGTCCATTCTCATTGTAAGCCCGAGCAGGCTTTGGTAAAACACCTGAAATCTGACATGAAAGTTTTTCTGATATCAAATTGAGATCTTTTGGCATCCCTGTAAAGTTTTTCCCAAATCTGGCCAAGCTATATGGCTCTCAAAAGATTTTAGTTCACAGATGTTTAGTAGAGGCTTGTAAGGGTTTGGCAGCCAAATTCGCTGGAGTTTTCATCTCCTGATTCTTTTTCTTTGCTTCTAGTGCTGTCTCTGAAATACACAGTCAGGATAAATAAAAGGAAGAAGCACTTGATGGGAATTCCAATGGAGAAAATGGGAGGGAAGTAGGAAGCAGAGGTATCAGGAAATAGCAAATGATCTGAGTGGAAACTGTTAATTCTGTTCTCACGTATCTGTTGTGAAGACAAATTTTTTATCCGATGTGATACACTTGGATGCTATGGCAAAAGGACCATAGGAATGCCTGTGAGGAAATTGATAATTCCATATTAAATGTGGAGTTTAAGGCCATGGACAAGATAAAGCCTGGGTCTGCATGTACAATGGAAGAATAGAAAGAAATAAAATAGCTGCTTGGTTTTGAAATCAATGAGCATCTCTACAGCCAGCTCTCTCCTGGAAAACCCTAGTTCTTTCATCACGATGAATGAAGTGGTGCGCTGGTGGAAAAGAATTTTGCATGATCACCTGATGGACACTTGACTTAAAAAATGGCTGAACAAAGTTTGTGGCATTTCCTAACTTTTCGGTTCTTGGCATTGCACTGTCAATGTTATTTTTATTTTAAGGCAGTGTTTGGATGTCATAAGTTAAAGCAATGTCTTCAAAGCCTTTATTCCATCCTTAACTGCAGAGAAGCGTTCCTAATCATTGTCCGAATTAGCCTAGAGGGGCTTGTTTGTCAGACTTTCAGTCAGTGACAAATTGTTCACAGCAGCATTTTAGAAAACAAACTTCATGCCAAGTTTGCAAACGATCCTCCACGAGCTTGGGACAGTCACTTCCACACTTAGAATACATTCCCATGCAGAACTCAGGAGGTGAGATGTACAGTAACATAGTTGGCATGTCCATGTGGATTTGAGAGGCTTTCTTCTGGAAACTGCATTTGGATTTAATGCTTGAAATATTATGAAAGACCACATCCCATTTCCCTTGTAGTAAAAGGGCCCAGTGCCTTTGTCAGTGCAGCAGGAGCACTAATGAGGGTCCTGGCTCAGGGCTGCCATCTGTAAAAGAGTTAAGCATATTCTGATCGTTGTTATATCATTAAGGGCGTACTTAACCCCACCGACTTAATGAGGAACATGCAGCCCTAAAGGTAATCACATACATAAGTGCTCTGCTGAAAAGGGATTGATTTAAACCTGATACAACTCTGCAACTCCTCCTGTTCACCGAGCACCCATTCAAATTGCTTCCTTAACTACAGGGTGGGTGTACACCTTGTGGAGGTGGCTTTGAGCAGCAAAGCTGAACTGCTTCTCCCAGAGCTATAGTAGCAAAATATGGCTGAGAAACACCTGCAGAGGTTCTTGATCACATGGGTGCTCAGCTGTGATCCACAGGCTGCAGTAGTGTCACCCAGGGGATTAAACCAGTTTGCAACCTGCTCCTTCTTTTCAGGTAGCAACTCAGGAGCCTAGAAATTGTGCAGTGTTGGCTTGCAGGGTTGTTGGGATAGTAGGAACCAAAGATCATGACTCCTGTTTTCCTTGTGGGGTTCCTGGACTTGCATTCCATGAAGTGCATGCTGCCAGATGTGAACTGCTGGGAAGAATATCAGCAAGGTTTAGGGTACCACCTCTGGAACAGTTCCTCTGGCTTGCAGTCTGCATCTTCCCAACTCTACCTCTGGAAAGAAGGCAACAACTGGGAACAGCCTCATCAAAGAAATCCATTTGTTACTTTGTTTTTTCCAAGGGTATGCTGGGATTCTCAGAGGCTTTTCTGCATGCATAGAAAACTAAGAGGCTCTGGGAAGTGCCATTTCTGCTAACTGTGCACTCCAAGTCTTGTAGGGGAAGGTCAGGAAAAAATGGTCCATCCAGCCAGAATGTCTGAATACCACTCACCTAGTTTGCTTCTTTGCCAAGATGGGCCTAGCTATGCCTACATTTTTCCTGACAGTTTTGTGTTTATATAAGTTTTTCTATCATTTAAAATTAATTATTGCCATTTTTTCCCATTGTGTTTCAGAACAAAGGTATGAAATTTTCCTCCTGTCTATTAATTCAAGGGCAGCAAGAACAGTGTCACTGTGTTTGTTGTACACCAGACTATGAATCCTCACGGGAAGTGGCACAAGGGTTTTCTAAACCTCAGAATTTTATGTTGAAAATAATTGTCTGGAAGATAATAGTCCCCCAGAATGGACTAATAGCCTGTCAGGTTTCACATTTCCTTGAGCCACTTTTGAATTCATAAAACGTTCTGAAATACTCTGATCCAAATTTGGTTCTCAAAAATGTCAGCTTCATGTGGGATGAAGCTTTTCACTCCAAGGTTTTATCTAAGTGGATTCTTGTTTACCTTTCTCCTTTGGATTGCTGGAGAGAACCAGGTGAGTCAGTTTGTGTTTACTCTCAGTAGAAAGTCTCTGAAAGCCCTAATGAGGCTGGTGGTGCTGTAAGTGTCCAGCTGCTAAAATACAGATGTTGTCCAACTAAACTGGATTGATCCAGATCCAGAATGGTATTTCCCTGGCAAAGTTTAGCATTCTTAATGCAAAGTGAACCCTCATAGCAGGGCCTCTTATACTGTGGGGTTTGTATTTTAATGAGGTAGATATTTAATCAATTTTAGGGTATACTGGTATCTGCCTTCTGCACATGTTTCAAATAACAATGAAATTTATCCGCAGATGAAGTAATTGAGGCATAGCCCGATTTCAGAAGGGTGCACAGCCCTTTCTGCAGTGTAATTCGAAGAGATTGGGGATCAATCAAAATGTTTTAAAATTAAGAGTTTTCTGCAGCTGGGACACGCCCAAGTTGAGCTACTTTGGTTTCAGTTTATAGCTCAACTTTTTTTTCCCCAAGTCAAATGGTTTATTGTACCCAGGATTTTTTAACTGTCACATCTGAAAATGAAAAGTATCTTTAAAACCCCCGATATCCTGTAGAGATCTAAACTCATATTGAGCGGTGTGACCCAAACATACCCTGAACTTTAATGGCAAGAAGTTTAAAATTGAAATCCAGGTCCACATTTCACATGAGTTCCTATCCTTGTATGTCAGAATCTTTATATTTAGCTAAAATACCTTGGAATTTGCCTTTGCTTAACTGCTCTCATGCGAGTTACAGCCCTGGCAATTGTTTATTGCCTCTAAGCATGATTTTGGTGATTATTTAGAAAATAACTCTTATCGTGTGGTTGTTCATACTACACCGTTTGGTTTTTATCTTATCTGTAAACTTTGCAATGTTTGAAATCCAGATATGGATTGTTGGGCCAGAACCATGACCAGGTTTTCACAATGTTGCTTTACAAATCCTTACTTTTGTAGTGAGTTTTCAAACTTTCTCTGTAGAGGGTATTACTAAGTTTTCCTCTAAGGTCCAGTTTCTGATATGTTTTCTTGCAGTAACACCACATTTTTTGTCTGGGAAAAAAAAGAGGGCCACTTTGGCCATCAAGGTTTCATCTAAGACCTTTGGAGTACAATGGAAGTATCTCATTGCTTAGCAGGGCTTTATATTGAAGAACAGGATGATTAAGTCATCAAGAGTAAAAATTAAGACAAATTGCATTTAACTGTAGTTAAACAGTTTGTTTAACAGTGTCTCACAATGATGTAGATTGGTTTTTGTGCTGGTTTCTGAATTTTATAGTTGACAGTTAACTTGAAACCTTTCTGCTGACAAATAGTCTCAAATGGCTGAATGTTGAGTCTTAAATTCAATGCTCAAATATTCCTAGGTGGGTTTCATGAGAGGGTTCCAGAGGGATCATTACAGGATTGGGTCCTGCAGTATGGATCTTGTAACACACATACAAATGAAATTATATTGAAAGAATTAAATTGAACAGGAAAGCACAGTTATTTTTAATGATATATTCAATAATTTGGAACAAAACACTTAAAATGTTTCAGTGGGTTTTTTTCAAGTTTTTACACAGTTTTCTATTAATATTTTCTTTCTGATTTGAAAGAATTTACTTGGCATCCTTTCTATTATTTCAAACTGCTGTGAAACAGTGTTTCATGAGGAAAATCTTAAAATAATCTGTGTGCCATATTTTTCATAATTCCATCTCTTTCAGAGTGCACTCCTGAGTGGAATCTTGTTAGACATAGAATGCACATTTTCAAAATTCCTTCAAAAAGTGTTTGTTTTAGGATGATGTGTGCAATTCAGAGATAAATTATAAATTACATCTTTAGATCTTGATTAGCAGTAAGCATAAATATCAGGTTTAGTAGTGGGACATAGCAGCTGGCAGCTAGCATGACCCTCAGTGCTTATCACTATTTCTTTCTCTCCCTGGAGTTATTATTTATTTAGTTTTTCTCCCTCACCTGCCTCTTACTCAGCCCATCATGTCCCACACAGGTTATACCACTGAGCAGGTGGGAACCAGGCTGGCCTGGGGGCTCAGATTCCCTTCCTTTCCCATTGGTGGTCTTGCACCTTCTCCTGCCTGCTCAGAACAGGGTTTTTTTTTTTGAGCCCTTCTGTGCTGCTGAGGTAGGACAAGAGATGGAATTGGGGGGGGTCACATTCACTAAACCTTCCAGTTCCCAATACTGTAATTTAGAAGGACTTTCCATGAACAAAACTCTCCTATAGAATATTATTTGCTGGGTGAATTGCAGTGTAGTTAAGTGGAGAAAAACTCCAAGCAAACCACAACAAATTATTTAGCAAAATAAATATTTGGAAAACTGATCTAAATTGTTCCCTTGTGCAGCATTAATGGAGTTACATGAGGAAGGTGAAAACACATCATCAAGTCCATTTAACTTGAAAAAGGAAGAGAAGTTTTAAAGAGGAGAAGTTTTCCTCGTGTGAAATATCTGACAACAGCCACTGATCCCATACATGGGGAACACAAGGGTTGAAGACGCAATGTTTTAGAACAGAAGATTCTCTGTGTTTTGTCTTTTCTATCAATAAATGAAAATAGAAGTTTGTGGTTAGAATATGGCTTTAAGTGCATAGATAAGAGCCCAAGTAAATACCAGCACTCCTCCATTCCTGAGGGAAGTTGGTGGCCTGCCCATATAATTTGCTGATAAAGTCCCATCTGTTAAAACAAAGTCCTGCAGCACCAGTAATAAATTTCAGGCAAAGACCATGAGAGGTTATATTTGCATGACAGTCTTTGCTGAGCTTTATTTTAAATGAGAAAAAGCATGTGACACTGAAATAAAGATTATAATATTGGCTTTTTGTTAGCTTTACACTTTTAGAGGGCGAATGAGAAATCCTGCTCCGCTTTATTTCCCTGGTAAACAGTGTGGCATGATAAACTGTGAGGAGAATAAAGTCATAAGGAAAACTCTGCTTCACAAATGACATACGTAGAAAAACAGCAGATGTCTGATGAAGTAAAGACCCAACTTATTGCCAAGTCTTTGGAAAACAAAATTAATTTCCTTTCGTCTTTGATAATGATGATGTAATGTAGTTAATAGGAAGAGCCTGCCATGCTCATGGAGTTATTAAAGAAGAAATGTTAGACATGCAGCAGGTCAGAAATATGGGTTTACTTACCAGGGCCTTTTCCATGAGAACATTTATAGATGTGGAGGAAAAAGAAAGACGATTGTGATGTAGAATGTTGCTTTTTGTCTTACTTGGAGCATAAGATACATGTAATGAAACAAAACTTGTGAACGTCCTCTTAAGAAGTTCAGAATTCTAGTGATCTGTGCAAAGAAGAAAATTATTTTTGTAAGGCAGATTTTGCTGTTGAGATATTACTGCAAGGAAATAAAGTATTTTTCTAGAGTGGAATTAAAAAATAAATTATTTACCCTTTGATTAAGCCAAGTAAAGATGGTGGGTGAGTGGACATGGTATTGGCTAATTTAATGGGTTGAAAATATCTCATCAGCGGCAGCAACAAAATAGATTCGATTTTAACATAGCAGAGTAGGAAAAAGATGCGATTGTTTATTTGCAATATCCTTTTTTAGTCACTAGATGTCCCTGCCTGCTGAAGAGAACCAGGGGTACCTGGGAAACAAAACAGGTGAAGCTCAAACCCTGGCTGGGCAGAATCCTCGCGGGTATGGAATCATAGATCATTTAGGCTGGAAAAACCCTCTAAAATCATCCACCTGTTAACTCAGTACGTCCAAGGCCACCTTGTCCCCAGGTGCCACGTAGGGAGCTGTACTGTTCAGGGATATTCCTGATCTTTGTGTGCACTTAAATGGTAGGAGAGGTAGTGCTGGGATGTATTTTTACCAGAGATACAGGAAGAAAATTAGATTCGTTCATGAAAATTTTTGAGGAGTTACTTACAGGAATGGTTGAAGCAATCAAGCTTGGCTTGGCACAGCCTTGATGACTCAATCTCCTCCCCAGTGATTAAAAAATAAAAAGTGTTTTTATTGTGACTATAAAGGTGCTACTTAAACTTGGAGTTTAGTTGCTAAGACATGAGAATAACTACAATGCACATACATATATCTACAGGCAGGTGTGTGTATGTGTATATATCTAAGAGAGATCCCATAGTCCTGCCATCACTGGGACTGATGTTTGTTTTAACAATGTCCACAACAAAAATCTCAACAGTAAAATTTTATACTATACAGCAGATTTTATGTTGTGTGACATGGCTGGGAGTAGTCCCTAACTAACCAGAAAGTTAGCCTTTAAGATTTACATCTATTTCTAAAATTTCTCCCTTTCGGTCCAAAATGCACACATTTGGATGAATCTGACTGCTAAACTCCACCCTGGTGTGAGCAGGCACGATGCTGGAATTTTGCTCTCATGCAGGTTGTAGAATTGGCTTTTGTCTTTCCAGTAACGACCCGTTTGCTACAGATGGAAGCCAGGACTCACTTTGTTGAAGGTCAGCTCCGAGGAGAGCTGGGACAGATGTTGTTCCCTTGTCAGGACAGCTTTGGGCTTTAAATATTTGACAGTTGAGTGCAGATCACAAGTACAGAAAGCAGAGCAAAACACTGCAGAAGTGATTGTGGTTTCCAATTAACAAGTGAAAAATAGTGCCAGAGTTGAGTGTAAAATACCAAACATAACTCTCCAGAGAAAAAGCACATGTGACTGAAACAGTTCCCTTCAGCTGAAACGTGGGCATGGGGACTGCTAAACTGCTTTTATTGTAGAATTTTATTTTTTGCATATATGGCTAAAAGTTTATGGGCATTTACTTTAGCTTTAGTCTGCCCTATTCCTGATTTGACTTGCCACAGGTTGTTGTAAAAATAAAATTATTTTGGGTTTTTTGAATACCTACAAAATTGTTACGGTTATTAAAATACACACAAGCTGATAGACTGCATGTTTATTAAGTTTGGATACTTGTCCCTTTAGAGCCCACCTGCCAGTGAATATTTCACTCCAAAAGAGTCAGTTAAAGTTCAACAAGTTAATTCTGGAGCGGGTAAGTCATGCAGAGATGAAACCTGCTAAAATGACATCAAAATGTTGAGAGCAATCATAGTTTGCTTCACTAAGCTTAGTTTCAGGAGTGAATTTTATTGATGTTGCAGACTCGAGGAAGTACCTTGTTCTGGAAAGCTGCTTTTCTGCCCATGGAATCCCCAATCTTTTTAGGAAATGAAAATCTGATGGTTTTTTATCATGTACCTGATGAGTCCAAACTGCTCTCTGTCCACCCACCTTCCCTCCCACAGATATTTTGTGGTGAAAAGAATTCCAAAGAATAATTTCTATTGTGCTGTATTTGTTTAGATTAGGGGACCTAGGGTTATCCAGCTGGAACAAGGCTCTTAAAATAAGACAGAGCCTTTGAAATTCTTGCATTTAGTACATATTTGTTCTAATTTCAGCTGGATAACTAATTTTTTTTTTGTTCTGCTAATGGGCTGTTATGCATATGTGGAAGCCATTTACTGCATGCCCTAGGTGGAAACAGACTCATATTTCATCTCTGAATATTTAACACTTAATAAGGTAACCACCTGCTTTTAAACTTATTCCAACATACTTGAATGGCCGTTACTGCTCATTGTGAACACCAAGATTATTTTTGATCTCCTGTAATGAAACAAATAACCAAACCAATTGAAGCACTAAATAAAAGATAAAAAACCAATTCTAGCCCCTCTATTTTTCAGTAATTCAAGCCACTTTATAATATTATAAAACACTTAGAAGGAGTTCAGTAACGTTAAAAGCCAAGGCTGCACATAGTGAAAGCTTGTCCTTCTCACCCATGACAGAGTGAAACCACGGAGTGTGGAGCAGGGTGAGGGCAGGTGCTGAGCTCTGCCTGTTCCCTTCAACCTTCAACCAAAGCTGTCTGGAGCATTCCTGTTGAAACCTCAAACCAGGAGAAACCATTCCCTGCATCTGTTCCACTTTGCCCCCAAATTTTGTCATGGCTCATGAACCTGCATCTGGGGAGGATGAAATTGGCAGGGAGGCATTGCAAATGTGGCTGGAAGCCATGTACTTACTCCTCACTTCGGAGCTGGCTGCTCAGGACTTCAAACAGCTTGAGATTTACTGGGATTGGCATGGCTGAGGAGCAGGATTAGGTCGGAGTGGTGGTTTATGTGGGGGAAGTGTTACCTTAATTCAGCATTTCCTGTTCCTCTCGGTTTTGCTGTTTGACTTTGATGATGACTATATTGGACAAGAACATGATTAATACCATATTATCAAGCTCTGAGATGCCAACCTTCTTCACCCAGTGCCAGCAAGGCTGGGAATTACTGAGCTAAGTTTTCCTTCTGGGAATAGTCATCCTCTTGTCATTCCCCAGTGCAGTCAGCTGCCAGGTTAACACTCTGTTGGCTGTTTCACTGCTTCACTTCTGGTGATTATTTGCAAAAATCCCACACTTCTGTCCAGTTTCAAAGCATGGTAGTGCATTCACACAATGTGGGGAGAAAAAGGAGGGAGGACTTCCTTAGGTTCGCTGTTTATTGCATGGGTTGAGCCATGCATTTTTCCTGTGGAAAGGAAGGTTTAAGATGGGCTTGGATAGGAAGGTGAAAGTGCTTGTGGCTGGCTTGGGTACAGCAGAAAACGTTCTACTGCCTGGTAGCTCTATTTCCAGGGCAATAATCCTCATTTTAATATCAGCCATGGCTTTATCCTTGATACAGGAACTGTGGAGGTGGCTGTGGGCTTCTGGACCTGTTTTCTTTAAGCCATTTAGTCCCTTGAAAGTAGGGATGAGAACTTCCTTCCAGTACAGAACTCCCTTTACACCCTACCAGAACATAAAGAAGGCTTAAAGAGAGATAGAGAGGCACTTTTAAAAAAGGCATGGAGTGACAGGACAAGAGGGAATGGCTTCCCACTGCCAGAGGGCAGGGTTTGATGGGATATTGGGAAGGAATTCATCTTTGTGAGGATGGAGAGGCCCTGGCACAAGTTGCCCAGAGAAGCTGTGACTGCCCCTGGAAGCGTCCAAGGCCAGGTTGGACAGGGCTTGGAGCAGCCTGGGGTAGTGGAAGGTGACCTATGGCAGGGGATTGGAACAAAAAGGTATTTGAGGTCCCTTCCAACCCAAACCCATCTGTGATTTCATTAATTTAAATATTTTATGGAAATATAGGCAGTATTTTATGGATAGCCAGTGTGATAGCAAGGAACCTGCCCACATTTGCTGTGTGAAGGAAGTTGTGCTACAGCCCTGGGTACCATCTGGAGTTTTCTTGAGGCCAAGGCTCCAAGTCCAAACTGGCTACAATGCCATAGCCAGCTGGAAAGTGAGGAAAGCATTTATCCCTGAGGCTGGGTCACCACATGGATGTGACACAGGGTTTTGACTTATCAGAGATGGTAGAAAGTACTGCTCACAGATGTTGCTGTGAGAGAGCTCAGTATCAATGAGGAGAAAGAAAACATCCAGAACACGGATTCTCCTGATAATCCATGAGCACGTGTCCTCGCTCCGGAGGAACCGCAACGCTCCTTGGAGCCTTTCCCTTTGCCCGCAAGCCTAACCTCTGTCCTGCTGAGCCTCAGCCCCGGCCAGCTCCTGCTCTTCCACGTGCTAATCTTGGCGAGACTCTGGGACAACTGAGTGTCTGTTGTGTTATCCTGGGCTGTAAACAACAGGCAGAGCCACGTGTCATCTCCAGGCTCTCTAATCCAAACAGTGGCGTGAGTGCCTGTGCGCTGTTGGGAGCAGTTTTGTGGAGTGCTCGGCATGCGAGGGGGACAAAGGGTGCTCGGCCTGCCAAATATCCCGAGCACAGACGAGGCTCAGACACGTGTGTTGGACAAAAGCAGAGCAATAGTGGCAGAAGAAGCAGTACAGCAGCTTGAGTTGTTACAGCCACTAGTTTTTCTTCTTTGATGCAGAGAGTAGAGAAGAATGTTTATAGGAGAATGGTTCCCCATTGAGGGGGCTGGTGGATGTCAGAAAATGTTGATAGCATGGAGGGATTCTCAGGGTCATTGATGATGTTAGCAGAAAAAGACTGTTCTTTTGTTCAAAATTACTCTTTCTGTGTAAAACTCAGGATTTTTGTGAAGAGAATAATTTCTGTGATCTCAGGGATTGCTCTCTGCTTCTGGACAGAACCAGGGCTTTTGTGAAACAGATGAGTTATATCAACTCCTGGGTCATATTAAGCCTTTTTACCCTTAAAATAAAAAGATTAAAATCTGGGATTTGTACAGCAGAGGTTACTAAAACAAGGGGAAAACTTGGTTCTTTTTCTGGGTTTTGAAAGAAATCTGATATGTAATATTGAGGAGTTTATTTCACCGCTGTGCCTTTCTTTAACCATCTGTAAAATGGGAGTGATACTGGCTCTGTTATGTCAGGTGTCTTAGGAAGTGCAGGACAAACGAGCCAGGGAACGAGCCAGATGCTGATTGTATTGGAATATCTTTCAAAGCCCTGAATCTGACAAATCATAACTGCACATGAATCTGTGATTTTCCTTCATTCCCAGTATCAACCCCATGCAGAATAATTTGAAGAAGTTCTTTCCTGTGAGGATGATGAGGCCTTGGCACAGGTTGCCCAGAGAAGCTGTGGCTGCTCCATCCGTGGAAGTGTTCCAGGCCAGGTTGGATGAAGCTGAGTCTAGCAAAAGGTGACCCTGCCCAAGGCGGGGGGTTGGAATGTAGTGAGCTTTAAGGTTCTGTCCAATGCAAATCATTCTGGGATTATGTGAATCTGAAATTCTGCTTTCATAAGGAATATGTACTTCATTATAAACTTCCAGCGATGAGCTAAATACAGCTTCACCAGTAAGACTTTTTTTTCTTGGAATGGTGAAGAATGCACAGATTTTGCAGCTTTAGCTGCCACTTATTTTAAACAACTTATCCCTGTCTGTAACAGGGAACAAATTATCTTGAGCAGCATGACACTTTGCATATTTTCAGTATATTCATCTTCCGAGAGAAGACAGAGCTTGAGCTTTTAAACCAAGAGCATGCAAAGTGTAGTTGTACTCTGTATCAGTGCTTGTGTGCCCTGTTTTCATGCCCAGTTATCCCCTCCCTCTTTCTTTTGTAGGTCACTAAGGAAGCTCAAAGCAATACTCATGCTGGGCACTGGAAGTGTCTGGGATCAGTGCCTCGCTTTCCTGTGGATACAGCACAGAGCAAAACAGGTGAACTGGTATCTGCTACTTGCCTTTGCTTGGTAGCAGGATTCCTCACAAAACCTACATCCAGCAAGAGTTAATTGGATTAATTAATGTATTGAGTTAGAGCTGACTGGGGATGTGGTGCCCCCCCAAAATATAGATCACATGTATTGTCCTTTTCTGCTTCCTCTACCGAGTCTTCCTCTGCATCCTGTGAACACCGTAGGAGAGAACCCTCTGTGATGTGCTGCAAATGCTCTGTGTGTGTTACACAGGCTCTTGGTGCTGGAATGCTGACACAAACAAAAAGGAGATAACTTGGAAATTCTATTGCTCCATTTATGTTATTATTGTAGTTAATGGTCTGTCAGCATTTCCATTATAAATCCCTATTTTCAGGGTTTTATAACTCAGCCGTAAAAATTCTCTCCAGGCTGAATTTGGCATGTGTGTTTTCAGCCTGAGAGCACATGTGTTGTTTTTTTTTTAACAAGTTTTTTTAAAGAAAAAATAGAACTGCATTCACAATTTTTAAGATATAGAATTGCCAGAAAAAAAAAAGCACCAGCAAAAAAATAGGTGATTGGTTGCAGATGCTTTCTTTGCACTCATATAACTCAAAAATTGCTGAGTTATTTCAGCTGTAATTGTGGGTATGTGTAAGGTTAAAATGGTGGATTTAGTACTGTTCCTTTCTTTATGGTGTTGGTATTTGACAAGCAAATAGAAAACAGACCCCGGTACTGTATACACCACGTCTGAACTGACCCGGGTGTAAACTGACCTCCCAAACCTGCCCCACGCTCCCCTTGCCGAGCGAGGCCACATGGTTCCAGTGTCAGCAAGGATGGGGATGCTGGGAGAGGAGAATGGGATGTGAGCTTAGATTTTGCTGAGTTTCTTTACCTTTACTCCCTCACTTCCAATATCTCTGCGCTGATCTGTGGCTGCAGAATCCCGAATCCCCTCAGCCAGGTGGTGTTGGGAATAAAGAGCTACAATAGACATGTGGTCCACACACTCTGAGGCCCAGCTTTGTCCACCTTGTTTACAGAGGGCCTGCCCTGTGTCTGAAATCACCCCTGAGAAGTTTACACAAAAGTGAGTGTAAACCACATGTTTTACACTGAAGCACCTGAAAAGAAAAGAAACAAGGGCTAAGACCAAAAGATTATGTCTGAATTCTTTGCAGTCTGCACACACAGATTTTCCTTCTGTTCACTCCACAGTACCTGTGGCTCTTCACTTATGTTCATTCACCCCATCTGGAACAGAAAAGGGTGACCACCATCCAGAGACATTTTATTTTAGAATCTCCACTAAATTAATTTGCTTCCAAATTAATTGATTACCTCAAGACTCCAAGAGCAGGCTGCAATAGAACCCATAGATTTTTAATTTCTCTTACATGTAGGGTGCTTTCTGCATAGCATTTTATTGTGCATAAAGCTATACACATCTCATTTCTTCCCAAGAATGAACAGTTCCTTTCATGCTAAGAGAAAGTGTGTAATAATCGTAGCAATTCCATGCCATAGTGGTTCCTGCCATTACTGTACTTTGGCACAGTAAAACCAGTGGTGTCCATAAAAGTGTGTCAAATAATGATTATGGAAATTTATAATCAGCTCTTCTTTTTTTTTTTTTTGTGCATCTTATCAGATAAATATTTTTGTAAGTATTCAATTCTTCACATTTTTGCTATCCATACTGAATTTTCTCCGTGATGTTTTTAACATCCAGTGATATATAACGTCCCATCATATCTTAAACATTCCTTTACATCAGTATGAAAGGTCATGTACTTGGGCTGTTTTTCATTTCATGAACATCTGGGCTTATGAGATTAACAGAACAGTATAGCATTGCCTTCTTTTTGGTCTCTTTTATTAATAACTTGTGAATAACACTTGTCTTCTACCATGTGGATTATACTTCTGTTGGGGTAATTTCCTCACTGTAGTAATGGCTGCTAGTTAACCCCTTACTCACAGCTGCTGCTGCTACCAGCTTAGATGTATTTCTTTTTATATTCAGATGGATAGTGCTGTATGTTTCCATTGGGTGGGAACAGGTCATTTCCCTAAACACAGGCATCTTGCACCATTTCCACATAAGGAATCCCACCTGGGCTCCAGCTGTCACTCTGGAGAAGGCCTGGGGCTCCTCTGGGTCCTCTGATGTATCCCCCAGCCCTGTGCAGATGGCCTGTGTTCAGTGGCACTGGCTGCCTGTGTTTATGTCAGAAACTTATTTTTATATTTGTGATGTGCACAGTCAGGAATTAGGGTCCTCCAACAGTGCAATGGGAGTGCCACATGATTTAATGGTGAGGGACTTTAGACAAGGTCCTGGAGTGACAGAACAAGAGGGAATGGCTTTTAGTAACAGAGGGCAGGGTCAGATGGGAGATTGGGAAGAAATTCCTCCCTGTGAGGGTGGAGAAGCCCTGGCACAGTTTGCCCAGAGAAGCTGTGGCTGCTCCTGGATCCCTGGCAGTGTCTAAGGCCAGGTTGGATGGAGCTTGGAGCAGCCTGGGAGAATGGAATGTGGCCCTGCCCATTTCAGAGTGTGGAATTGGGTGATTTTTAAGGTCCCTTCCAACCCAAACCATTCAGTGATCCCGTGATTTCTGGTTAACAAAACCATGAAGCAAGAATGAGCATAATTTAAAATGTGTGACAGTAAAGGTTTTACCTGAGTGTGTGGTGGTTTCATATTCTGCAGGGAACAGACAGCCAGCCAGGACATGAGAGGTGATCTGAAATCACCTATAAAGGCCTTAAGTGATTCTATGCATAGAATCACAATCCGGTTTTGGTTGGAAGGGACCTTAAAGACCATCTCATTAATTAAATATTTTACTGGAGTTTAATTGTCAGAAGTGTAGAGGAATTGGTTCTGCACCTGCAAACAGAAAAACATTTAGCAGAGAACTACAGACCTAGAGACTAAGTCTCCATAGTGTGTCACCAGTCTTTTATCCCTTATTTATTCGCTTTTGTCTGTGTATTTATTGTGTGTTTCGTGGCTATATTGTATCTCTCATAGCAATTCCGTGAGGTTTGGCCACAAGATGGCATCTGATTTCATAACCTTCTTTTAAAATATCACTTTTTTTCCCCCCTGCCTTGATGGAGTAATGCCCAATTTTCCTGTAGCAAATTATAACCTACTTTCCTTCTGCCTTAGGGAATGCCTTCAGGGGAAAATGTGGTAGGATTTTCCATGGCATTCTTGGTTGGAACCACCAGCAGAGATGATGGGTGACAGTTGCTGTGAATCCTCTGCTTAGTAACCCCACTCCTCCACCCTTCCAGGGTGTAACTGCTGTCTCTGTCATGATTGCTGCTCGGTAAATGAGAACTGACAAAGAATTTCAGCTCATTTCATTTGTGAAATGATCCAGAGTCCCTCAAAGCTGTTGAACAAACTCTCACTGAACAAACTTTAACTGAGCCCCTGCTTACAGATAAATATCTTACAATTTCTTAATTCTAACTAGGCTGCCTAAAATTAGGGGCTATGTGTTTCTTCTTTTCTGCTTCATAGTATCTCCCTTGTCTCTGTATTTGGGGAATGTGTAACAAAATAAAACAAACACAAATTTGAAGGATGAACAGGCAATCCAGCCAACTCTTCTGAGCAAACTGGGAATTCTGCCTCTGCAATGGCAGGAGAAATGGGTAACTGGGATTTATCAGGGGGTCAGACCTACAGCAAACTTCAAGAGTTGGTTCCTGGAATGGGAGTTGGATTAAGTAGTATCTTAATTTGCAAAGGGAGATGTAAACGATTTGTAAATTATTAAAAAATTATTCAAATGGGTTTAGCTTAACTGTGAAAACCAGATTCAAGGCAGCTAAGCACTATTGAGATAACATTCTGTTTGGAATCTACTGGATGATGTGAAAGAGGCCATTTTACCTTTTTCTAAGGAACTTAAGCAAATAACAAAATTGTGAATTGCTCTGGAATACTTTATCACAACTGACCTTCCAACAATGTAGAGAAGGCAAAAGGTGAGAACTGTAAAATTTTTGGTGACTTTTGCATGTGGTTGTTTGTTGCAACCCTGGCTCAGAAGCTCCACACCCCTTTGATTGCTGGGAGCTGGTGGGATTCAGGCAGAGCTGTGCTGTATTTGGCCTGTGTCCTGCATTCACAGAATCCCAGAAGGGTTTGGGCTGGAAGGGACCTTAAAGCCCATCTCATCCTAACTCCTGCCATGGACAGGGACACCTTCCACTATCCCAAGTAATTCAGAACCCCATCCAGCCTGATCTTGAGCACTTCTGGGATGGGGAATCCACAGCCTCTCTGAGCACACTCTTCCTTCAATATATGCTACTCTCTCCCCTCTCCCCTCCCATGGACAAGGGTGAACTCAGTAGAATTTGGACCTGACATAATGGGCAGTTTCTGAGCTCTTCTTTGAGATGCTTTGGCCTTAATCCTAATTGATGTCTATGATGCTGTTTTGGGGTTTGGAAATGTGTGTGTACAAAGACTTCCATTCAGAGCCACACAATCCATATCCGCCACTGGACAGCCACAGAAACCATTTCCTCTCTGTTTTGCAACAGATTATTGAAATAGGAACTGTAGCACCTGTGTCCTTGGCTGACCAAATGAAGCAATACTAGAAGGTACCAAATGCACTTTAATTTTTTAAAATAACAACTCAGTAGGATTGTTCCAATCCAGCTGGATAAGAAGCCTCCGGAACATTGCAGAACCAAGTGTTCTCTACACTTCACCAGGAAGAACTGTAGGGACTCTTCAAATATTACAGAGTAAGAACCTCTGTGAGCAAGGCTGGGAAAGCTCACAGGGATTCCAGAGATGGGTGGAACTACCCATGTGGGACTGTAGATAATATTTGTCCTCATTGCTGCTGCTGAATTGATAAATCAAGAAAAAGGGGAGATTTATCTATGCATGCAAATGAATCATAGGATCATAGAATTGTTAAAGTTGGAAAAGACCTTTAAGGTTCTCAAGTCCAACCTTCAACTCAGCACCACCACCATGTTCACCACTAAACCATTCCATCAAAGTGTTCACAAAAGAGAGATGAGCACCAGGCAATGTGATAAAGGATGAGGCAGTGAAAAAGATTTTTAAGCAAGAATTTTGGCAAAGAGTGGAACAATTAATTATGGTCCCATATTGGTGTGTATCATTGGATTTTCTGAATGAAGTTTTTCTGTGTTTGGGGCAAAGTTAAACCTCATTGCTCTGTGGGTTCCTGGTGCCTGGTGAGGACTGAGCTTGTCTCACAGGTTTTTCTCAGTGGTGGGGCACACTGCCAAGCCCTCACAGAATAGGTACCTTCTTTTAAAACGTTAAGTGTCTCTAATCTCTCTGAAACCTCTTCCTCTCAGTACAGGCATGAATGACTGAAATGTGCAAGGGAAGATGTATGTGGAGAGGACAGACACTGTATGATCAGAATGCTGAGCTAAACCCTTCTCTTGAAAATGACATTTTAATACAAGCTCTGTTAACTTCATTAAATGTTTCTGAAGATACTTACCCTGGCATCTTAGAGACTTATCTTTATTCTTATTGCATTCCACAGGAGCAAAGAAGAGTTGATGTCTTATTTTTACTGGAACAACTGGAACAGAGAAATTTTAACTGAGATGACAAAGCTATTTATGTGTATAATTCTGAGCAGTAACTTTAGGCTCTGTAAAGGTAGTCTCCTGAAGGATCTGGATCCTAGCAGTTTGCTCAAGATCACACTGGAATTATGTATCAGAGTGTGAGGCTTGACTTCCTTGCACCTGGGTGCCCTTCTCTTTATGGAGACAGATACTGCACTGCACAGCAGGTGAGGTGGGAAGAGGTTGGAGCCAAGCTGCTCCAGCTGCTCTCCTGCCCTTCTGCCCTGTCACAGCCACCCCAGCTGTCACAACGAGGTGCTTGTGGGTGTCCCATGCCAGCCTAATGGAGCAGGGCTATTTTAAAGGGTGTAAAAAGCAGACCTTTGCTAATTCTGCCTGCTATGCTGTGCTTCCATGAGCAATTTTCCTAGGAAGCTGACAGGGCTGAAGGCTGTCCCATTTTCCACAGGTATTGCTGGATCCAGGAGAGGATGTTTGCAGAGTCTGTAACTTTGCACATTTCCATTCTGCCTGAGCCTCCCTTCAGCTCTGCGGTTGAGAAGTCAAGAAAAAGCTGCTGTTGGCAGAATTTGCTCTTGTGCTAAGATCTGGCCTGAGGATCTCAGGGGTGTGTTTTGGTGAGGTTTGTTTCAGGTAATTATTTGCCTCTTGGTGCACTTGGTGGTACCAAAGGTCTATGTGAATGTTAAAGAGTGGATTTTCAAAGAACTTACAGCTAGCCTAGAGAATAATCCAGCTAACAATTTATTTTGAAAAGAACTGACTCTCTTAGTGAGAGGGGCTGTCTTTGTTTGGCATGGAGGAGTTTCAAACTCTTCCACTCCAGGTCTTAAGGAAAGAGATGACTGCAACACTGAGGAGCTAAGGACAGCTATCCACTAACACCTCCATTTTCAGCTTTCCACATCTGGTTAAGTGCATTATGGCATTTTTGTTTTTACATATGAATCATTAGCTCTTGGCTGTGGCCTGTAGGAAAAAGAGACAGCAATTTTCATGTGCTTGTCCATATTCTTATTTAGAAAGGGGATAATATTTTTCTAAAATAAACTGTGTGAATGCTTTCATTACTTCTCTCATCTAAGTACCTCCAAATTCTCTGCAAATTGTAATCAAACCAGCTGTATGATGGGATAATTCAAAAAATAAGGAGAAATATCAGATCAGCTTCCATTTCTGAATCTGGAGACAAGCACATATTCCTTTCCTGCTAAGCAATGGGAACTTCCTGTTTCATTCGGACACACTTGAAATGTGAAGTGGGACTACAGTTTATCCATACTCTTGTTTTTCTGCTAATGTGCACAAAATGGGGTTTACTTGGAAAATGTGCTTTTTTCAGCAGAACTGGAGTCTTCATCTAAACAGCCTTTCCCAATCTAAGCAGGATAGTAAGTGGAAACGGAGGTTATTCCTCTATTAATCTCCTGTGTGGCTCAGTAAAAGCTCTGGCAGCTTCTTGTGTGACTTTCCTGTGTCAAATGGGAAAAACTTTTATACTTTCTAGTTCTCACTTCTGTACTTTAGTCCCAAGCCCAAATTTCCTTTGCTGTCAGCTGCCGCCTTTGTTCCCTTTGAAGCACCATGGTGAAACCCAGGGAGACTTGAGCTGCATTTTTGTGCTTTGTTGTCTCACCTGCTCCAGTTCTGACAGCTTGGAAGCAGCAGCTTTCTGGAAAGGCTCAGACTTGGGAAACCTCTGGTAGTTCTACAGGGACTGCTGAGCTCCTTGGCAAAGCCACATATCCCCAGGGTCCAGGTGACTTCCAGGCACTGCTAAGGTTCTCTGAGAGTGCTCCAGTGATCCTGGTTGATCCTGCTGTGACAGTGACACTCTCTGTCCTCTCTCCTTGATCCACAAAACCACCCCAAACCAGCTGCTGCAGAAAATGGTAGCTTTTTTTCCTATAGATTTGTGAAGACAGAGCAGATCTTACTCCTTTACAAGGAAAAGAGGCTTTTTGGGTGTCAGAGTGGAGTTTAAAACATGGGATAAAACTGTCTCTCAGTTATGAGTCTGTTCAATGGATGGGAATACTGGCTCTATTTCTATAAGGAGCATTTTCCACTGAGCCTGTGATTCCATAGCAGTTTAAGCCAAAATAAATTGGTGTGCTGTGGTCTAGTGCTACCCCTACCTCTACTTACACATCCCCACTCTCATCTCCTTCCCTCTCTGTTCTGTGCCTGAAGCTGTGGATGGGGCAGGGCTGCTCCCTACATGCAGGGGGGTTTGCAGGGTGGCAGGAGGGCAGGGCAGAGGTGCTGTGTTTCTGTAACACCCAAAAGCTAAGTCACCACCTGGCGAAAAATTCTGGGAACTTGTGGCCTGCCTTAATCAAATCCACATGTCCAAACAGGAAGCCACTCAGTGCTGTTCTGCATTTCCATGGGCAGCCTGGGATGGAGAGTGGGGAAGATACTGTTGAGTATTTTTCCCAGTTCTACCACTAATTTATGCTCTTTCTGACCTTTGGCAAAACAATTTAATTTGCAGATGTCCAAACTGTACAATGGGGCTATCAATACATTTCATCCCATAGGAAACTTGCTCAATGACACTCTGTGAGCCAAGACATCTGAGATCCCTGGACAGAAAGTGCTTCTGTATTGCTATAATTATGATTTTGTTTGTTATTGCGTGTTTGTAAACATGGGACAAGAAGTCTGAGAAAATACCATAAATCAAGGACTCTGGAAAAATGTCCAAGGGAAATATATCCTTTGGACATTACTTTCACTCTGAAGTTTGCAAATATTAGAGTCGTATTAGAAAAAATATTTTTCTGCATTCTGATGTCACTGGAACTGCAGGAAGAACAGAGTGACATCTTGTCCCCATAGAAAAATATTAAGCTTCAAATAAAAAGTGGCTTATAATTTTTTCCACCTTGATTCTTGTCTTCAGGGGGAAAAAATGTTACAGGGAACCCAGAGCATTACCCTGTCTGGGCTGTGCTGCACGGGGCTAATTCAAAACTGAATCACAGAATCATAGGGACAATAAAGGATCATCTTCTTCCAACCCAAGATCCACAGGATCCAATACAGAAGAATACATAAGGGGAGCTCAGCCAAGCATCTCTGCTGGTCCCTAGCATTAGTTTATCAGGGTCTAAACTCAAGTCTGGGCTTTGTGACACTCAGGAGAAAGGTAGAACAGGTTCCCAATAATGGGAACACTCAGAGAAATGGTTTTGTTTCCTGTTTAAATGTTTCTGCTCTCGCACATGTGCAGCCAGGGCGTTTCCAGGGGCAGCACTGCTGGAAGTCTGCTTCCTCCTCCCGCATCTGGGCTGACAGTCAGGAGTGAATGCGGGAGACCAGGTTGACAAAGAGCTGAGTATTATCCTGAGGATAAATGAGTTAACCCATCACTGCAAACACTGTGCTGGCGGATTTTAGTGCAATTAGCTCCACAAATACCAAGACATGCAGTCTGCAACCAGACTAAAAGGTCTCCTAAACAATTAGGGGACCACGGCCCCATGGACCCCTGTCATGCACATTAATGTCACTGGCCTTAGCAAGGGGGATGTGTGTGCTTTGATGCCAGGGGAATCCAGGGTTTGACGGCCCCATAAACTTCATCCCATTTTTGGTCCCACGACTCAGTGGCATTTTATTTACTGCACCTAATAACTTTTAGTCAATAAACACGTACAGGTTGGAGAGAAGGTCTAGTGTGAGCTTAATTACCTCAACTCTCTGCCTTCTCTTTTGTTATGTACATCATGGATACTTGACAGCATTAACATTCCTGGAATTGTATCTGCCATCCTTTGTAAAAGGATTGAATACTACGCATTAGTTCGGGCTCGTGGGGCATTTGTGTCTCCAACAACAGCTTAATTATGGACATTGTTTACTAATCAGTATTAAATTGACAGACTATGAGGGCTAATCTGGAGATTAACACAATAGCTTGTTTTCATTTTGTTCTTCTAGCAGTTTATTGAATGCAAGATTTAAAACAAGACCCTTTTGTGAGCTTTACCTTTCCCATCACAGCTGTGCAAGTGGAAAGGTCTGTGCATTTCCTTTCTGTTACTTAATAGTTTGGGTACAAACATTTTGCTCAATGTGTAAGAACAACCATAAAAAAATATTTGGTTGTATAGGATGTAAAAACAATACAGGGTGTCCTTTCTATAGGATCAGCAGCTCACAAATCTTTAGGCTCATTTTAAGCCTCCTGTTTGTTCTGTTTCACAAACTACACAGAGTATCATCACTCAAACAAATGCCAACAGACCCCAGGCCCCAAGGAGTAATTTGTGTGGTGAGAAGATCTGATGTCACTGTGTGCAGTCATTCAGTGAAAGCTGTGGGCACCTCTGGGCCATCTGTTTTGCCCATACAAATTATGGAATTCCTCGATAGTTCTGATTTCCCTGTGAAGAATTTCCATTGTTGGCCACGAAAGCTGCCCAGAGCTGAGTTTGTTCTGCATAGGCAGGTGCCTGTTGATCATGAGGAATATGAGGTTTGTTTAGGGAAGGACACACACGTGAGGGTGTCTTACACTCGTTGTGTGTCTGCTCTTGTCTGACTGCAGCACTGGTGATTTACAGCCATGACACTGATCTGACACATCAAGTTTCCAAAATATTCACATCTGCATCCCACTCAGATTTTTCAAACTGCTGAAAACACCTCGGGTTTTGTAGTCTGGGAAACTTTGCTTCCTGCAGGATTACTTATCTGATTAAGTATAAATGAATGAAAACTCAATAATAGTGAGATAATTTTTTTTCTAGTCTCTTACTTTCTCCAAGGGTAATGTAATGTGGGAAAAACTGGTGCTACAAATGATGTGGAGTAGAAGAAAGTGATGCCACACTGCACTTCACAGCACCAGTGACAGTAGGAGAATGTATAAAACAACCAGGAAAAAGAGGAAAAGGGTTGTTTCTTCCCTCTGTCCCACACATGGCAATTCTCCTCTGCAGGGTTTAATGACAATGTGGCACTCCAAGTTACATTATGGAGCAGCAGGCATTCTACTCGTGGCAAGAAATATGACAAATCCAACAAAAAATCTGACAAATATTTCTGAACTGCCCAGCAGAGTGTCTCCAAAGTCAGCGCTCTTCTTGTCCATGCACTCCTCATGCTGGAAGTAATTAGTATAAAAACCCTAATCTTTTTTTGCATCCGAGCCACGCGGTATAATCCAGCCTTTCAGAAGGATAAGTCAGTATTTCTGAGCTCACTTGGATTTAATGTAAACAATAAAGGGCTAATTCAATAAAATGGCTTTGACCCATCAAAATCTACTTTCGGGAGCTGTACTGCAGGCTGGGAGCCCACATGGGGTGTTGTGCATGCAGGAGTCTTCAAAGCTGCCTCTTTGAAGAATAGCTCAGAGTGCAGATGGACCAGCCCTAAGGGGAGACACTTTGTAGAGATTTTGCACCTTGCCTTTTGGGTCGCTCTTAAAGAATTTGCTTGTCAAATACAATATGAAACTTCTCTGATTTATTTGCGGATCTTAGGGAAAAAAAGAAAAAAAGTAACTGCCTTTCCCCCCATTTTTAAAATTTTTGATTTTAAGCTTCTTCAGAGGATTGTAGATTTTGGGGAACTGTGAAGATTTCTACTGTACTCCCTCCCCCCAAAAATTTACAAGAATGATGTTAAAAACTAAGGGATTCAAACACATTTGCTGCTTTCTGAAAATTGAAGCTAAAGATCTCTAAACATTTCACCTCACAGCCTCTGACAAGTCTCCCAAAAGAAGTGTAGGCCCTTGCTCAGTGAGTTTAAGACCTTGGCAAATAGGGTATTTTATAGTTATGCTGCTGACTCCTTAAAAATTGTCTGTTAATTACTGGTTAAAAGTGATGTAAATGATTGATTATTGAAGCACGGGCAAGTTTTATTTACATTTTACTTTTACTTTTTGCTTAACTCAAAGGGTTGGGAGGTGTCCCTGCCCATACCAGGGGTTTGGAACTAGATGGTTTATAAAGTCCCTTCCAACTTAAATAATTCTGAAATTATATGATTGTGTGCTTCTTCTTTTACACAGGAGCAACAGGGTTTTACAAACCGATTCATATTGATTTCATAGCTGTGAATGTAAATCCATAAGCCAGGTATTTTAACTATTGTGCACACAGGCTAACCACTCTGCTCTCTGGATCCACCTTTTTTCCTTTTGCTTATATTCAGTCCTCTTTAAGCAACAGTTTTGAAAGGGTGGGCACTCGAATGTTTCCTGGGACTCTTGGGAAGCTGATAAAGTTTGCCAGTTAATCCAATAAAGCTGAGTCTGTTGCATCAGACCACATCAGTCAGATCAGTTTACACTCTGTCTTTTAAAGCAGGTCTTTGTTTATTTTCTTAAAGAAGTACCTGCTACCTGTACATGTGCTCTCTGGGCAGGAGGGACCACCCCACTGATCATCTATTTCCAACCCCAGTTTCCGTAGGCCTTGGAATGTGTTTTGGAAGCTGGATTAAAGTGTTGAATTACAACATGTCTGGTCTTTCTTAAAGACTAAGAAGAACAAAGTCGGCCAAATTCTCTACTAATGTGTTCCAATATTTAATAATGGTTATTACAAGGAAATTACTTTTTGTTTTGGAGTTGAATTCACCTGTCTCCATGCAGCCACTGGATTTTGTTATACTTCCATTAGATCAAGAAGTTCCTGGCTCTCAGGCCAGTTCTCCATGTATTAAGCTCAACAGACTGAACTCCTTAAGGCTCTTAGTATAAGCTTTCCTTTGCAAGATCTGAATATTTTTGTAGCCCTTCTTTGAATACTTGAGGAATATTCCAACCTCCTTCAAAGCATGAGCATCAGAACAAAGCAGCTATTCTAATAGATGTCTAATAGATGTGTACAGAGGCAGTGTTGCATATCTGTTTTTATTTCACAGATATCTTATGATCTAAAATCAGCTATTTTTTTGCCACAACATCTTGGAGATTTGTCTGTCCATTTCCCCCTTGAAGCCTTATTGCTTTCCAAGTCTCTCTCCCATCCTGCTGGCAAACCCTACTCAATATATATTAAAATGGCCAAGTCACCCATCTGTGGTAATACAGCTTTTCTTTCTATCTACAACAGACATACTTGAAAGCTTTTATCACACCCTGATGACAACTGGATGCACATTACTGCTCACTTAGACCTTTAGAAGCATTCAGGCTTGTGTATTTCTGTACAATCTCTGACAACCTAACAGGTAAATGTCTGCAAAAACCCCAAATACCCTCTGCTTCTTCCTTTCTTTGCTGAAGGATATGTAACTGGTTACTGGTTAAGTGACTTATCCCCCAAGTTTAAACTGTATAATCTTTTCTTCTTCAGGAAGTTAAGGAAAGAAAAAGAGGTTTCAAACTTCTCCTTTTTACTACTTTTGCTATTACGACAAAGAGGTTTTAAAACTTAGTCTCTCTCAAACCACAACACCCTAAAATGCCTTTAGACATTGTCTTCTAGGTCTCGCTGTGCCAGTTTAAGGTATTATTACCTCAGCTATTCTTTACCACTGGCACATAAATATTCCTTCTTTCCAGCTTGCCAAAAGTCAGCCAGATGAAATCAGGCTGTGTGTACAAACAACTTTAGTTTCTCTAAACCAGAACTGCCTCAGCAACACACTCACCTCTGCTTCTTCTCCTGTCTTCCCACACACTTCAGTTGCCATCAGACTGTGCACTGAGGCAGCTTGGAGAAGGCAAGCCCATTAATAATTACTCTTTTTTTTTGGTTAGGGTTAAGATACAACCACATTTGGTTTCTTTTATAATGCAGGGGGAAATCTCTAGGGAGTAATCCAGACCACCTGAATTCTGATTTTCTTCCTCTCCTTTTAGGAAAGCTGAGGATAAAGTTATATGATACATTTGAGCTGACCTAACATCTTGCCCTGCTGTTGAAAGAGGCAGTTCTGCTCCTCCCCACTTCTCACTCCATAGTATCATGATTACCCCATTCTCAACCTCCATTTACTCAGTTTGGTTAGAGATTCTCAGCCCATCTTCCAGGAGGTTGTTAACCCTCTGTGTGAGACTAAAAGCCCTCTTCTCTGTAACAGTTGTGAAACTGTGCAACAAAACCAGTTCTCCCCTCCTTCACTGCTTTCATAATGGGCTAAACTTTCACTTACTGTTTTTTGCCTTGCTTAGAAAATTTTCTGAAAATTCCTTTATAAACCCTTTTCTGCAGTCTGTCAGGAGCTCTGGGATGGTGCCTGGTGTAATATAATGAATGTCAGCGTGGATTCTACTCAAAGAAGCACAGCTGGACTTGATGATGTTAGAGATTGTTAGAGATCTTTTCCAACCTTAATGGTTTTGGAATGCTATAGTCCTTCCTGAACTTGGAATCTTCCATGTTCGTTGTAATAATATGTTGCCCTCATTCCTAGAAAACTACAGATTTTCTAATTTTCTGTCTTTTGTGTCTTGCATATCATCTCAATCAGTCTCCTTTATGGGGTTCTCAGGCAAGACTGAGAAATTTCAGGAAGTCTGCTTGGTTTGAGCAATTGAGTGGCAATTCTCAAGCAGTTCCTCCAGCTTATTCTTGCAAGACAATCTCTTCATATGTCTACAGTGTCAGGTACAATTAAATACTCTCAGGGTTAAAATTTTATGTTTCCTCCTTGCTCTGACATGTTTTCAGTCATCTTTTGCTTCCTTGTCTATGCTTTTTTATGTGATTTCTCTGGGAGAGAGTGTGAGAGTCCCTGTGGAGTGATTTGGGCCTATCAGTAGAGGAGAGATGCTTCTCTCAGCCACAAACATTTTCCTCCACCTGAGCTACTACTTTGTACTTCATAAAAGCAAACCCACATCTCTTTGGAAAGAGAAATCAGAATTTGGACATCCAGTGTAGTGGCATAAGTTGATTACCCTCTGTCTATTTGGGTTGCTGATGGGAAACTCTCTGTAAAGACCCTAGGTTAACTGTGGGAATATTCTCAGAAATTCCATGGCCAGCCACTTGCCTTTCACACTTTGTTCTCCCTCAGTACCATCCCCTGGCAAAGGGTTCCAAATAAGCTTGGGAAATCACAGTCAGAACCTACAGCACAGTTCCTGAAGCCAGCTGTTCAAGAATCCTAAAAGCAATCAGACAAACCCCAAAAGACTTTGATGGTGGGCTTTGCACAGCCTCCAAATGTGATGCTGCTGCAGGGGCATCACAGAACTGCCAGGTCACACCAGGATCCCTCAGCTGTGACTGTCTGGTTGTATCACCCGCTGTTTACCATGAGGAGTCAGGGGTCGATAACTTGGTTTCTGGTGGACAGGCCAATGTTCCTTTGTTTCCTGCTTTTCTCAAAGCTCTGTGCCCAGATGAAGCCAAACCTGTTTAAATTACTGCCAGTCAGGGATGCAAATGTCCATCGGGCTTTTTATTGGACTCTCCCATGCATAACTCCACCTTTTCCTTGAGCAAAGGAGGCAGTGAGGGAGGAAAGGAGCTGCCCTACATTAATTAGAGACTCTGCTTCCCCCAGTGACAGACTATCACTAATTACAACACATCAGTGACCCCCCACTTGCCTCAATGCTGCTGCTTGTGAGCTAATGAGGAGGAGAGGAGGAGCCGGAGTAAGAGGCTGTCCTGAGTGGCTTGAAGTGGTGTAAGGAGGGTTAACTTCACTTTAAAATCGAGTTTGAGCTATAACTTTGGGGTTTGTAACCACAATACTGATATGTTTTTGTGAGTAGATGCTACTAGAGATGCTACTGATGCTTGAATTAACAAATAAACTTTGCAGCATGTGCTTGTGTTTGCCTCTGAGTGGAAGGAGGTCTGTCCTCAGTCCTTGTTTGTGTGCAGATGACCTGCTCCACCTCATTAGCTCTGCAGTGCTGGTTGGTGTGCTGGGAAGGATGATCCTGAAAGATCCACCCGTCTGAAATGGATGAAGAGCGGCAGCCCGGACAAAGCTGCCATCCCTGCTCCCCCCATGGGAATTGATTCCATGTGGGCACAGGAACAGGGGTGCAAAGGAGCAATAAACTCCTATTTCCCTTGTGAATATTCCTGCTCTGATTTTTTAAACCATGCACGTGCATTTAATATTAAACCATATTCTATAATCAACAGTCCAGGTCCTGATTTGAGTTAAATTGTCCTCGGCTGGGGAACTGACCTTCCCATTCCTGTGGCATTTGAAACTGCCAGCTGCTGAATTATTTTAAGTGTTTTTTCAAGAACACAATGCACAGCTAGATCCGATGATCAGCCCCTGAAAGAAGTGAAGGGCTGTCCCTTTTAGCTTTGTGCAATTATAAATTTAAAAGACTTTTGATCTTTAAAAAAATTCCTCTACAGCTGGATGAAAAATACCACTTTCCTGAAAGGTAATATAAATAGCAAAGTAACCAGTCAACTAAATAGTAGCTGTACATTTTTCAGAATTCTCTAATTCACTCCAGCTCTCAAAACCTGATATTTAAAAAAGATGCTACTGCAATTCAAAACACTTCAGCAGATTTTGTCAGATGATGTAGTTTAAACAATATACCTTATATCTTCTGACTCTAGTGAGATTTGAATATTTACTCAAAGGCACTATAATATCTTGCTGAACAGGGATATTATAAAATATGTTCTTAAATTAAATTATACTTAAAAACCTAAATTAGTTACATGTCAGTATCTGCTAGACTTCATTTTGGGTTACTCAGTACCATTAAAAAGGAGAAAAACACATTTAGGAGGGATGCAGACAACCAAGTTCTGGCTGAAATGAACTTTTCTTGTCTGTAAAGCAGTTGTTGAAGTCTCAGGAAGAGAGATTTGTACTGGGAATGCTGTTGGCATAGTGATAACCATCAAACTGAATGGACTCTTGGAAAGAACAACACTTGATAACAGCTGTGTTTGCATTAAACATTTTTAGAGTTCAGTTCAGAGCAGTTCTGCACCATATATGTAGAATTTTTATGCAGAATTTGCATACAGAAAGCATGGAATGCACTTTACTGGGTAAATTATTTTCTTCTGCTATTTATTACACTCCCTCCCCATCCCCTGGGCACACGTGGCTGCAAGGATTTGAGTTAGTAGAGAAAACAGGTGTGCCTGGTCAGAAGAGCAAAAAAGCAAGTATTCAAGGAAAAAGTAGGATTTTTGTTTGGAGTGAGATGTATAAAGCAGCCCTCCCTCTGGGTCCAGCTAAAGTGACCTTTTGGCAAGAGTGAATCAAGGCACAGATACCACGGGCTGTATTTACCTCAGCTAATGCAGATGCTTTAATTCTGTCCTTATTTGGCAAAGCATTTAAGTACAATCTTAAGTCAGGAATATTGCTGTACCAGGCTTACTCTCTCCTCTCAGGGAAAAGGATTCTTCTAGATGCTTCTTCAGGTCACAAATACATTGGGCCACATTCTCTCACTTTAGAGAGACCACAGGGAACTTGCTTGATAAAACTGAAACAGTCCAACACCTCATTTCAGGCGTCAGGGGCATTCTCACTCCTCTTCCTCGCCCTTCTTCCCAACAATGTGGATCGATTTCCTCTGTTGCAGCTGCTCCCCTGTTTGCCTGACTGCACAGTAAAAGCTGAATCAACTCACAAATCTGTAAGAAAATAATCTTTTTTTCTTTGGTCAGGTGTAAGAAAAACATTCCTGCAGGCTGAGGGAATCGCATCTGAGGTCAGGGGAGTGCCAGGGAACACGTAAGGAATACTGTGATGTGATGGATCCTTTCCTTCCAGCTGAACTGGCCTCAGAAAATTGTCTCCTGTTTCCAAAAGGCCAAGGATAAAGTGAACCAAAAAATCTGACTTCTGCTTTCCTAAAGACCAAGTATCAAATAATCTGTTCTAGTGGAAGGTGTTCCTGCCTGTGGCAGTGGGATTGGAACTTGATGATCCTTAAGGTCCCTTCAAGCCCCAACCATTCTTGGATTCTGTGATTCTGTGATCACAGCACAATGCTCCACAGCCCCCAAGCCTCACCTCGTGTTATCCCTGGGTTTGGATTCAGAAGGGGAGGTATACCTTCTTTGAAGTTCTTCTGGCAGCAGTGTTTTTCCATGAGCCTTAACACAACTGAAGGTGAAGTTCCCAGAGTGGTGCAGGTCCCAGCTGCCTCCCTGCTCCCAGGGCAGCAGAGCCTGGGTCTGTTGGAATTTGGCTGAAACTCTAAAAATATTCTTTTTCCCCTGAAATGCATCTTCTGATTTTAATGATCCCTCGTGTTACATAGCTTAATTCTATTTGTCACGTGTAAGATATCATCTCTGTCAGCTACTGCCATTAACCCAAATTTGGGTTATCTCCTCTTCAGGGGGTGCTGCCTGAGACACTGACCTGGTTCCACCTGACCTGCACAGCTCATGACATCTCAAAGGTCCTGTGATGCAGTAATTTCACCTGGGTCTGAGGTAACAAAACCATTTTTCTTTCCTTCTGAGGGAGAGATCCAATGAGTAATAGCAGACAGCATTGATTCTTTTGGTATTTTTGCTTTTCTAATCATGAAATGAGTCGAAACCATCAGAAACTGGAGGAACCTGTGGGCTTAGTCTCTGGCATGGAGTTGGTGAGGACAATGCCTGAATGTGCAGAGCTCCCTGTGCTTTTAGACTTGAGATTCAACCCACTTATTTCTTTAGTCTTCCTTCAATGCCTGTGGGGGTGGAGGTGACAGTAGGTACCCCTTGGGGTTTAATGTCCCCAGAGCCAAGACATTCCATGTCCCAAAAGGCTGAACACTGGTACATAATCTGATTTCCTTGTGGAGCAAGAGTAAACTTATCTTCCATGTTCCTCCTTTGTGTGCAGTCTATACAAGGCTTCATTGTTTTAAAAGAAGGATTCTGGACTAAGGGAGAGCTGTGCAGTTTTGGAAACATCTTCTTTTTATTTTTATTCAGGCTGAGAACAGAATTCATCTCATAAGGCTGCATTTCATGTGGAGGAGGCAGCAGTATTCCCATGGTTTGAAAGGGATGGAGTGTCTATGGGGTAGGACCTCCCCACTCTCAGTGTCCCCTTGTGCTTTCCAAGTGCTTAGAATTCCTTACAAATTACAGTCTTTTGTGGTACAGAAAACTGTGCTATTTTAACCGATTGGAGGGGTGGGGGTGCTGGGGGGAACATAATAGGCTGAGAAGTAATTTTTTACTGTGCTTGATGGTTTGTTTAGGCTTCTGTCCTGCACCAGGGGCTGAAGGAAGGGACCCTTCCAGACCCAGTGGGACTCCTTGTCCTCTATCACACCCTGAAGTGTGGCTTCACATCTGAAATCCACTGTCAGCTGCAGCACCTCCATATTAAACTTTTCAAAAAGTTTAAAGAAAAGGAGTTAGCAGCTATAAATCCCAGAATACTGATAGTTCTTGAGCAGTGGGCAGGTGCCAGTGTTCATTTCAGGTGATATAATGATTATTAAATACCAGATCACTTGACTCCAATAGGAATTGTGAAAAAAACCACACATGACAAAATAGTTTCCAGGATGAAAAACATTTAAGTTTACACTAGAGAGACAATAAGCAAATTATTGACTGCAAGAATCCCATTTTCAGGACGCTGTGAAAAGTGTCAGGAGAAGGGTCCAGAGATCAAAAGGAGCCAAAAATGTTAACAGATCTTCCTGAGAATAAGAATGTGGCAGCAGGAGACTTGTCAGAGCCATCCAGGGTGACAGCACGGAGGGCAGAGAGACCTACATACTATGTAAGGTAATTTAAAGAATTTGGCCCTCCCTGCTCAAAGCCAAAAGAACTGAGAGCTGGCAGTGAGCACCAGTAAGCCCTGGGGAACTGCTAAGCAGCTGTATTGCATATATTGTTCTTAAGATCTGTTTTCTCAGAATAGTTTGGTTATAAGAACTGCCCAGGGTCTGTAGATCTGGGGTTTTCCCACTGACAGTGGAAGAAAACAAGTAGCATCCACAGAACAAACTGTTTTTAGTTAGAGCCTGACTCTATGTATCATTTGTAAATCAAATGTTTTTCCAACTTAAAAAAAAATTTCTTTAACATGCAGTTTTTCAAAATTACAGTGAATTCTCACAGCTTTTCCCACAATTCATGTATCCATCCATCTCTTCATCCACATAAATTCAGCTTAAATCATAAATTCATGCATAAATACAGGTGAATGCCATTTGTGTAATACCTGGTGAGTTAAGGTGCAGTAGGAGGGCAGTACATGGACTGATGTCAGGAATCTGTCAGGAATAAATGTTATTGATAATAAATCCTGATTACACAGCCAGTACATATTCACAATAAACAGCATTGCCTTTGTTTCTGCTCTTCTATTATTCCCTTAATTTTCATCCATACAATGTCCTAACAAATATAGGATTTATTCTGAAAAAATCCCTACAGTGTTTTGTCCTTTAGAGGAAGAGCAAGTCCTGGGACTGAGGGTAAGAATGAATTAGAGGCAGGAGAAAGTAACTGGAGGAGAAGTAGGTGTTTCCCAAAGGTATGCTGCTGTGGGAGTTGGAAGTGGAAAAGAATTTGCTGCAGTCTTGTGAGAAACAAACACCCCTTGGGATAATCCAAACTAATAAACCCTCTCTTTTACACTATTAAGAAATTTCTTCCTACATTCTTAATGTACCACATTTCCTGGTGCTAATGATGTGGGCACTTCTTTCCTCAAATGTGTCATTTCCATTACACTTCTACTCAATAAAATCTCTTTTCTTCCCTTAAGATACAAAGGAACACAAGCAACAGGAAATAATTCTGTATTTTGGAATATGTCAAACTCTCAAGTAATTTCATAAAATAATAAAGTTTTACCTCTGACTTTTGACATGTTTCTTGATGTAAAATGTCCAATTAGCAGCTGTGTTACCAAGATGAGCTCAAAACACCCACATGCTCTGAGTTATATCCCAAACTGCAGAGATAAGTAACTTTCTAGTTTTTATTCTGCATTACTCTTACTTATCTTCAGCATGAAGAGCAAAAGTTCATACAAACAGAAAACAGAACAGCTGCTATCTTTAAAGATGTGTCCCACAACTGAAAATCCCAGCTGTAATCCTGATATGCAAAGAGGAGGAAGGTGACAGGGAAGAGGAGGAGCCAAAGGATCTTGCTAACAGGATCCCACCTTGTGAAGGTGCTGCTCTTTTGAAGAGATTCTGCTTCCCTGAGGAGCTGTGCAGGTGGGGAAGGATTGGTTTCTTACCCTGGACACTTGTAGAACCCAACCTATTACTCAGATGGCAAGAAACATTCTCTTCAAGATCCCTTCTGTTGAAGCTGATAGGAATTGTGTCACTGCCTAATCTGTTAAAGGAACATCAGGACATGTCTGTTTTCCGCCTGGCCCCACTGCTGGCTCTTCTGCCCACTCCACTGTTTATACTTGCCCAGGCTGGGCTGGTTTGATTGCAACAGCACAGACTGGATCCCTCTGACCCAGCACTGTGCTGCAGGTTTTTGCTCAGCCAGCTCCTCCAATTATTAAGGGAATAGCCTCAAAGAATCTAAGGAATCACAGATATTCTGGCAGGGAAAAAAATCTGTTGGCTGTGAGTGTGTAGAGAAAGAAAAGAATGATCTAACATCTTGATTCAACATGTCTGTTATATCAATCATTTGCTCTGAGTGGGTAGCAAAGATATGATCTAATAGGTGCAGGATTCTTATTTCCAGTGACAAGCTGGGCATGCCTTTTGGGTGAGATCAAAATGTTTTTATTTTGGTTTATTCACCAAATATTTTTATCGGCTAACTTCAATGGTAATGTGGGAAGAAGCATAGGAGTCAATATGTTTCAAACTACATAAATCTCTTTAAGAACTTACAGCTCTCTTACAAAGCTTTGTGATATATATTCTCTACAATTTTCTAGTGATGTGCCAATTTTCTTCCTGTTTGCCCAAGTTCAGGTTCATATTTAGGTATAAAAGTTATTATTTTCCTTTAGGAAAATGCAATTAATAATAATGCAGGCATCCTCAGAGTTTGCTTCTCTTACATTCAAGAAAAGCAGATTAATTAGAATGAAATGACAATTGCCATCATCTGCTCTGGAAATCAGCAGTGTATTTACAGCGATTAGCAGCTGGATTGATATCCACAATCATATTTAGGCATCTCACTATGCATGGATTTCCCTGGGAATTCAGACACTTAATTAGGATTTGGTTTGATTATCTCTGTGCACCTGGCTCTCTGCCTGGTATGAAGTGTTAGCAGGATCAGCCCCTTCAGCTCATATGCTCAAATCTGCCATGATCCTTCTGTAGGCAAGGCCATGTGCTCCCCAGTGACTCCAGTGGAGTCAGGAGAGCCCGGAGGCTGCTTCTGTGCAGCTCATTTTGGAATCTAAGTTTTATTACGAATGAGGAGCTTTCCATATTTTTTTTTTTCTTTAATGTCTGTGTGGTGATTTCTTTGCCTTTAAGGTATCACAGAAGCAGAAGGGTAATAGGAGTAGGTTAGCAAAATACAAGATACAGCAAGGAATCATTTTGGTAATCAACTTTAAAGGGCTGGGACACTGAGTTTCCTTCAAGGCTGGTGCCTTTCCCTCCCTGGATAACCATTAGTGTTTTCTGTAGGCAGCACAGACAGTGTTAGGCCAGTGCAAACATTTTCACTGGGAAAGGTTTGGAGGGACTGGGTGACTTGAAGGAAGTGCCCAGAAGGCAAAGTTGTAGCTGATCAATCCCAAGCAGGAACCACAGAGCTCCCAGTGCCGCCCTTCCCTGCACTGCCCTTGCCAGCCAAGGTCTTGCACCTGGCTGTATTAAATACAGGTGTAAATAGACAAAAGAGCTTTACCCACCAAATAACCCAGCTCAAATTCATGGATTGACAAATCCTTATTGTTATTCTTTCCTTCCCCCAGCTTTGTTCCATCTGCAATCTTTATCAGCAGCAATGCTGCCTCTTCCTCTGGACTGTGGAATGTGATTGAATGTCACTGGCCCCAGTGAGATTCCTGTGCTGGGCACCTCTGAAAGCTTTCAGATTATTTTCTTTGCACCTTTGGTTTGATTTTCTATAATGGAGTGTTTTCTTGACTATGTTCATGCCATAAATTGGGTGTTGAATCAAGTTTTATAAAGTAGTATTTGAAAGCTGACATTCTGTGAAGTGTGCCTTGCAGATTTTTTTTTTTTTTTTTTTTAGTATTTATTATGTTCGCTCCACTACTTTTAACCAAAAAAATTTACAAACAGAATTCCAGAATGGTTTGGACTGAAAGGAGCCTTAAAGCTTATTTCATTCCAACCCCCTGTCATGGGCAGGAACACCTTTCACCAGACCAGGTTGCTCCAGGACCTGTCTCCAACCCAGCCTGAAACACTTCTAGAGATGGGGCTGCTACAGCTTCTCTGGTTATGAAATCATGAAATAATTTTAAGAATTTGAGACTTGTATTCCATTTCATCAAGAGGATTGATATTATCTGGGTTATGAGTCTTTGGCTTTAGAACTGAGTGCATCTCCTCAAAACCTCATAATAGTCTTACCTGGAACTGATGCCATGTTGATCCTTCTGTAGTTACCCACAGTTCCCAAGTTTTATAGAAACATGGACAGGTAGATGAGAGAATTTTTTCCCATAATTTTTTTTCCTTTTTTTTTTACCAGCTCATCTGTGCATTTTGGGGCTTCTGAGTTCAACCATTTTGCTTGTTAACACTTGGTACAGACAGAAAGAAACCAAACTGCAGCTTCATCTCCAAACACATTAATGCACAGTTAATGCACATTTCCAGAGGAGACCACTGAGAGAAAGGTGCTCTATCTCTATAAAGAAAAAAAAAGAAGAAGCCCACTCAACAATTACTTTTCAAGACAAACATTTAGGCAATTTGCCAGAAAAACATAAAATGCTGTCCCTCATCTGCAATGTGCATCTTGCTCTTGCAGCTTGTCCCAGTGATGGCTTTCAGGCCTTTGAATAGAACCTAGAAAAGTTGTATTTCAAGGAATAGCCCTGGAAAGCTTTGATTCATTGCTTGTGTTCAGGATTTGTGAGATGAACTGTAATTGCATATGTTATTACTCTTGCAATATTTTGTATTACGTTACTGCACATTTATAGACCTAAACTTTATAGACAGATAGAAAGCAGCCTGAAAAGGAGGGGAGACATAAATCAAGGTATAAAGCTGCCTGAATAATATTTTATGTTTCCCTATATTGACCTGGAATTACAGGATAAAGACATTTTCCACTGGTGCCCTGTTCTTTTCTTGCTTTCCCTGTGTGTGTGTTTCAGGTTTGTTGGAGTTCTCCATTAAATCCAGGATCTGTATCAAATGAGCTGCAGTGTGCTGCAGCACAGAAAGGTTTCAAAGCAACAATTACTCTATTATTTCAGCAGAGATTACCTGTTTGAAAGGAAACCCACACTGAATCCTTTCTGACCTGGTCCTTATTGTGATACTGATAACAAGCCACACTTTCCAGTCTTTATCTTACCTCCTACAGGGTAATCTTTTCTTCTGGAGCTTAATTCTGCTAATAGCACCCTTGACTGGTTGCCAGACAACAAACACAAGCAGGTGAAAACTGAATGGCTCCAGTCTGGCCACTGATAACTCGTAGAGACTTTTTATTCTCAGAATTCCCTCCAAAATATCCCACTTGACCAGTGGATAATCAATTGCATTCCTTGTATGCGTCTCTCTCCTTCAGATTGGTTATTCTTTGAAAGAAATTGTGATGATCTTTTCTACAGTTTCAGATTCTTTTTTTTCCCCTCCTCCAAACAACAGCAAATAGTAATTCCAGATGGTAGAAATTACTTTTAAATTAAAGCAGTTAATAGAGGGAACGTATGCTTATCTAATTCCCCTGTTTAAGTGGCAACAATATGATGAAAATGGGAAAAACTGATGTGCACTTAAGGTATGCAAAATAGCTTGAGATTGTAAAATGCTTTTTTCCTCTCCTTTTCTGATTTACTGTCCATGAAAATGAATTATAGACTCGTGAAGAAAACAGAAGTTTTTATTTGCTGAACTCAATAGGCAGCTTTCTGGGGACTTGAACTCTGCAAAGTGCTGAAAAAAAGATTACTGCATTCCACGGACAATTTCTCTGTTTGAACCAAATGGGAGGGATGACAGGGTGCTGTGCACTGCCTTTCTGCTTCCCGAGGAAAATCTCAGACTGTTCATTGTTCCTCTGCTGTGTGTGTTTAAAAGCACATCCTTAAAAACTTTGCTGAATTATGTATTTGAGCCTGGACTTAGCTTTGGTTGTGGATGCCCCATCCCTGGAAGGCCAGGCTGGACGGGGCAACCTGATCTTGTGAGTGGCATCCCTGCCCATGGCAGGGGCTTGGAACTGGATGACCTTTAAGGTCTTGTCCATCCCAAACCATTCCAAGATTCGATGCTTGTATGGTTTAACTGGTTCCTTTTAAAAGCAACAAGTTTTAAAAAGCAGAAGATCCTCAGCACCCTGCAGTTTTTCAGACCAAAACCATTATCAAAAGGAGAATGGTGTAAATGAACCTGAAATCAGTGAATATGCTTTAATTTACATCAGCTGAAGATTTGGTGGGCATTAATTTGCTTTTTCTAAAGTGATTTTGCTTTTACTATTTGAGTATATGATTATAAGGTAACTAGTTAGTGCTAAGGGGGAATATGGTTGGCTTCACTGGAAAATATAAAAGTATCCACTGTTCCTTCAGGGAAATAATTTTAATAGATAACAGCATGTTGTACAATGTTTCATCAGTGATATTTAGATCTAAATTAGGAGCAGTTGTGAGATGGGTTGCCGATTTTCTTGTGATAAAAGGGAAATAGTTCAAGAAATATAGACCAGATGTTATCTTAATCCAATCCTCATGTACAAGAGCACACTATGAGACAGTAATAATAGTCCCTTCTACCTGTTTCTAATTTTCCTGCTCTGAAACACCCCCTGTGAAAAATAGATTAAACCAACACATCATTTATGAATCGGCACTAGTGGGTTGGAGTTTGGATGGAATGCAGCATGCGTGGCACCGACCAGAGGGTGCAGCCACCAGATTTTGATCCATGTTTAAAAATGCTCCTTTGACAGTAATGTCTAAGACAGCAGCTCTCAGTGATTTAAAAGGAGAGTAGCCAGTTTGGGTTTGAATCAGGTTTTTGGTTCAGCGTATCCCTACACAGTTTCAAATTTGTCATCAGTGTTTCTGGGCAGTATATGTTATACAATCCTCAGCAGGCCAAAAAAACAGGGGGTTGATCCTCAGCTGCTGTAAATCAACGCTGATCCACTGATTTAGATGGAACTACACTGATTTGTACCATCTCATGGTCTGGACAAAGTGTATTAACTTTCCCCATGAAAATCCTCCCCAACAAAAAGCTCCATTCACAGTCCTACTGCATAAGCAGAAACTAATGTGTCTCTGTTCTCGTAATAATGTTTAATACCTGCATCATTTCCTACTTGCTGGGGCAGCCGAAACATTACTCTTTGCATTGACGTAAGAGGCTGAGTGCTGCGCATTTGTAATATTTGGGACAGCTTTTTCCATAGCTCCCTGCCTGAGCTCAAGCATTTTGCTGGAATATTCATGTCTCTTGGCATTTTTGTGCCAAGGAGGCTTTTGGGCAGCTCTCTGGCAGCTCAGGAGACAAAACTTTTATTTTCCCTTGAGGAATACAGTAATATGAAAATAATTTATTCAGCAATATTCAGAGCTGTAAGAACTACTGGAGGGGGGTTCGTTCACTGGAAATAGAAATAGCTGTGAGGATACCAACAACAGTGTTAATTAGACTGCTTTATCTAGGCCAGACACCCTCACAGTTTAGAGTATTCCAAGCTGTTTAGCAAGCAGAATAAAATCCTGTTTTCCAGATCGGATATTTTCATATTTCTATGAAGAGAGGAAACAAGAGCAGGCGATGAGACAATTAATCTTCAGAGACAGCCCACACAGCTGGCTGGCTGCTGCAAGGATTCTGCAAGGACAGAACTCAAGTTTTCCTTTTGAAGTGAACTCCTTTGCTATTCTTTTATTTTTAAAAGAATGTATATGTACAAGAGAGCTGGAGAAGGACTTTGGACAGGGATGGAGTGAGAGGACAAAAGGGAACGGCTTCCCACTGCCAGAGGGCAGGGATAGATGGGATATTGGGATGGAATTGTTCCCTGTGAGGGTGGTGAGGCCCTGGCACAGGGTGCCCAGAGAAGCTGTGGCTGTCCCATGGAAGAAATGCCATGGAATTGTTCCAGGCCAGGTTGGATGGGGCTTAGAGCAACCTGGTCTAGTGGAAAGCTGGAACTAGATGATCTTTAAACCCCTTCCAGCCCTAACCATTCTGGGATTCTTCTGGCCCTTCAGAGCCATTCTTTCCAGCACATGTTTGCCCAATTATCTTTAAAGATGTTGAAAAAAGAAACCCCACATCCAAAAAAACACCAGAGAGGTGAATCCCTTTGCAGTGCCATACCATGAAATCCTAGAATGGTTTGGGTTGGAAGGGACATTAAAGCCCATCTTGTTCATGGCAGGGACACCTTCCACTATCCCAGCTTACTCCAAGCCCCATCCAACCTGGCCTTGGATACTTCCACTCTGGCAGTGGGAAGCTATTCTCCCTTGTCCTGTCACTCCATCCCTTGTCCAAAATCTCTCTCCAACTCTCTTGGAGCCCTTTTAGAACCTGGAAGGTGTTCTAAGGTCTTCCTAGTGTCTTCTCCAGGTGAACACCCCCAGATCTCCCAGCCTGGCTCCAGAGCAGAGGGGCTCCAGAGGTTGTGTGCTGTCTCTGAAGAGCTGGAATCCCCTGGATTCCTCTAAAAAATTCATAATCTGACTGTGTATCTATAAAGACCCATAGGTGATGTATCAACACATTAGGGAAAAAGAGGTCAGTATTTCTATAGGAGAGTATTTTTATTGTGTTTCAACCATTAATCCTACAGTTGCCACTTTATAGTGTCTGTACCTCAAGGCCCTACTTACCCTACCCTTTTGAGAGTCCAGGTTTGTTTGGTTCTGTTCAAATCCATTCAGGGAAATTGTCATGAATAAGCCAGTGTAGTAAGATGAGGCAGGTGGATCAACAGGAACAGGAAGCAATGGGATCATAAAGGAACGGGACCAGAAGATTCAAAAATAGAGTCCAAGTTGCCACATGCCCTGAACTGCTCAGTGAGAAAGCTGTCATTTGGGATAAGAATGCTTCAGAAATACAGATGGAAAACCTGATGGATTAAAGTAGTTAATGAGAGAATAAGATGAGAAGAAGAAAAATATGGAGTGCCTGAAAATAGTTATAGGGAAGAAAATCCACCTGTGGATTGGGAAAGCTTGAGAGGCTGCAGCAGCAGAGCTGAATACACACAAGTGATCAAAATGCAAAATGCACTTTAGAGATCTTGGTGCTAAAAGGCGCCGGTGGTGGTGCTGGTAGTGGGGTACGTAGGTTAATACTGAAAGTGTGTTATTAGTAATGACCAAAGACCTTTAGCCTCCTGTCCAAAATCCTTTTTTACTGTATAGAACGGGAAAGTAAACTCGATCATGTTGGGCTATTTAGTAAGCTATTAGTGCATTCATCTTTTCATCATTTGACAGGTGGAAGTAGTAGTCCAGCTTTTAGTTTTAATTATAAGGGATTCCAGATGTAGAATAGGACATAAATTAAAACCAGATCTACTCGTATGTCTTTTCAAAGTAAGCCAACTTCAAGGTATCTGCTTTTCATTTCAAAATGTTATTAAAGCTATTACTAAGAAATTCATAGTCTTAGCATGCTCCAATAATTGACACCTTTAAAGTGACTAAACAGATTTAGAGTGTGCAGAAAAGTAAATTTGTCTTAAAGAATGACTCTAATCATCCATTTACATAGAACGGACAAATCAGCGTTTGTGTTGGGAATGGCTGGGTGAGCAGCCGGTCCTGATGGCTCTTGCTGCCTCCTCCTCCTCCGCCTGGCCTGGCTGCTGGGTGTGAGCTTGTTTCCATGATTGTGCTACTAGGAAAGGAAGATAAAGAATTAAGGGTTGATCCAAAGCCAGTGAAAGTCAACGGGAGTCCTTTGATGAGCTTTCCATCATAGTCTCCTCCTCTCATGTTGAGCTATGTTACATTATGTTGGAAGCAGCATTTTTTTTAAAGAAAATTAAATCCAGAACCACTTTTTTTTTTTTCCACAGTGATAGTGTTCTGAAATCCCTAACTGTGTAAGGAAACCTGCAGATGCCTTTCTAAAATGCCTTTCTTTCCCCAAGACCTATTTATCTGGTGATACGTTACAACCATGCAAATAACGCTGTACATCTGACTTCATAAAAAGTCTGAGGTTTCCAATAATTAGAATGATAGTTGGCAAGTCTGATAAATTAGAGAAATAACTTGTTTGGTGTAAACTGAGCCTGTTTCTGAGGCAGAAATGTTAGGCTTTTATCCTCTGGAGTGTGATTGAAAGGGTGAGAAGTTAATTTGGCAGCTTCGCTTCTATGGTTTCATAATGTTTCTCCTCCCCCCTCCCCTCAGCTTCAGGGAAGGACTGTGATTTCAGTACTTTGCGCCTGCCCTCATACAAGGCAAGAGCATGACCCGAAACGAAACCCCTCTCCCCAGGGCACATCCTGAGCAGTAACAGCTTGGCTCAAGTGTTTCTTATGAACAGCCGTCCAGAGCACTTGATCTAAATCATGCCATTTCCTTCACAGTATGGCACAGTTAACAAGTCAGTGCATCAACACAATCTGCAGATGGCAGTTCAAAAGGTGCACGTTCCCCAGCAAGATAAAGGGCAATGAGTTCCATGGGTTAGCTCATTACTTGGATTCAGGCAGGGGCTCCGTAGGGGTGTGAGGGAGGAAAAGGGGGCAGGCAAACCTTGAGAATGCATGTCTACACAAATAAAGGCAGCGTTGCAAGAAGCATGTTATTGAAGTAAAGTGCAAACAGCTTGCAGAGCATGGCTTCCTTCAGAGGTGGCTTGTTTCGCCTCCGAAAAACAAGAGGAAAAGGGGAGTGAAGCAAGTGGCGACACGCAGCCTTCATTTATCTGCAAGGCCTGGTAAATAGGACGCCATTCCCTGAGCAAAGCTTCAAAATTCACAAGATGCCAGTGAGTATCAGCCACGCCTGGGGCTCATGGTTGCTCTGCAGCCTCAAGGACTCAGGGCTCTGAGCAACCTGGTCCAGTGGAAGTTGCCCTGCCTATGGCAGAACAGTTGGAACTCAATCATTCTTAAGGTGTCCTCCAAACCAAACCATTCTGGGATTCTATGATTCCATCCTGCTCAGGAAGGAACCTGTTTTCTGGAGCATTGCAGAAAGGCTTCTAGAGAGCAGTATGCACTCCTGCACAAATTACATTAGAGCTAAACATCCAGTGAAGAATCTCTGAGACATATTAGTTCTTTAGACTTCAAAACAAGCTTAAATTGGAACCATATTGCTGGAATACTTCTTAGCTAACATTTATATTACTTCAGTTACCAAATCCAGACTAAGTCCCAGGACTCGGCAGGGGAGAACATAATATATTAGGAAGTAAGATGGGGGTGTGCACTTCTGGCCTCCTATTTTATATAAATGTACAAAAAGTTTCCTCACACTAGCAAGGAAATGACTACAAGGCCCTAAAATGCCGATTTCCAGCGGCAAACGAGGGAAGTCCACTGCCCCTCCTCCCCTCTCTCCCCTGACCATTCTGTGTGTGCCATGCCTTGGGGATAGTTTGGATTACTTGGAGTAAGGCCGTTGCATAGGAGCTCAGGTATCAGAGCAGATAATTATACACATATAGCGAGATACAGCAAAGGTCTCAGTGAATTGTCAGAGGATGAGATACATCTCGGGAGACCAAACAAGCCTCCCCTATACTGATCTTTGTAAATGAATCTCTTTGGGAACTATCAAGATGGTGCTTTACCACGATTTTCACTGCTGAGGAAAAAGGAACTCTTCCAAGCTGTTTGTTTTCCAGGTTGTATCAAAAGCTGGCGAGGGAAGATTCTTTCCCTTTCTGTGCTTACATTGGTTTGAATGCCCTGAAAGGCGCTAACGGATGTGCTGAGCTCAGAGTTCCTGCAGCAGGGAAGTTCAGGGCAGGTTCGGCAGGAGAGGAACTGTAACCCCCCCTCCTTTCCCCTCCCCAGAACTCCAAATCTACAAAGTCTGACTTTCCGGTGAACTCCCTGCTCTCCATCGCAATTCTTTTGGAGAAACAGTGCTAAAACTGGGAAGGGCAAATCCTGAGTGGCTGCTAGGCAGAGGTCTGTTAAACTAAGGTCATTCCTTGTGTAATTTGATTGATTTAGTAGAGTTATGCCAGAGAGAAATTCGGCTTTGGGCTTTTGTGTGATGTGTGAGGTTTCTTTATGTAACTTATCGAGCAGGTGCTTAGCAACAGCATCTTCCACTGGTTTATCCAGAATTCTTCGCTTTTCTTTCATTTTCACTTCTTTAATATGCTTCCAAGCTGTGCTGAATTAAAAACTGAGCCAAGACTTCGGGCTGTGCCCCACTGGGACACACAGGGATGCAGGACATTTCACCAGGCCCTGTATCCATTTCTTTCTCGCCACAGTGCATGGTAATTGCTGTTTTTCTCCATTCAGTGAGATAAATGAAGGATAAAGAGCTGTGAGTCTCAGAGATTTTTTTCTGGATTTGGTGAGTTCAACCTTGAGCTAAAGGATCTGAAGAGAACTGCATGGAAAGGAGCTGAATTTCATTTCCTTTATAATGTTACAACTTCTGCTGAGACTGGCAGAAAACGAATTATCTTTGCTGTGTCAATAGGGTGCTGCACAATGCTGTGTTGAGCATCATGTGTCCCAGGGTTGTAAGAAATACAGGATTTTCTATCTGTTTTCCAGTCTCTCTTGGGAAGACATGAAAAAGGAGATATGAGCAATCCTTGTGCTCAGCCTTTTCTCTGTATAAGCAGGTGCCTTCTGTGCTCTGAGTTGTTTCTGGTGTGGAGCATAACTGGTGTAGATGATGGAAGGCCACATTCATGAGATCTGTGCCATCCAAACCCTGCCTGATCTCATCTCTGTGGCTGTACCCTTCACAGGCACTTCTTGCAGCCTTCTGAAATGCACCTGTTTGTTTGTCAGGTGTGACTTATGAAAAGGATTATATGACAGAGTTGTTTGTAACAGCAGGAAGCACAATGTAGTGAATTAAGTCCCTTCCATCCTCATCTTCCTGTGATTTCCCTCTAATGATGGATGTCAAAGAAGAATATGGGTTATTCTGGTAGCTCTTACTGATCAGTGTGCTTATATTTCTTAGAATTGTAGTGGAAATCTCTGGTGCTGCGTTGAAACAGAATCTCAGACCCTCACAGTACCTTTGTTCTCCAGAAAACATTCTGCATTTTATAATGAAATATTTGGGTTATGATAGCACTGAGAAGCCCCCGAAATGTGGGACTCTGGTGTGCAGGGAGCCATATCCTGAGATATGAAATAAAGAGATTGATCTCATGCAGGCAGTCAGCAGCAGGGCACACAGACCTGGCTCTCCTTCCTCCCAGTCCATGCTTTCATCGTGAAATCACTCAGTTCTTTCAGCTGGATCTCCAGGCTCTGTTCTTAGCACTGTAGTTTCTCTGTCCCTCATGGAAACCCCAGGGCTGGGCTTCACAGACTCTCTGCAACTCTATCCCTTTGGACTGTAATTGATTTGGAGTCAGGTGGTGGTGTAACATAACCCGTATGGAATCTGCTGGTGAAGTTTATGGCCATTCAGCTAAAAAAAAAAAAAAAGGAAAAAAAAAGGAGAGGAATATAGAGGGGGAGTAGGAAGTGAATTGAATTTGAGTTCTGGGATGTGAAGCTGTGCTGTTTCCCAGCCCAAAGAGAAAAGCTTGTTGAGGCTTTGGGTGTGGAGAAATCTATGGCCAGCTCATGCACCACAGCCCTGTTCAGCCTGCATATGTACAGAAGAGCCTACAGTGAAATCTCTGTCCCCAGCTGTGGCCAGCCCTTGGCCCAGTGTGGGAAAGCAGAGAATTGCAGAGGAAAGGCAGAGAATACTTTAAATAATGTTTAAAATAAAAACATAATTGTTCAGTAGTTGGCTGTACACTGCCTGGCTGTGTGATTGTAATACATTTCTCCATGTGTCCCCTTACCTAAATTTTGTGTAGTGAAGGATATTCCAGTGTGACTCCTAGGTGTCTTAAGGCACTGCAGGCAGCCTCATGTTATCTGAAGGCTGAACAACAGATTCTAGACTGACAGTCTTGAACTGAACTCACACAATCTCCACTGACAGCACTGGATTTTCTGATTTGGCTGCTTCATCTGGGATGAGAGATAAGAAGCCAAAAAAGTTGCTCTTTCTGTGACAAAAGAATCCTTTTCACAAGATTTTGTAGAGATTTCAAAACATTATTCCAAGTGCAAAAAATTCTAGAAAAGATTTGTTACCCAGCTGGTGGGCTTCCCCTCTGAGCTACACTGAAAATACCAATTGTCTTACGTGATAAGAATTATCACCCATTATCTCACCATTATGTGAGAATATTGTGGGGTGAGTATGTGATAAAACAAGGCGCTAAGTTTGTCCAGGTATTGCTACATTGCTGAAATCACAATAAATAGAGTGAAAAAGGTAGCTGAGAGAGCTCAGATCATGACTGTACATAAAGTATTGTGAGACAAATACTCGTAGCTTTGCTGCAGCCGTGGTGATTTACTGATACACGGGAAGCAAAGGCTGGGTTGAGCACTAATATTTGTCAACAGGCCCATTTGTACAGCCACAAAAAAAATCCAGGCACGGCTTTGAACACATAGGCGAGGTATTATTCTTGCTGCTGTCATTGCTGTAATCTAGGATCCTGCTTTCCAGGAGAAAGGGAGGAAGCCAGTTCTCACTCCAGGCTGTAGCAGAGTTCCTCTCTCTGGACTATTGGATCAGCCCTCATCTTGCACAAAATGCTCCCTTACAGGGTGGCCATGCAGTGACATCCTGCTGCTGCCATAAGTCATGTTGTCACTCTTGTACACAAGTGAGGTGTGAAGGATAGAAAGGAAAAGTGGAGGAGAGAGAGGGTTTCCCTTTAAACACTTTAAGCCCAGAGTAATGAGTGGTATCTAAGTTGCATCTGCCACCTAGACATCCCAGGAGACCTTAAGATCTCCTTGATTGCTCTCCTATGGCACATTTTTCTTCCTTTGGCCATCAGAGGCTCCTCCAGTCAGTCCTAACAAGAGGAGATTTCCCGGGGAAGGGATGAGATAGTGACAGGATAAAGGGGAATGGCTTCAAAACTGACAGAGGGCTGGGTTAGATGGGATATTAGGAAGAAATACTTCTCTGTGAGAGTGGTGAGGCCCGAGTTGCCCAGAGAAGCTGTGGCTGCCCCATCCCTGAAAGTGTTCCAGGCCAGGTTGGATGGGGCTTGGAGCAACCTGGGTGGAAAGTGTCCCTGCCCATGGCAGGGGGTTGGAATGAGATGATCTTTAAGGTCCCTTCCAACCAAGACCATCCTATGAATATGTGATTCCATGTTTCAGTCCCTCTGCAACCTGTGTTGTGAGTCCAATGCCCTCCATATGCTCAGTGTCCTGCTCCTTTTCCAGTGGCTCTCCTGATCTCTCTTGTCAGCCCCACTCTGGGGAGTCACTGTCACACATGCTGCACACTCCAGGATCCTGGCAGATCCCTCTGTCCCCATGGTGGTGTCCCAAAGCACCCCTGGGCTGCAAGCTCTGTTCTGTGCTCTTACCCTGTTCTACCTCAGTGGAACATGAGATGTAACAAGGCTGAGCCCTGTCAATCTGTAATGAAAAATGATCTCCTATAGAAAGGCACAAATAAGTAAATGAAAACTGTAATAGGGACTTCTGAATTACTCTATGACTTTCTTAACAGAGGTTATCATTCCCATTGCATTTTGTTGGACACTTCCCACATCTGTAGCATGCTGTTCCTTTGCCATTAAGCTCTACCAGATTCTTCCATAGGGGTGATATTTTTTAAAGAGAAAATACTGAAGCCCCATGTGAAAACAGGAAACTCCATGAATTTTTTATAGTGAAATTTTTCCACTAGGGAAACATCCGTATTTTACAGTTTGCAAAATGTGTGGGACCATAAACTGTAAAACCGCATGGAGAACCACAACTCCTTTGTACTTTAAAAATAGACATAAAAGTAATTTCTCCAGAAAGAAGGAGCATATTTTTAAAGGTGAATATTTGTAGGGCTCATAAAAGCTATTGGTCTGTTCTTGGAAACTGAATGATCGTGTTTAAAAAAGGAAAAGACACAGATTGTGGTGAGTTTACTGCAACTGAATCATCCCTGCAGTATGTGCCCAACTGGACCAGCCACAGCACAGCTGCATGAGGATGTGCAAGGTTCCCAGCCAGAATGGGAGCCTCTGGTTCCCCATTTCCCCCAGAGATGAGGGGCAGGAATGATGGTGCAGACATGAGCAGGGAAGTGGTGAAGAAGGTCAGGAAGAAACCCTAGCTATTTCATTTCTCTCACAGTGTGCCAGCTAGTGGAGTTGAGCTGGAATGAGGAAAAGCAAGATGTTCTGGCCACAGGATTGCCATATTTCCCCCCCACTCTGCCACAAGTGCTGAGCAGGCAAGGGGTCATACTTGATTCTCCCAGTTCCTTGGGGGTGGTGCAGGAATGATCACACTTAAGGCTTTGAGCCAAAGCTCAGTCTCACCCTGTGGCTATGCCATTCATAATAAATGAGACTGACCCTTCTCTTTGCCTGTTTAGATCAGCTGGGCTGTAGCCAGGCCTGGGCAAGACCTGACAGGGCTGATCTTTGGAGCTTCCCAGCTGGGAGATCATGCCTGTAGCAGGATGGTGGATTTCAGCAGAAGCTCTGTGCCATGGGACAGTATGGGGATGTCATCACGGCATATCAGGAGGAATTTCAGACACCTTGTGTGGGAGTGGGCAAATGGAGAGATGGGGATTCCCCAGCATCTAGTGCTGCCTCTGGTTCTGTTGGTGAGAAGAAACACTAACGGCAGAGGTGCTCCTTGGCAGACTTGTGCATCTTGTCTGAATATTGAATTGGACCACAGCAGGTTGTAGTTCTAGGCAAAGCTGGTTTGGAGCTGGCAGGCTCCTGGCCCTGCTGCCTGCTCGGTGCATGCCAAACCTTGGAAAAGCCATCTCTTCCACTACTACTTTGATGGAGAAGTTGGGGTGCTTGGAGAAGATGGCCTTTCCCAGCAGCAACAGCAGCTGTCTTGCTGTCCTCTCCTCCCCAGCAGCAGGAACAGCAAACCTTACTCTTCATAGCTCTTAAGTGGTCCCTTCCTCCTTGACTTTCAGCTCTCCCACTGTGTCCAGGCAAGAGGGGCCAGCTCCTGGCATCACCTCCTCTGTGGGTGACGACATTCACTCTTGTCTGTGTGGCAGAAGACACTTTATCTGACCCATAATTTGGTAATGATGTCCTGTTTATCAAACTTTATCCTGCCATTTCAGATGGATAGGAATGTACTTTTCCATGCACTGCTCGGTCCTAGTGCTATTGAATAGTGTAATATTCTGGTCTGCTGTTTGTTTACAGCTGCCTTTCATCTTCAATTATCCACTATATTTTAGCAGTGGATAACTGACTGATTCCTGTATTCAGGCCAAATCCCACTTGTTTCATGTGAGTAATCTAAGGAAGTCTGACACTTTGTTCCCTGATCTGTCTGGGAATGCTTGCACGACAAGCGGTCCGCAGGCATGGGACCCGTGAGCAGGAGTGCAGTCCTGAGGCTGAGACCCATCTTCCCTTCATTCCTTAGGCACTTGGCAAATGCACCAGTCCCTGAGTGTGGCATTAGCTCTAGAAACTCCTCCTGTTCCTGGCCAGCTGGATAACATAAATTTTTACAGGCTGTTGGTACTGTATGGGATATACCAGCTGCCTTTCCATTTCCAGGGCGGGGTGAGACAAGGCCTTGGGCCATTCCAGTTGGACAGCAGTCCTGAAAAGGGCAACTAGATGGGTTGGAAACATGCAAAGCTAGAAACTTTCCCAGTTCTGTGCAGCTGTCATCGTTAGCACAAACAGGCTGGTGCTGCCAGAGCTGCTGGGCTTACCCACTGCTGAGGCTCCTTTTACACAAAATCACTGCCCTGCTCTGCTGGAAAATGGAATTTTCTTTGGATGCCTTCCTTTAGCTGAGCTGCAGAGTACTGATAGTGCTCTTGGGATGGGGCTGCAACCACTCCATTTTTCCTGCCTTCCCTGCTTAAACAGATCTGTGTTGTGAGCACTACAGAGGTCTGAACACTGTCAGGGTGAGCTATGTGTATTTAGAACAATTGATTTCTTTCTGTCATGTGCCACCACCACTTCCACAGTGGGATCACCACCCGAGAGAGGAGGGCTGGTCCATATGACAGCATTTCCTCTGGACCTGGGAGATGTGGGTTCAGTTTTCTGCTGTGACATATTGTCTCTGTGAACCTCAGTAACTTAGATTCTCTCTGATTAAGTGTCATGTGTAAAATAGTGAGTATAGTCTGACCCTTCATCACTATTGTACATAAAAGAAAGTGAATTAATGTTGAGAGTCAGCCATTAAAGTATTGGGAGCCCAAGGGAAGGAAGTCTCTACCCTGAGGAGGTGAACTAATCAGGAAGGACTAAAGTAAATGGATGAGGTAGTTGAGGTTTGGGGTGAAAGGGGTAAAGGTATAGACAAGGTGAAGTAGGGAGATATGGCTGCTGGAAAACATTTGGCAGATCTGGAAGGAACACGAGGATGTTGGAAGTGGAGTCACAAGAAGGGGAATGAATGGGAGAGCCGGAGGTTTGAAAAACCCTAGAAGAAACCCTTATTTTTGAGAAGGAACTTCATCATTCAAGAGCATTGTTTTGAGCACCTGGGATAGGAAATGAAGAAGAGGAGGATGTTGGGAGATCAATGGCTGCCTCTGTGAGCACACTGAGGTGGCTACAGATTCCCTGCCCTGTTCACCAGGATCACTTGGGTTTGATAACTGAAACCACACTGTAAATATCCCAAGCAGAAATGTTTATCCTCAGGGTCTATCTTTGTCTTGTTTATTTGTTGGCTTACTTGCATTTTTTCTTGAACAAAGCCCTCATTGTCTGCATTTACAAAACCTAAATAATTTGGAGTGTAAACTGGCAGTGTCTGGGTAGAGCAGTGAGTTTAAGGTTTTGGACATTTGCAGAGATTTTGAAGTTACCATGCAGAGAGCAAAAACAATCATGGCAATTAAGATCTCTGGTGCCTGAACTGAGCAGTTTGGCTGAGCTCTGACCATTTCTGTGGGCTGTACATACAAGATATTCTCTGAACAGCTGCTCCATGGGTCACTTGTGTGAGCCTTATAGCTTCGAGCTTTCTCAGTCTTTTCCAACATTGGGAGGGTCAAATGTGACACCAGTTTTTCAAAAGACTTTTGCCAGGGTCCAGAGAAGTACAGAAGTGTAATACAGGTGTTTGTATGGATAAATTAGTAAAATATAATGTGCATAAATATTACTCACTTGGGAAGAATCAACATGGTACCTTGTGAAGTCCTACCTTAAAAATGTTTTGGAGTTCTTTGAAAGGATCAATGAGCAAGTGAATAGGATGATCTGATAGACATTATCCACATGGGAATTCCAAAAGGCTGTACATAAAATTCCCCCCAAAAGGCTTTTAATCAAACTCAGCATCCATGGGATAGGAGAGAAGCTTCTTGCATGGATAAGTAACCAATTTAAAACATCAGAATCCAGAGAAATAAATGCTCAGTTCTTGCAGTGAGAGAAGTTCACCAGTGGAGCCCTGATCTGAAGCTTGTGGTGTTCAATGCACTCCTAAGTGGCCAGAGGAGGAGAGCAAACAATGAGAACATCTGGTGATGAGGCAGGATTTAGTCAGGGAAATAAAGTTGTTGATGGATAGTGAAAGATTGTGAAAGAGCTTGGCAGGAGTGAGTGACTGATAAAAAAAATAGAGGGTGAAATTCAGCAGACCTACCTGTAAATGGATGCACACTGGGAGACAGGATCTGGGCTTCACTATAAAGTGAGGAGCTTTAAGCTGACCACTGCCACTTTAAACTGGCCACTACTACTCAGGAAAAAAGATGAAATGACCACTAGGGGTTTTTATACTTCTGCGGAAATGTCAGTTCAATGCTTAATAGCAGTCAAAAAGTCTCAAATCATGTATTAGGAATTACGAGGAAGGGAGTGGAGATGAAGAGAAGATCATTACACTGTTCTATAAATCATTTTATTGCCTGCTCATTCAGCATGGTGTAGAATTCTGGACCCTCAGCTTAAAATCACAGAATCATAGAAGATTCTGAGTTAGAAGGGACTCACAAGGATCATCGAGTCCAACCCCTGGCCCTGCACCTCAACAATCCCACCCTGGGCATCCCTGGGAGCTTTATCCAAACACTCCTGGAGCTCTGGCAGCCTTGGGGCTGTGCTCATTCCCTGGGGAGCCTGGGCAGAGCCCAGCACCCTCTGGGGGAAGAACTTTTTCCTGATATCCAGCCTAACCCTCCCCTGGCACAGCTCCAGCTATTCCCTCAGGAACATTCAAAGAACAGTAGGGCTGATAAATGTCTGGGATGGTGGTTGGGATTTGTTAGCCTGGAAAAGCTGTCAAGACTGACTAATGCAGACAGTACCCATAGAGACCAGCTGTTCATACATCAGTACAGGAACTGGAGGGCAATGGGAGCTAATTCAGCTAATGGGAATCCTGTTCAAACCAGACAGAGGAGATGGGTAGTTCATCCCTGGAGCTCCTCATCAGAAGATGTGCAGATGGATGCAAAAATAGTTTCGAGGGAGTCTGTACAAGCAGTTGTAAGAGAGATCTGTGAAGAGTCTCTAAACAGAAGAACCATGAAATCCAGCAGGCTGAGCACAGTTGGAGCTGAAATGTATTCAGACAACTATCAGAAATGATTGTCCTATTCTTGCTCTTTCCTGGATGTCTCCTTGGGATCATTACTTGGAAAAAGATATTGATGCTTGCTCTGTCCCAGTGTGGCAGTTCTCCTGTTCTGCCTTAAATGTGCTGTACAGGCAAACATCCACTGGATTTTCAGATTCACACACAGATTTGTATTTGGGATGAGCAAGGCCTAATCTCTGAGGTGAGGAGGCAGCTTAAATTCAATTAGACCTTAAGAGATTGTGCTGTTTTGAATTTGAATTCTAATTTGAATTTAAGTTTTCCACCTTTCCAGAGCAGAAGATCACCTAATGACAGTCACCCCATTAAAAAGTTCAAAGCATGTGGTCCCTGAGAAACTACTCAATATAGTCAATTATCTTGAAATAAAAGTTTCTAGATGCACCTGTATTTACAGTTAGAGGTAACAGAAAGTTTTGCCTTTGTTTCAGGACTAAACTTTTAGTTGAATGTATTCTGGCCTCTTTCAGTAACAGAGGCTGGAAACTTCTTCCTGTGGAGACTGGAAATGCTATCCTCATTCCCTCCAATTCTCCCTAATTCAGAAAGCTGGCTCAAGAACAAGCTAAGAAGATTTGGAGAGCCTTTGTTAGCCAAAACAATATTGGTTTTCTGACCTGAAAAAAGTGATGATCCATTTAATGCTGGTTCTTTTCACGGAGGATGTGATATAACTTTGTATCTCCACTTGCACTGTTGGCATTCCACAATTTATCCAGGAAGTTGCTAATTTTGTTGAGGCAAAGTAAACCTGTGGTTGAAGGGCATAAAACCTCCTCCTTAGCTGGAAAATTTAGAAGAGCGTATCTTGAAGATATATAAATTAAATTTTCTACCCAGGCCTGTTGTTGAGTGGTGATTGCATCTAAAAGGCAGATTCAAATCGTTTGAGAATACCTGCTGAAATGGTAAAGAGCCTTTGGAGAATTGAGGAATGCTCAATGTTTTCACACCCCTGTTAAAAAGCTCAATAAAAGGCTTCGAGAGGACTTACCTGCAAAGGAATTGCTCCTTTCCAAGCGTTTATCAAAGTTTTACTACACTCAGGAGACTTTTTTTTTTTTACTTATCACCCTTCTGTTGTTCTCTTTTGCAATTGTCCAGTAATTTAGATTTCTTTTAAGCAATAGCAAAGAACAGGAGAGGGAAAACCACTAATGGTAGATCTCTTTCATATTTTCTTTTCCCAAGGAAGACATTTTATTAAGACTCATCCTGAATTCCTGTCCAACAAATTAGCAGATTTTCACCTTAAGTATTCAAGTAGTAACTACATCACTTATTTTTTTGCTAGTGGAAAATAGGAGATCAAGCTTTTTCAGCACTGAGATTATTGATTTTTGCTTCCATATATCTCTAGGGTTGATGTTACCTGTCAGTACTCCAAGGAGCATTGCTTCTTGTTGCACCAGGAGGACTTAGGCCATGTGGGGAGAAAAATTCTAGGAGAAAATTCTGATTGTTAATTTTAACACATTCATATATATCATATCATAGTTGAAGCATCCAAGCTGCAACAGACTTGAGAAGAACATTTTACATCCATTGTAATGCTTGTGATATGCAGAGGAATGAATATATCTGGGCTTTATAATCACTGGGAAAAGAAGAAAACAGTTCCTGGCTTGTGCAGCAATTCTTAGAAATGGCCAGACACAATCTCTCCTGAGCTTGCTCCCAGATCTCACCACTGTAGGACCTACTATAACTTAGATCCCAAGGAGAGAGAATTTACAATCAGGAGACATTTTTTAAATTCCTGCTATATTTTCACCTCAAAAAAAAAAAAAAAAAAAAGAAAAAAAAAAGAAGAAGATTTACCATCCCCTCCTGGTTTTGAATATCTCAACAACTTTCCACAGCTTTTCAACACTCCTCCCTAATACCTCATTACAGAGCTGGTGGCAAGATACTGTCTTTCATCTGCTCGTTCATTCACTTTACAGAAAGTACCTTGAGTTATCCGTAAGGATATCTCACTAGGATTCAAGTATGGATTTTTCTCTTTGACCTTTTCACAGCCCTGAGGCATTCAGCAAGTATTTTGTGGTCATGAAGACACAAGACATACAAATCCAGCCATAAAGGTGTTTCCATAGGCACTTCTGTCCTAAAGACCTCAACTGCCTGTATGGATACATGAGAAGCAAAAGTAGAATCCATGTGGACAACACATCTTGAACTATAATTACCATATGGTAAATAGTCATTCTTTATTGTATTGTCAACAGGCAAGGAACATGCTCTGATGTGGAGGCTTGGGGTATTGCTGACAGAGTTAATGGATGAATCCTGGGGGAATACTCTTTTTCCCACTTGACACTCAAGTCACTTTTCTTAATTGTAAAAACATCTGTAAGAAGAACCGAATGAGTTGTAGGCCTTGACAGCTGATCTTCCCATGACTCATTCCACAAAGACAAACTTGTCTTTTGCTTGTCCTTTATCTTCATCTAAAGCATTTGCCAAGAGGAGTGTCTGCATTTTGATTAAATTATAATATTCAGTTTCAGATTTTCCATCTGAAGCCCTTGCTCCAGACAGAAGGAAGAGAAGGGAAGGGATATATTGTGGTAGTAATAAGGTTTTAAGAGTTATTCTGGGTAGAACCAGAGTATTTAGGAAGGTGCTTCGGGCTTTTCTACCTTTGTGTATAAGTTTAAGAAGAAAAAAAAGCTTTTATTCAGTTTCAGGTTGGTATGAATCGACATAATTTTTACTAGGATATTAATAGTGACAATGCCACATAAGGACATTAACACAAGCTATCTACACCTCAGCTACTTGTTTAAATCCCAAAATACTGACTGAAGAGAATGAAGGTGGTCAGTCTTCCAGGCACAGTGGCCTGAACAAGCCCAGGCTATATGTTCTCTAGATTGTCTATTCCGTTTGTTTTCCTGACAAGCTCAGGGATCGATATCTCCAATGTAGGTATCTAAAGTGATTTTAATAACCTTCCTTCATTATGGAATTTGGCTGATTTTGTTCCTCAGAGTCTTTTCACTTTCATTGCTGGCAGGTAGCTCTGAGTCCTTTCCAGCAAGTATAAATTAAGCAAGGGCATCCTAATTTCAATTAGATTATCTTGTCAAAATAAGATTGATTGTAAATTATCTCAGAGTACAAATACCTTCACAGATATAAAATATTTGCAGTGCTTTTTAAAATTGATTGGATAAATGCCATTGGAGAAATTTACTGGAGAAACCTGCTAGCCAGAAGCTACATATATTTGAACTGGAAATGAGACCCTTTCTCATGAAAGGGGTATTTAATAATTAAAGAAGGATTGTAGAAAAAGGCTCAATAGATTCTCCATCTTTTGATGTCACTGTATCAAGACTGGCCACCCTCGTGAAAGGTTTGTGTCAGCTACGAGCGACACTCGTAGCACACAAATTATTGGGTTCAGCACGGGGGTAACCCAGTGAAAGTTAATGACCTGTGATATATAGGAAATCACACTGGATGATCTAATGGTTTCTTCTGGCCTCACACTCTATGAATCCATGAATATGTATCCTCTGAGGTTGCCTGCTGGTTGTATTCCTAACCAGGGAAACAGGCAGAGGCTGCTGTGAAAGAAGGATTTAAATTTATTTACTGGCATGCGTTGTTCTTTAGCTACATATTCAGATGGTTCACACCCAGAGTTTTAAGGAAAAGTTCCTCAGTGAGAGGATCTGGTGCATTTAGGAAAGCCTGGTCGCTGGTAGCCTCCCCAGTGAGAATTTGGTGCTGTGAGAAGTGATTCACACAGTTCCCAAAAGGCGCTGCCTTCCAGCCTGTTACCACATCTTGGCAACGTTTGAAGGGCGCCCTGCGAGCATGAAAGGCAGGAGTGGTGACTCAGAGAGCCACAGTGAGGGGGTAAGAAACCCTTTTTGATGGAATATGAAAACACAAAAATACATATCCTTGTGTTCAGGGCTATTCGAGGGTGGTACAGCCTCTGTAATTGGGCTCATGTGTCTGTCTAGAAATGGCTGTTTTGGCTGCCTGTTTAGCAAAGAAAGGCTTTTCCCCACATTTATTTTCTGGAAAGACAGTGGGAACCTGGAGAACTCTTAGAATCCATGAGCCATCCTTGTGCCATGCTGTGGCTGCCCATGTGTACTTACAACAGCAGCTTCCTGTGGCTGGTTTTGTTTTGTTTTCCGATTGGGTGGGAATATTAACTTTAAACAGACAAGAAAACAAAAACAACTGACTTAAAAATCTCTCTCAAAATAATAATCGAGGAAGCAAGGATGTTCTCAGGAGGGAAGGAATAGTGACTGATGAAGAGGTGAGCAATCTGAGGGAAAGAGGTAGCAAGATTCGGGGAATGCTGGGCGGGGGAAAGATCTCGGGAATGCTGTGGGGGAAGTCGTGTCTGTTTGCAGGCTCTGTTTATCCACACCTGTGGGTTGGAAATGCTGTCATCTGAGGAGTGGCCCCATATTACAAGAAGGTCAAGCACCAAGCAGACCTAATTAAAAGCTCATTACAAGAGACAATCTCCATTAGCATGCCAAGTTTCATGCAAATCCATTAGCACCAGGGCTCTCTTCGGAAGCTTTAAATTCCAGTCCTGTGCCCCAGGGACTGGAAACTGTGGCCGGTTAATTTGCCATTCTCAGTCTGTGAACATTAGGCACAGTCCTCTTACTTTCTGGATTATTTCACATTCCAGCAAATTAGTTTTATCCGTTCTGAGAACATTTTAACAAAGAAAGTTCTTTTGGCATCACATGGATAAAATAACAAGGGATAAAAGAATGAGCAGTTCCCCCAATCAGGAACAAATAACTTTAAATCTCTCCTGAAAATGCAGCCTTTCCTGTTATTCCCACCCCCCCTTCCTTTCATTTATCTTTCGACAGTCGGATTTTTTAATTACGTCTCTGCAGCCAGATTCCCCTCCCTCTCTCTTTATGATGGTGTTCTTAAGAGCCATGTTTTTTCTTTATGCCATTGTAGCAGAACTTGACTAAAGATCTTCAAACTTGTTAAGTATAAAAGTTGGTAAATGATACTATTGTTTGAGTTAAGGTGGGGGGAGAAGGGGGAAGGCAGTTTATCTGTGGTGGCTGTGGGGAGGGGGAAGGTTTTTTTAAAAAAAAGGGAAAGAAAAAAGGCTCAAATGAACTGAAATGGATCAAAGTAAACAGAGACATCTAAAAGCTTTTGTAAGTTAAAAGTGGCTATCTGTTGCAAGTCCTGCCTCATTAACTACTGATAGAAGCACTGTCTTGGCCTTCCCAGATATCTAACGCTGACCGCCTCTAACGAGATGAACTCCGGGTTATTCCCTCTCACTGTTCCCTGCACCACTGCTTAACCTCAACCTCTCCACAAATGTTTATCCTCTCCCTAGGACAGGGAGATCCCATCCCTAAACCTCAGTCCTCGCTCGAAGGAAGAAACAAGCTCAGAGAGGAGGAAGGAAGTGGGAGAGAGAGGGAAACATCCCCAAAGTCAGTGTCTTGCCTGGGTTTCAACACATCTTTTTGGGAGGGTGAAAAGTGAGAGACAGGGTTCATTCTCTGTGTTCAGGATTCCCGTGTCCCCCATGCCCATTCCGAGGGGGAAGCAAGCTGAAATGGAGAGGCTTGCCTGGGGAAACAGGGAGAGTGAGCAGGGCTGGGAGGGGGGAACATGATGGCTCTTTGACTAGGACCAGATAGGTCTCTGTGTAGAGTAATATTACAGCTCACTCTCTCATAAACAAGCTGCATGCCGGCTTCTAAAGAGCCCATCTGGCATAGCTTTGAGAATGGCAATAATTACAAGCTGATGATGGACATGGAAGAAAAGCCCTGCTGAGCTAACTCATAAGGAAGTACAGGCCAGGACTGTAGGGAAATTACAGGCTAAAACCCTTTCTAGTTTAGGCCTTTTGGTGTTCTTAATCACAGACTTTAAATGTTGTAATAAACACTGTAGCATTTTATTGACCAACTCCCATGACAGGCAAATCTTTTTTATTTTATTTTATTTTTACTATTTGTTAGTTCAGAAAGCAGTTCGAGAACAATAGTTTCTTAAAGACTGGGTCTGTAGATTTGCTTCATGAAAAGTGATCCAAACAGCAAGACTCCCTTTTGTTACTTTGCAATTAAAAAGGAACGAGGGGGGGAAAAAGGAAAAGAAATATTGTAGAAGTCCACTTACCCCTATGCAGGACTATGTCACTGATAATGCCCGCTTTGTTTTGAGATTATCATTGAGGAATAAAAGCTCTAGAATGAGTTTTTAAGTTTTTAGGTGAAACTCCTGCTGATTTCACTGGCGGTAGGATTTCCCAGGAAATAAAGCAGTTTTAGGTATGAGAGGTATGGCCTGATCTTGTGCCCAGTGAAGCTCATGACATCCTTGCTGATTTCAGCCGTCTAAATCAGTGTCAGTGGAAGCTCAGAGGCCTCATCTGTGTCTGGGTTTAAATTCCCTCTTACTGTTGTGACCCAGAACCCATTTCTAAATATAGGGGGAAAATCCAGGTTTCTGGGGCTCTGTTCCAGAGTCCCTTACAGCTACCAAACATAATTTTCACAGTGAAAAACGTGAAACACATTTTCATGGTGGAACATGGGCAGCATGAAACACAGCAATGTGGTGCCCAGTTTAGGCCCTCTGCCAGAGTATCTCTGGCACCAGGCATCCCATGTCTGGCATGAAAAATCACTCACTTTTGAGAATGTTGCCACCTCTGTGTCTCTAAGTCTCTGTGGTTTGGGTGTATGAATTTATTTATCACGTGGTTTTATAGGCATGTCCATGTGACAATGCCATCTCTATTGACTAGGGATGGATGTGGACTCTGTGGATTTAGGAGTGGAGCGCAAGGGAGTTGTGCCAGTTAACACTGCCTGAAGTTCTGCTTGAGAGAGCCTACCTGTTTTCCCAGACTAATTTCACTCCCCTTTTCCTTCTGTGGAGTCTAGAAGATCAAGAGTTAAACAGCTCTGTGAGTTTTATTTGACTCGAGTGCAATAAATCTCCCAGGGTGACTGATAGACTGATAACTCTCAAAATCCATTCAGTACTTTGTGTGTCAAGGCAGCAGTGAATATGGAGTGCTGTCAGTTGTTTTAAATAACACTGTTTTGACAGTATGTTGTTTATTACAATTCAACACGTGTGATTTGTTTTCTTGGAGGAAATCTGCCTTTATTTTACACCAGGTTTTATTTTAGTTTAGGAACATCAGCCACATATTAGAAATGCTGCATAATGCGGTGGGTTGGGTTTTCTTATCCAGTTAAATCTTGGAAGAGTATCTGTGTTTTTACGGGACACATTCTCCTATGAGATTCTAAATAGCAGAACATTCTGTTCCTTTAGATAAATGTTTGCCTGCAGGTATAGCTTTGTGTTTGTAAATTGTTTCATGTTGCTCCTATTTCTGCTGCAGTTCTTTCACAGACATTTCAAAGTTTCTGGTTTACTCGTGGCTATTTGTATCCCAGCATTTCATAACACAGATGCTGATTTAGTTTTCCCGATTACCATTTGACTATTTGTTCAGGCATCAGATTATTTTCCCCCCCTTTTTTTGTTGCAAAGTTGAAGGAATGTGAGGTCAGGGAATGGAAATTTACCTATCCAAATGCAGCTCTCTTTTCTTTCACAAACTTCCTCTGGCTTCTTAATCTGAAACTTGCTTGTCAATGTGAAATGATTTCTTTATATTTAACTGTCTCTTTCCAATACAGACTGGAATTGTTCCTAACAAAAGAAGCATGAATTGGTGGAAACTATATATTAAATGCAGGACTATTTGTCTAGTTTTCATTAGGTTGCTGAGTGAGAAGCCCAAACTCCTCTCTTTTCCCAAGGTACTCGGATATCCACCAAGTGCCTTCATCCCATAGCCTTGTTTCCTCTCCCAGTAAACCAGCTTTCCAAAAGAATGCTACACTCTCTGCTCTTTATACTGTCAGCAGTGACAGCAACCAGCCACGCTGACATTTCTTATTGTTTACAAAGGATGAGCGCCAACAAGGCATCTCTGATCATTTGATAAACTCTCCTAACCCTCTCCCCCCGCCCAGCCCTCTGCTCCACTGACCAAACTAACCTTTTCACGGTACACTGCCTGTAATTACCAGTGAAAGATGCTAACCAGAAAGGATCAGAACTCCAGCTAAACACAAACAAACCAGCAAAACAGCTCTGAAGATAAACTGCTCACAACTTACGTGGCTCGGCAAACAGGGAAGCCAGGAGAAACGGAGTAGCTGCAGGCGGGGGGGTGGGGGAGGAAGAAATCTAACCCTAAATTCCTTATGTGCATGTATTTTTCATATGAATTTTAAAATTGCTTGAAAAAACATGCTAGAATAGCATTAAAATAACCTTATTGTTTATTATCATAATCCTGTATATTTAATATCCTTTTTCCCCTTCAATTCCCCCCACTCCTGCAGAAACTCCCGCCAACACAGTGGTCAAACTGAGTTCATAGTTCCTCATAATGAGCCCAGGAGTAATGCCTATACCAAAAAGAGTTTCTTTTCAGTAATGACATGAATTTGACTCTTACCCACCCCCTCCTCAATTCCTAGTGTGACAAGCAGATTCTTTCCATGCTGTTTTCCTGGAGGTGAGAAGCACCAGCACATGAAATCTCTCTTCGCTTATCCTTTTCCAAGAATGAGTTGGTGAGGAAGGTGGTATTGATGGCCTTTGTTTGCCAGAACTGCTGAGGTGGTGAATGATTATTTAAAATAGTTTAAATTCCATTTTTAAAAGAATTGCATCTGCTGTCACAGATTCTACCTGAATTAGCTGGATAATGGATTTGCTCCGTAAGCAGAACTTTTCCACTGAGTTTTCCAGTGCTAAAGAGTCAGACCCAACTTTCAGAAGGATGTGATTTTCTTCCCATAGGCTAAGCTGCATTGGTTCACTCTTTTCTTTTCCATGGTAGGAAGAGTGTTACATGGAAAACAACAAGAACAAGTTTAGCTCTCCAGCAGAAATTCAAATTTTTAAACTGAAGTTTTACTTTAGGCAAATGGCAGCAGAAGATCTGGCTCTCCAAAATTCCTTCCTACTCTCATAGCAGCCTTGTCTGCTGGGAGCCCAGTCATGTTATCCCAGCATGGAATTAATCTTTTCAGCAATAAAATAATTTTAATTTACTTGTGTTACTTCTGCAGATGCCATTGATTAAAACCTCCTGAGGAACAACCACAAGAGTAGCAGGGCCACTCCTGTGGCCTTCGGGCAGGCTTTGTCATCAACTCCATACTGAACACCTAAGGGACCTCTCTTCACCTTTCTTTCTTTCAGCGAATTGCTGTAGTGTTGTGATGGATAAAATGATTTTCACCTTAGTCCTAAATCCCTAATCCTTGGCTGGAAGCTTTAGCTGCAAGTTCAGCACAATCAGTAACCTGTTGCTAAATTGAAAGTGGCTGAGATCTGTCCTTGTCTGACTTTGCAGAGTTTCCATCCTCATGCAGGATCTCCTGCATGCTGGTCATGTCAACAAAATTGGTCAAGGTAGTACGTGGAGGATTTCCTTTCATTTTTTTTAATGTCAGTTTTTATGCTTCTCTCTTGAGCTTTTATCTGTTCCAAGGAGATTTTACAACATTGTCAAACTAGTAAGATATGAAAAGCTGAGCCTATAGACCAGACTTGAAAGCCTTGATTTAAGGAGCATGAAAACCTCCTTTAGAAGTATGTTTCATTTACTCTTACTGGATTTCTTGCCTTTTCCATCAGTCTGCCTTTTTAAAAAAATCTGCACAAAAGTGATGATCCATGCACTTATGACACACAAAATGAAAAATATCCATAGGTCTGAGATGTCATTTTCCCAGAAGAATTGGGCATATCCCTGTGCATGTGATGTGCCTTTTGTTTCTCCCAGCTCTTCTTGCCACAGTGGGTATATTCCAGAGGATCAGTTTGCTTCTGTTGTCTGGCAAGAACAAAGCCAAGTGTTGCATAGCAAATACACTTTCATGTATTGACAAATAGAAATAGACTTTAAAATGAGCTTAAATGCACTGAAAAGCCCCACAAATATAAGGAATATTTCAAATTTTTAGGCCAAACCATTTATGAGAGGGAAAATAGAAACTCTGTTCAAAATTTCCATGCTATTTACGTTTTTAAACATCCATGGATAGGAAATGCATTATGCAGTATTTATTTGCACAAAATTCTCACTGGTCAGCAAATGTGGATGCTAAACTTCTTAAATAATTTTTTTAAAAAACAATGTAATGTATTTGTTGAGGGGAGATTACAAATTAGTCATATCAGAAAAAGACTTAAATGCTGAAAAACCGCTTCCTTCCATAAATTTAGGGAGGATTCATGGATCACAGCACTAGAAGGGACAATCAGTGGCTGTGCTGCTTCTAAAATGCTGGCCAATATTGGGTATTTCTGAAATTAGAAACAGGAAAACCTATAGTTTGAGCCAGAGTAGGCAGTCCAGGACACTAATCCACTGTTGGCATTGGACAGAGATGGAACACAGAACACGTGCTCATCCGTGAGTTACACAGTCACTGCAAACCACTTGGGTTTCTTTTTCCTGCTGCTGCTGTAATTAGAGTTCCTGTATTTCCCACTACTGTCCTTTTATCTTGCCTCTCTTTCATGTTCCCAAGGCTCACTATCACCTTCATGCTAATGAGACACTCCCTGGCCAGTTAAATGCTTGTTGTTACCTTCCTACAGGTAAGTGAGTGCTTTGGGTTTGCAAGTCTTGCCTGTTCTGGATCAATGTGATGTTTAATTTCTGTGCTTTGTGTCAGTGACTTGCTGTGAGTGTGTTCCCAAAGCTCAGGGTTGCAGCTGAAGGGGATAAGGAAAGGCACTAAAATAAAAACATTTTTAAAACGCCCACTTCCCTCTACTCTCATGTGCTTGTATTGTATCAATCCCAAGAAGTCCCGTGAATTAAAATGAGGATTTTCACCTCATCCAGCAATCCCTTGCCCTTTTATCTCCACTCAGTGAAGTCATGTCTTGCTGTTTAACTTTCGTGTTACAATTAAGATTTTTACTTCCTCGTGTGATTCACTGCAGGGGAAGTGGATTCAGAAAAAATTTTAAGGGCCAAAAGACACAAGTCAGAGGAGAAAGTAGGTGGAAAAGGAGGTCTTTTTCCAAGTTTCTTATTTCCAAGTCAGATTAAAAAGAGCTGTAATAGCAAATATTCCTTCCATCAGCATTCAGTGGTTGGGAATAAGAAAGTATTTGCACCAAAATCTCCCTACGTCAGGAGAAGTTGATTTTGAGGAGATGTGTGAGACACATAAAGATCAAGCACTCAAAACCCAATGGGCTAATTGTTGTTTGAGCCCACAGATTTCTGTCTGGTTTTTGGATCCAGTGTTCAAAAATGTGATCTCAAAGTTCATGTCATTAATGCACAGAACTATTTTACAGTGAGAACTAAGAGTGTGAAGATCATATTTAGGGTCATTCATCAGGGACTGCACATAGATCCTCTCTCTAAAATGAAATGTCTTTGCTAGACAAAGCCAGTCATCCCTCAGCTCTGGATGAAGCAGCTTTTCTGCTTTGTAGATTTTTGCTCTATTGCATTTGCAGGTGCCTCATATTTAGTCACAGACAGCAAATAATCAGAACTTATCTGAATAAAATTTTCCTGAGTCCTCTGCCTGAATGTTCTCACTGTCAGTTCCCGGCCAAACTGCATTTCCAGTTCTTTTCCCTGCATTTCTGCACAGTTCATTGCCCTCATTCTACCACTGTAGCCCGAGAGTTTTGTTTGATGTCTCTCTCTTGTCTGTACACATCTGTTTGGGCCAGTGGTTGTCAGGCTGTGGTGCAGAGAATCTCAGGATGCAGGAAAAGGAGGTTGTCACAGTTTGCCTCTTTAGAATTCCATGGGATGTAACTGGGAAAAGCACAGTTATTGTCATTAAGTTCAAATTTGCTGAAGTACATGGCCTGTACTTCCATGTGAAAATGTCAATGGACTGGAAATCCAAAAAGCATTGCTGCAAGTTGTGTTGTGGAGGAGAAAGAACATTTCCATGCTGCACAGCTCCTGCCGCATGGACATGTCCTAGAAGAGTTCCTCTGGGACCCCCTCACACACTCTTCCCAACCAGCACTCTCTTCTGAACTGGCTGATCTGCATTTTTTCATTCAGAAATTACTAAGATGGGACATTTGCTGCTGTACTAATGGAGCAACTACCCCAGTGGATGTTGTGGGACACTGGATTTTGGCTATTGTATCCTTGGTGGGCGAGGTGAAACAGAAACACCCAGCTAAGCATTTCCATCAGGGAATATCAGCATTGAAACCAGGAAAACCAAAATTCCTTTTCAAGCAACCAATGTTTCTTTCTGGGGAAACACTCCAGGGAAGCACAGCAAGAAATGGGGAAAAAAAAAGTCTCTTAAACAGTGCTCTGGGGAATTCTGCTCCCAATGTGCTGATCTTGTTGGTACAAATAAGTGAGGAATGAAGCTAACTGTATTTACATATATTTATAACTATTGTGGAGCAGAACCTTCCTTTTTCCTTAAGTGCTATGTTTTAGGGATGACAGTAAGTTCTGCCATGGAGCTTGGTGGAAATGGTCCATCCAGTGCTGGCCTGATGTTTTCTTTACACCATTGAGGTGAGTGAGTGCTGAACAGGCCCAGAGATGTTGTGGAGTCTTCTCCCCTGCAGACATTCCCAACCCACCTGGACACAATCCTGAGTGACAGGCATGAGGGGACACTGCTTGAGCAGGGAGGTTGGACTCAGTGACCTCCAGTGGTCCCTTCTGGGATCCATTGAGAATCCATTCTGGATTCTGTGATTTATCCCACCAGGCCCAGTTCCCTCCCACAGTGCACTCAGGCCTGTGAATACTCCATTTCCCCACCTCTGTCCTTAGGAAACAGCAGGGGTAGCTCCTTCTCTAAGACATCAAAATGAACCAGTTACGCCTGTACTTGTGATGTTTGGAACTGCTGTGATTTTAAAGGCTGCTTAATGCTGAGTTTACTGGAGCTGTATAAATCTTTGCTTTAAATCCACTGTAAATATGTTACAGAATCTGCCAAACATGCATTAAAATATTTTGCTCCAGATATGCCTATGTCTAACCTTTTGGTTCCTAAGAGCTTTAATCAGTAATCTTCAAGTAGGAAGTTATTCATCTTTATTGCCAGGCACTTCTCAGTGGCGGTCGTGGCAACAATCTTTTCATTGCTTCTGTGTTTAGTTGTTCTTTGACATGATAGAAGTCAGCTGCAGTTCAATGAGCTCACTATTTGTGCAACTTAATTGCTTGCTTCCTTTAATATGTACTCAGTTTTTCCTTTTATGAGCAGAGTTGTTGGAAAAATTAAGCTTAAGGATATGGCTATCCACTGTTAATTAACCTCCTTCCCAAACACATTAGTAAAATAGGTCAAATGGCTGTTGAGTGTTAAGTGTACCATTACTAAGGTATTTCTCAGCTGGAAAATGAACCCTGTATTGGATAAGACAGGGGTTTCCAAAGGAGCTTCAAGGACTTAGGTGTCCATATCGCACTGAAATTCAATTAGATCCGAGTGCCTAATTCCCTTAAGCTGGATTTTACAAAAGCTCTCAGGAGCGTGTGTTAAGGAGTTTGGATCTGGTGCAGGTTGTGCACGTTTAAAAATAACCTCAAACTGCTTCCTCTTGCTCTTCAGTTGCGTTTAGTGGAATCTTTGGATGCTGATCCATGCAGGCATGTGGGAATTTGCACAAAAGCAGGCAAATAAAAAGGGAATTGGGGTTTTCCTAGGGATTTGTACATTGCATTATTGAGGATACTGCATGTGTTTGTTCTTTCAAGAATGACTAATATTATTATTCAGATTTGAAATTCCTGGAATAGCTCTGTTATGTGAGGATGTATAAATAGTTTTGATGAGTATAAAATATGCTCAGTGAGGGAACTGATCTATCAAAACAGCTTTATACAGTGATAGTGTAATTTCTTTCCATGTCAGAGATATATTCAGATGGAAAAATCACTCTAATTGCAGTGGTGATAGCTTGATTGGAATTCTGCCCATTTGCCACCAAAATTGTACATGAATTTCAAAATCATGTTTAGAAATGTGAGTTCAGTTGGGAAGTTTAAATTTTTTTTTAAATATATGTATTTTACAAAGGGTGGATAAGGCTTAAGAAAAAATGGAAGTTGGAAGATTTCCCACTGGGAGATAAAGGCTGTGTTTTGTTATGATAACATCTCTCTATTGCAGTTCCCAGGGTAAATCAGGAGACTTCTAGAAGGGACTTCCCATATGTGTAAACTCTCCTCATCCAAATATTATCATGTGCTCCAGCAGTAGGCAGCCAAGATATTAGAAATATTAGATATTAGAAAAAGGTTCTTCCCCCAGAGAGTTGTTTGGCACTGTTCAGGCTCCCCAGGGAATGGTCACTGCCTCGAGGCTGCCAGAGCTCCAGGATTATTTGGACAATGCTGTCAGGGATGCCCAGGATGGGATTGTTGGGATGTCCTGTGCCCCTGGGACTCAGTGGGTCCCTTCCAACACAGGGAATTCTGTAATTCAGTGATTCTGTGAAGATCAGATTCCACTGTGCCACACATGGTCCATGTGTGTAGGAGGCAGTCCCTGCCTTGGAGAACTTCTAGGCTGAAAAAACAAACAGGGAGGAAGGAGGGATTCCTGTCCAGTTTAGAGGGCAGGAGTAAAATTCCCAAGGTCACATGGTGGTTCTGTGGCTCCTTGCAACAGCACCAGAAGGAATATTATCCCTTTGGGGATACCCTTTGGTTTGAATCACAAACAGGGGTTGTGCAGAGTCCATTGTGTCATTCCAGAAGAAGTGCATCACCTTTGACCAGGCCTTTTTCAGGCAGGGATTCCCAGAACCTTGTCCCAGTGGGCTGCAATTCCCCAGGCCTCTTCCAGCTTCTGTAGCTACATATCCCTCACACAGAGAGTGAACTCCGTCCTTCCCAGCACAAGTCCTGCTTTTGCTCTATTATTTTCCCCTGTTTCTCTGATATAGTTTTATAAAGGGCGTGATAGCTGCAAAAAGGGAAAAATAAGTACTAGAGGATGCTCAGGTCTTCCTTGGAATTGTCTTCCCTGCTCACCAAAGCCAGGGTGAGTGGAAAACTTCTGGCTTCCAGGATGCAAACTGGAGCATTGCAATATACTGTCTCTCTTTTAGACCAAGATGCTGTAAAAAGGACATAAGGTGGGTGTAAGTGACATTTCTGCCAATATCAAGGCCCCTTTAGCCACTGCCAGTGGTGTAATTTGGCCTGTAATAAATGAGCATTAAGTGCTCCTTTAGAGAGATGCACTGGAATTGCTGAAATGCTGCCAGTGTGATACAAGCATCAGGAAATCCCATTAGTTCCATGTGGCCAAAACCCACAGAGAAGCTCCACAAAGCACTTCATTTTTTAGAATGGCTGTAAATAATGTAGAGAATAAATACTGAAGTCCAGACTTCAGAATCTACAGACTTGCTCCCAAAAATTGGTTTTCACCTTCCTGTGGATGCTGATGCTGCACTTCAGGGTTTGGATCTGAGGTTCTCCTGGATGGAAATGCACCTGTCAGTGGGCAAAAGGTGCAAAGGAGCTGTGGTGCATCTGCCAGGTGAGAGCTGTAAGCATTGAAAATGAATGTAGAGTTGCTGCTGTTTGCAGAGTGGCTGCTCCTTTCAGGACACAGGGACTGATACTGGAGCACAGTTTGCACACAGATACCTGGGGTAAGAGAAGCTGCCTATTTCTAGATCCTGGGACACCGGGCCAAAAAATGTAAAGAAGATTGAGAATGATTCTTACATAGGCATGTAGTGGTAGAACAAGAGGGAATGGCTTCAAACGAAAAGAGGGGAAATTTAAATGAGATATTATGAAAAAATTCTTCCCTATGAGGGTCGTGAGGCCCTGGCACAGGGTGCCCAGAGAAGCTGTGGCTGGCCCTGCATCCCTGGAAGTCTCCAATGCCAGGCTGGACAGGTCTTGGAGCAACCTGGTCTAGTGGAAGGTGTCCCTGCCTGTGGCAGGATGTTGGAACTGGATGAGCTTTAAGATCTTTTCCAACCCAAAACATTCTGAAATTCAATGAAAGGAGTGCAGGGAATCAGCAGTTACTCCTTTATTTATACATCATCACGCGGGGAAAACAGCCTGAGGATTCCCAAGCTGGTCCACGCGGGGCTGCAGGGAAGGGTGGCACTTGGTGCAGGGAGAAGTCACTGATGTCAGACTGTGCTGGGCACACCGTAAGGACATCAGTGCTCCCAGCTCTTCCATCTGGCGAGCTCCAACAGCGCAGTTGGTGTTCCTTGGGGATCTCCTTCCAGCGGGATTTGGAACGTGGCCGTGCGAGCTGTTCCCCCAGAGGGGCAGGATGGGTTGTCCAGCCCGTCTGCAGCAGGACTTGGCTGGTGGCTGGGATTCGTGTCGCAGGCCAGAAGGTGGCACTGCCGATACTGCGTTGGAGAGGTCCCATCGGCTCTGGCCAGAGCACGGAATTTGGGGGAAATGCTGCAGAAACCAGGCACTGTCAAGCGGGATACGTGGAAGAGTAGCAGGGTCTGAGAGAGCCTAAAGCAATCAGCGTGAATAGGCAAGGGAGCAGTTTGGATGCGAGTGGTGTCAGGGTACGGGAACATCCTGGTCTTCATCTTCCACTGGCAAGATTTTAATCTTATTAATCACAGAATCAGACTGTGCAAAATTGTGGAAACTTGCAGATTATTGCAAACCCCCAAAGCGAATGAGCCTGGCAGGAGGTTTACAAAGTGAGCATTGCAGAGGAGAGTTTGGCTTTGGCTGGACAGTATGGAAAGCTGGGTTGTTTTCTGCTGAAAATGAGCAAAACTTTGCCTTCTCTGGCTGTCTTGGCAGTGCTGGCTGTGGAGAACTGCTCTTATCTCTTGGATTTCTCTCTGACAGCAAGTAAACACCCTTTTGTCAGTGAATGCTCAGTAATGAGGGAGAAACTGATGGGCTTTGGTTTGGCTAAAAATAAGAGGCTGAAACTGGAAGGAAGGAGCAGGTGAACAGCTGGCTGTGAGTTCTTTGTTAACACACACACACATACACACACAAAATATATATGTATATATACACACAGACATACTCTGAGGTTATGCACCCATCTTCTTCACCCTGAGACCATGTGTATTTAGAAGAGGATTTTGTGCTCTGCACTGAGGGAAGCCTCCTAAAGACAATTTGATTGGAAATTACTGTGGAAGGCCAGTGGGCGATTCATCATCCAAATGACTTATCCCTCCCCCAGAGTTTCTCTAAAGTTTCCTGTCAGAGCTCATGTGCCCTGAGGAAAAGTGCTTTTTTCTTTCTTCATTCCTTCACTCCTCACTAGCTACTTCTGTGGGTGTCCTGGGGTCTTGGAGAAAGTGGTGCTGTGCCTGGATTTGCCTCAGCTTAACTCCACTCTGATTTCATCCAGACCAGGGTGAACCTGGAGTCACTTACTGAAGGCAAAGGTGTCCACTTTTGGACAGGCTTTTCCTTCTCCAGAGCATCTCCCAGCTACTGCCCCTCCACTGTCATGTGGGGATGCTTAAACAGGTGACAGGAGAATGAGGAACTCCAGGTCCTAAAGCTGTTAACCCTTTGAACATCCCCCTGGCCAGGATTTGTGCCTGGGTACAGTGCCCAGGTCAGGAGAAGAGCAGAGCCTATGGAGCTTGCAGTGCTGTGGGGAGCAGCTGGATTAAATCACTAAGGGTCACAGGTTTTCCTTCTGCTGTCCTGCTGTGGGTAGGAGCTGCCAGCAAAGGGACAGTAATGAGCAGTTGGACAGAAGAGACTTGTGAACTGGGAAGATGCACAAGAGCTGAGGAAAGACATCAAGATCAGTGTTTTCTCCCAGGAGCACCAGCTCTTTACCTGGAGGAGAGTGTGAGGGGACAATAACTTGGTCTCTGTGCTCTGCTCCTCATTTGAACACATAAGAAATGGCTTCACTACAGAGGGCCAAGCTCCCAGACAGATGCAAGAGGCTTGTGCAGGGGACGTAAGTCCTGCTGCATCCTACCCTACTCCCTCTTCCCCTCTGTGGGCAGACAGGGTGGCTCGCAGTGTGACCAAGCGTAAATGATGCGGCTCTTGGAATTGGCAGGGAGGGAATTGGATTTTTTTTTTTTTTTTTGGTTAGGATTGCACTTGCAGTTTACAGCAGGCTGGTCTCTGCTGAAAGGCAGATGTGACTTTGCTGTGCTGCAGAGCCAGCCCCCATCCCTCCTCTGAGCCCTGTGGAGTCCTGAGGCAGAAAAGCCGGGTGCAGCTCCGAAGGGCACACGTTTCCTGTCTCTTCCTCCTGGCAGGTTTTGTCTGCAGACACTGGCTTGAGTACCCTGTAATTACATTTTCGCATTTTTTAATATAGTAACACATGGCTGGGCTTGTGGTAGGGAGCCAAGTGATGTCTTTGGGCTGCGAGGACTATAAATAACCAAAGGGATCATTTTATTTGGTTATGGAAGGAAGAAGGTCTTTCTTCAGCAGTTGTGTACAAACACAGCTTTGGAGCAAATAAAGAAGGGTTCTTTTTTCTTATAAGTTAGGGAGATACCCATGGATTCAGCAGAATGCCTCAAAAGTGAGAAATCCTTTGAGTTACATTTCTTTACACAAGGCCTTCACACTCTGTCAAGCTGCTCAAATTATAGCTTTGTTTTCATTTTAGTTGTGGCAATTATTGTGCTTTTGTTAAAAATACCATTCTGTGTCTATTCTAAGCTCTCAGTAGCAAGGACTGTCTTAAAATAAATGTATGTGCAGTGCCAGGCACAATAGATCTCAGCTGTGCCCAAGACCTTGGGGCACAACTGCCATATATACAGCAAACAGCTGGTTTGTGTGACAAGATGCAACTTTTCAAGTCTAGATCTTGGCACTATGAGTCTTGAAATCCACGATTCCTTCTTTTTCCTCCACACTGTGCTCCTTGGCACTCCTTTGTAGGCCATATCTGATTGAACTCTGCTGTTAAACAACCTTATCCCTTCATCCCCAGAATATCTTTCCCTCACTGTGGTGATGTCCCCAGGATTTGTACCCTTATTCACTCATCCAGGAAGCCCTTGGATTTGTACCCAGGTTTCCATACCCAGGCAGCCCCCAGATCTGTGTCCTGTCTGAGCAGCAGACAGGAGCAAGGCTGTGGTGCTGCCCTGCCTCTGAGGGAATTCCTGACAGCAGCAGCCTGAATCTTCATCATTTCTTCACTGGGTGGGTGGCCTTGTGTCACCCAGTGCTGGGACACACCCTGATCTGAGGCCTCAGCCGAGGAGACCCACATCATGCCAGGAGCAGCCATCCACCCCCACCACGTGGAGAATTTAATGTGGAATCCCAGACTGGTTTGGGTTGGAAAGGACCTTAAAGGCCTTCTCATTCCAAATCCCCCTGCCATGGGTAGGGACAGTTTCCACTGTCCCAGGTTGCTCCAAGATCCATCCAGCCTGGCCTTGGACACTTCCAGAGATAGGGCAGTCACAGCTTCTCTGGGCACCCTATGCCAGGGCCTCCCCACCCTCACAGGGAAGAATTTCCTCCCAATATCCCATCTAACCCTGTGCTATGACAATGTGAAACAATTCCTTCTTTTCCTGTCACTCCAGGCCATTATCTCAAATCTCTCTCCAGCTCTCTTGGAGTCTCTTTGGGTACTGAACATAACTGCTACACAACAAGTGTTGAGATTCCTCTAACTTGTGGGGTTGCTTTTAGCATCAGCGACTACACACGAGGCTTGGGGCAGGGACACTTCAGCCTGTTGGGTAAAGCTTTAGTTCTGCACTGGAATAAGGTTCCCATGGCCCAGTGTCTGTGCCAAGAGCTGCATCTGCCGTAAACAGTTTGCAGAACTTGAACACAAGCATCTCCTAACAGAAGAGAAATGCTTGGAGGGGTTACAAACACATCTTGTACATCTGCAGAGGTCACACACCAGAAAGACCTTCCTGTGCACCACAGACCAGGATGCCTGGTGCAGCTACATATTTGTTGGTATGTGTGACAAAAATATAGCCAGATAAAACAGGGACAATTCTACTGCCTTTTTATAGGTACAAAATGTGATCAAAGCATACTCCAACACTCCAAAGGGGTGAAGAGTATTGACCACAGCCTTTCTCATTTCCTGCACACGATCCAACTTTGAGCACAAACAAGTGCCAGACCAGGAGGTTCCATTCCTGGTGTGTGTGAGCTGCTACATTTCCTTAGGGAAGGCGCTGCTCCTACAATCACATCCGTACAAAGAGGCCACAGTTCCATGATTGCCCTCAATTAGTGCCACTGCCAGATCATTCCTAATATTTTTTTTTCAATGGGCACAGCAGTGCAATGGATCTGCCAGTGTATATGTTTGGATGGGGTGCATTGACAGCAGTGGTGTCTATCAAGGAGAACAACAACTCCAGATTAAATAGCAGGGCACTCTCTCTGTCACGATGGGGCACTTCCAGGGAAAAAGCCCCCATTGTTTCCTCGGCCATATCGACGGGGCCGACACAAGGCCCTCTTGATTAAACGAACTGGCAGCAGAACAGCAAGTTCTTGTTAACCATACATGCCAAAAGGCCCTAACACAAACAATCCCCATTATAAATTAGGCCTTTTACAAACAATATTTCAAGAAACTACTTGTCCGTTTTCCATGCCATTATGCATTTTTAGGATGATTACATGTTTCTGCTGGATAATGGCCTTTTGCCAAGGGCAAAATGGAGTTTCAATAGGATTCATTATGAAGTGAAAAGTTTTTCTATTCCCTACCTCCTGGAAGGAAAAAGCCACTCACAGATAAAGCTCGCGATATAATTGCGTTGCTTTAGATAACCAGTGAAGTTGCTTCCCCAATGATAAGTACTTGTTTTTATCCTTCCTTAATCTCACAGGCCCCTTGTAGTCTTTTAATAGGAAGTGGTGGCAGCTGTGAAGGCCACTTGATCATTTGGGTCCGAGCAGAGTGCGAGGCTGCCCGGCTGATAAAAGCCAAGACAGCTCCAGCTATCAGGACAGCTATTAGAGGAGGAAGTGCTGTCTGCGAGGACAGGCCATGTCAGGCAGCTCTTCAATGCACTGCTAAATAATTATATTCCATTATAAACCTTTCCCTTCCCCCTGTTCGTTTTACAGAGCCCGATCTCTCTTGGAATTGAGACTTGTTATTCATGTCTGCAAGGCAACATGAAATGCTGAGCTGTGGGGATGGGGATGTCAGGGTTTGATCCTGCAAAGGGCTGAATGACCACGCCAGATGCCAAACCCTTGGATCCTGGAGCTGTGCACAGGAGTTCAGCAGTGCTCAGTGTAACAGGGGAGTTTCACAGGAGCTCTGTGATCCTGACAAAGCTTGGGATCCTGACAAAGGCAGAGGTTGCCTTGGGGATTGGAAAAAAAGAAGGTGTGTGTGTGTGTGTCTTGTAGTTCAAGCCCTGATCTGGGTCTCAGGAAACCTGGCTCAGTTTCCAATCCTCCTTCAGAGTCCTTGGTTTTGATCAGTCACTCACTGCCCTCATTTCTTATTTGTTACATGTGAATGGAAATTATTTCTCCTTTTGTCCATCTCTTAGGATTATAGGATCTGAAGATAAAGACCCTGTCATCTGTACAGAATGTCAAGATCAACAGGCTTTTGCCATTCTTAGCTGATATTTCGAGATGTTACTGTACCAGATCCCATTTCTCTGATTTATGGCTCATGTGACCACTTTTGTTTATAAAGATGCCCATCATTCCCCATTATATGCTTCCCTCATCATTACTGCAGGAATTTAACCAGGAGGGCAAACAAATAACTGGGTGACTGTGAGAACAAAAGCCCCAATTAATGAAAATTCATTTCGAGGTGACAAAAGCCATTTATTATACCCATAGAGCAATTATTATCAAGTTAGTGGTTCCAGGATTTCATTACTATTATTAAGAAGACAAGCCATTTATGCTGTTATAGTCTGAGGTCTTTAGGAACACTAATTAGGGCTTTTCAGCCCTGGAAGGAAGGAGGATCAGCTCATGTTCACTGGGAAGGGAGTAGGGAGTTAAGTCTCTTGTCTGTGTGACAGTGAGGAGTCTGTGATGACATCTGAGGAGTTAGATGAGGTGAAGGTGAGCTGAGGCCACACTTTAGTTCTGCTTCCCCAGCTGTGAGGAGCCAGGGGAGCTGAGAGGAGGAGTAACCTGGGGGAAGGAATGTGCTATCCAAACTGAGGGGAGGTGTGGGAGTTTGAGTGAGATGCAGAGGAGCAGGGGAAAAAAAAAAAAAGCAGTCCTGGGGTTTAGACAGTGAGCTGGGCCTTTCATGCTGCCACAGTGGTCTTGTATGAGCTGAGATGCTTTTATTGTCTTTATGTTTTTCTCTTTCTGGGTACTGAGCTTCATCTGATTGCAGGTGAGCTTAATACTCCCAACCTGTGTACCTGAAAAATTATGTAAAATACAAAGTACTTTGAAATATCATGTTCTGGGCATGCAATATTTTTGACCTTTGGTGATATCATCCCCTCCTTTGCTTGCTCAAGAGGTGAATAATTCCTACATCTGTCTACACCCAGAGGAGAGAGAACCACAAAAAATTAACATGAAATTAGGGTGATGGGTCAGGGAAAAAGGATATTATGAGAGTTTGACAGATGGTTGTATCAAAAGCATATAAATAAATACACAACTAAGCAATTCCCATGGTTTGTGTACAATACTGTAAAATAGAACAGGTGGTTATGGACTGTTCACACAGACGGGGGATTTGAAATATACTTGTGGGAAGTTAGTTTTTAGGGGCTTTTTTATAATGAAGTGTGTTTTATATAATAGGTATGTTAAGTAAAAAAAAACCTATAAAAATTAAAGAGAGGGACTTTTTCTACTGGCAAGGTCTAATATACAATAGTGACAGGACAAGAGGCAGTTATTTTAAACTGAAAGAAGGGTTTAGATTAGATATCAGGAAGAAATTCTTCCCTGTGAGGGTGGGGACGTCCTGGAACAGGTTGTCCAGAGAAGCTGTGGCTGCCCTGGGATCCCTGAAAGTGTCCAAGGCCAGGCTGGATGGGGCTTGGAGCAACCTGGGAGAATGAAAGGTGTCCCTGCCCATGGCAGGAGGTGGAACAAGATGCTCTTTAAGGTCCTTTCCAACCCAAACCACTCTGTGATTCTGTACAAATAACAGTATATGTTTTTATTTTGGAAAATAAAAGAGATAGAAACATATCTACATATAAAGTAACTCCAGCTTGATGAGCTGGGCCTCGGGCTATGAGATCTGGTTCTGTCATGCTGCAGGCAGTCAGAGGGAGTGCAAACAGGCATTGCCAGCTCCTGCCACCTCTTGTAGGCAGGACTGCGGCACCAAGTGACTGTGAGTCACAGTTGAGGACCTACAAGCTGCCAAGGGGTGCCAGGAGAGACTCAGTGAGGGTTACGCTGCCTTGTGCAGCCAATTCTTTTAATCCTGCTCCTGGATGTATCCAACTCCACCTGAAAGTGTCACAGTGATGGGAGAAGGAAACTGCAGGCCTGACACTGCTGTCCTGACAGGTCACACCTGATAGAAGCAGCTGTGTACTCCCCAAAAGGCTGTTAAATGCATTAGTCATTAGGAATTTAATTACCTCTTTTCACCTGGACTCAGCTGACCTCTAATGACCAATATTTGTGCTCGAAACAGCAGGGATGAATTGAAGGAGGCCCTGAGAAAGTCTAAGGCCAAGTGACTTCTTGCCTAAGGTCATGCAGGAAGGCTGTGGCAGAAACCCCAGCCATAAACCCGGAGTCATTCCTGGCTGCTGGAGTCACTCTGCAGTGGCTGTGCAGGCTGCATTCACAAGGACAAGTGAAAGGGAGGAAATCCTTTCACAGGCCTGGGGACTGGGAGCTCCATCTCCTGCCCCTGGAGATGCTGGAAAGGCTCATTGTCCCCTGTGAACCTGGCCTGGAGCCGCTCAAGGCTCTCCCAGAGCACCTGGGGAAAGTGCAGGCTGGAAAATATCCTGAGATAATGGGAAGGAGGAGAGGGGAGAAGCGCTGCTGCTGGGTGGGAACAGCCCTTTCTGGTCATCTAACAGCTTCCTCTGGGCCATCACAGCTACACACTCCTGACACAGAACAAATTGATCCACATGGAAACCCCAACCCAGAACTTGTGTGTGGAGACTCTTTCAGCATGAGGAAAATGAAGAATGTCCAAGAGGATATTCCAGAATTTTAAGTATATAGCTACTGCACTGAAAAGACCAGATTACTCTCTCCCAATTAGTTGTTTGAGCCAGATGGTAGAAAGAAGGGTATTATTAAGAAAAATAAGCTTTATTAGGGAAGGGGCAAGAAAACCTGAATAGAAAACAGATTGCTTCAAGGCACTTAAATTCTCTGCCCATTTTTGCTGTCAAAATCAGCTAAAGTGTGTTGACAAACTAAAAAAAGCTTAGGAAACCAAACAAATAATAAACCCTGATAACCAGCAAGCTCCCCAAAGACCCTGCATGCCTCAGGAAGGGGAATTCCAGTGAAAATCACAGCATTTCCAAACTGTTGGTTTCAGTGTTAATCTTCTGGAGCTGTTTTTAAACAAGGTCTGCAGCAGCTTATGTAGCCAGCTGAGCAGATGATGTGAATGAAAGAAATGAGCCACAGATCAAAAAAAAGTCTACAGGGTTTGGCTTTTAATTTTACCTCACCGTCTTTCACCCAGATGTGGTTGTGGGTAGGTATCAGCCAAGAAATCGCAGGTGGCATGGTTATCTTGCTATTTACTGAGCGATGATGCTGCTACCAGCTATTCAATAATAGGAAATGACTAATGATGTGGTGGAAATTATGAACCAGGATTAATAAAACTTGAAAAGGAACAGTCTGGTCTGTTTGATCCTCTGAAGAGGAAGTCTGTCTCTGTACAAGTCTTTTCCCTGAGGTGGTGTTCTTATTAGTCTGATCTGAGTATGGAGCAAAGGGAACTGAGTTTGGAAGTGGCTTAAAAAGAAGACAGTAAAAGAGGACATGAAGTATTGTTGAAAAACATCCCTGGGTGACAGGCTCCTTTCTAAGACTGCCTTGCAGGAGGGTGGGGGTAAGTCACAGGAAGGCAGCTCCAGTCTGCGCGTCGCTCGCAAGTGAAAAGGAATTTCTTGGAGAGCTGCATTTGACTCAGGTCCGATTTTGCTGTTCTTTCTCCTGCCAAATCTTTCTTGAGTCATTTTGCTTGATAAGGGACTGCAGTCCCAGGCTAATTCCAGTGCTGTGAGCAGCCTGGTGAACAGGAGGTGCCACTTTCCAAGTGCTGTGACAATGCCGTGAGAAATTTCTTGGTGGAGAGCTGAACGCCTTTCTCAGGGCTGGTGCAGGTGCTGTGATTTGAAAGCAAAATGATGCCCTTAAAAATCAGGCCAAGAAAGAGAAGTGGAGTGCTGAATGAAGTAGATTCCTGAATGGACCCTAATGGAAGAGGTTTTGGGACATATATCCTAAAATGAGTGCCTAGATCTTGGAGAACGGGAGTTTTCCTGGGTAAAACCACCACCAGCTGAGAGGGCACTAAGATGAAAATGTGTTTGATGTGGCAAGACTGATATCTAGGACATGTGGTGTGTTCCAGGTTGTTACCAGGGGTGGGGAAACTGGCCTCCCCTAATTCCCTTCCATTTCCAAGAGAAGAGCCTTGGGGTTTCTTATTTTCAAGACATATTTTCTATTTCTTTGGTTCCTTGATGTATCAAATTCCCCTGACTGCTTTGGTGAGCCTCTGTTCTCTTCTGCTCTTCTCGAGGCAGGTCAAAGTTGTAGCTGCAGTGAAGTTCACTGAGTAGGGAGCTGAGTAATGATACGGAGTGGCCTCAGTAATGTTGGATGTCGTGTGAAGGAAATGTTGTCCTAGGATAGAAGGTGCTCTGTCATTGGCTGAGATTGCAGAGATGTGAGTTCTATCTGGTCCAATATTCCCACCAAAAATGCTGCTAGAATTTGACAATCTTGAATATTTCTGCCCAGCCCTTGTCCCTTGCTTTAGGCCTTCTTGGCTTTGCCACTTTTTGAACCTCTCATGCTCTCAGGCACAGGGTGGGAATCTTTGGTTGTCCTGTGCAGGCCCAGGAGCTGGGCTCCATGATCCTTGTGGGTCCCTTCCAGCTCAGCATATTCTGTGATTCTATGATATTCTTCAAGTTCACTAAATCTCTTAAGTTCATGTCAGTCTGTTGGATCCACTCTAGCTGCAGTTAAAGCTTCAGAGTGTCTGGCTCCAGCCTCATCTGGTCCATCAATCCAGATGGAGCTGTGTTTGCAGCTTGGGTCTTATAGAGGAAGAAACATTTGGTTTCATTTCAGTCACCCCTCAGAATCTGGAATTTGGTTCAGAGTTTGCTGCTCAGGCCAATGGACAGTCAGTAACTGGAGTGTGAATTGGAGCCCCAGAGGAGGTACTGGGGTAGTTTGTGAGAGGCTCTGCCCTCCTCCTATCCCATCTCTTCTGCTATCTCTGGTTCTCTCCTCTTTGCCAGCTTTCTTTTTCTCACTCCTCCTCTGGCTTCCTCTTAGTCTTTCAAATAATTCATGTTTTAAAGTGCAACTCAGCTATGCAACTGTTTTATATTTATAAATTGTATTGGGCTGACCCTCTCCTTACCTCAGAGCTGGTATTTTTAAAAGCCCCATTATTTCCCACTGTTTCAGAAGGTTAAAAGTCCAATCTCATTACAAATGCTGTGCATATGTTGTTGTTTAGTGTTATATCAGTGCATTACCTCAAACTGCACAGCCAATCATAACCCTGGTAGGCTGTGTCTCACGTCATCATGCGGGTGGGGTGAGGCACTGATGGTCTTTAAAGACATTAAATCCTGCTCCCTGCTTTGCAATATCTCAGGATCTTCCTTTTGTCCTTTTGGTATCATCAGGCATTTTCCCTCTCTGCTTGGGCAATACAAAAAAACATTCAGGGCTTGAAATCCCATAATCAGCTTTGATCATGCTGCTTTTGGGAAAGCAAGGACAGATGACTTTGTCTTGGTGGAATGTTCCTCCCTGCAATGCTTTTGAAGTTCTTTTTCTTATTATTTCCCTCTTGATTTAAAACCAACCTACTAGATGTTTGTTACTGTTGTCTTATTCTTATGCTGTGACTTTTTTTCTTAGTTCTTTTTGCCTAAGGATTTATGTGACACCAAGTTCTTTATCTACTATGGTGAACAGAAACCTGCCCAATACTTGACCAAATTAAATTTGCAGTGTCACCTGAACCTTTTCTAATTTTAGGGTTCTCAATACTGAACCTTTAGTATCAAAAGTCTTTGCTTCTGTTTGGAATGGACACAGTCCTGTCATGGTTAAGTAACAATTGTATTTAGGCCAGCATATTCAAAATATCCTGTAACTGGCCCCCAGATAGAAAATAAATTACCATCCTTGATGGTGGGGAGCATATTTTGACTTAGTTTAAGCCAGGAGGAATGAATGCAATGCCCTGACCCACTGCTGCTGATATTTGGCTACAGGAGATTTAAGCCCCAAATGTCCACATTGGGTGAATGTTTCCCCAAAATGTAATGATGAAGGTGAGGCTTTCACACATACCCTTGGCATCAATTTTGTCCGTGGTAATACTAACACTAACACTAACACTAACACTAACACTAACACTAACACTAACACTAACACTAACACTAACACTAACACTAACACTAACACTAACACTAACACTAACACTAACACTAATACTAATACTAATACCAATAATCTTGGTGTTACTGCTTCACCCACAAAAGCAGCCTCAGCTCAGCAATGGTTCCTTCTCTTTTTTTCCCTCAGAAAGTGCCCATTCTCTGCAGAAACAGATGCTCATGCGATTTGTTTTTCTTCTTTTTGCTCTAAGCTAGATGAATATAATGTTCTCTGGAGTTGTAAAAGACTGTTTTTGTATCTCACAGTCACGTTTCAGTATCAGCAAATATTTTAGATATGAGTTAAGAGAGGTACCCCACTGACAGAAGAAGGCTGGCGGAGCTTGTAGTATCACATCGTAAATTCCCTCTTCTGCTATGAAAATGTAATAAAATATGTGGCATGGCAGATTTACAATGACAATGCTGCTGCTGTGTTAAGGCAACTATTTTATCCCTTTGTTTTAAACCGCAGTTTTTACTGTACTACACACAATGAGCCTTTCCTCTGTGCAACAATGCCTACAAGCCCCACATTAAGTCAAATATGATCTCATGGCAGCTCTTCATCAACTCGTTACACCATTATCTCTCTGCTGCTAATAAATTTTAGTAGGGGAAAATTTACATGCAAATGTTTTATTTCAGTTATGGTTATACTTGGCTTATCGTGAGCCTGGTAGTGCCCCCACCCACTGACATCATGCTTGGAAAAGTTCTGTTCAATAGGTCTTTTATAGTCTTAGTGCAAAGTTATATTCCCAATCCTGACCACACACATTTGATGGACTTCCCAGCTACCTATAACCTGACCCTGCAGGTGATGCAGGTGGGCAGGGTCCAGCTGGGGTTTTGCTTCTTGCTGCATTTTCTTGGTTTTGGGTTCTGGCCTCAAAATGGCCAGTTGAGATTGCAACCTTTTATTAATAAACTTGAGGTTTCTTCCATGCCCCGCTGTTAGGTTGTCAGTGAGATGCATGAAAGTTAACTTTCTTAAAAAATTTCTGACTCTTGTTAAGATAATAAAACACACTTCCCTTTAAGGAACTTGCCTAACTATTAAGGAGATAACCCCCAATTGTTATTATTTACTTTAAGCTTCTTATATGTGTTTATACGAATGCCTCAGTAAAACAGCAAGGATAAAATTTAGGAATTCTATGCCTCCCAGCTTCCCAAAGACACAGGGAATAAGCTGATCTTCTAGCTCTTGCTTTTACTGCTGTCTCCACGTATTTTTAGTTCATTGTCCAAATTGTACTTATAAAGTTGTATGGCTGCTTCTTGTCCATTTTTGCAGCTCTGTGATAGGCTGTACTGGGAACATCCAGATAACTCCCAAACACTAGAAGATTGCTAAAGCTAAGCAAACCTTATTTTACTGCTTTGCTTCTCTGTCACTGGGCACGCTGATGATTGAAAAAATAGGAAAGGGGTCTGTAGGTACTAACCGCAGAGGCTGTGATCACTGCAATCCTTAAATTAAGAATATCCTGGGTATTCATGGGAAGAGAACAGGGGAGGAATCAGCAACTGGAGGTGTGAATAAAAATTAGCTACACAGATTGGCATTTTCAAAAACTCTTATCAGATTAGAAATATGTGTTGACAGACCTGTGATTGTTCATCATTCATACCTATTTGGGAACCTCACCACAAGGGCTGAAGGGGATCAGCTTGGATAGGTGGAAGAAGAATGTGAAACCTGACATTTACTTGCCTGGTAAGGAGAGTTTTCCACCCAGGAACACAGACTTCCCTCAGTGGTTGCAGCATTTGCTGCGTCACTGAACCTATGTGCTGCACACTGTCAGGATTGTGGCACTTCAAACACTCGGGGGCAGAAATCCCATTCCTTTGACAAGTACTTACTCAGCAGACTGAAAGTCACAAACCCAAAATGCATCAAAAGTCACAGACCCAAAAGGGTCTGGAGTACATGAAAGTATTGCAACTACAACTGCTTCTAAATCTTAGCTGGTTTCTCCCTAATATTTAAGAGTGGAAAGAAGTAGCTACAACAATGTGTCCTAAGGTCAGGAAAAGCCTGGCCCTATGTTTGAAGTAATTCATAGAAGAAAAGCAGTGAAAATCAAAGGAAGAAATGAAATGGCTTCCACTGTTACTCCAGGTCAGCAGGAGAGGCTCAACAGAGCAGAGATTTAACATCAACACGTATCAGCACATATGGACAATTCCAGTTGAGCCAGGAACTGGTTTTTTTCTATGGCCATGAGGAAAGTTAACTATTGTAGCCCAATTAATCCAACATTTTTTCCAAGGAGCAGAATTTCCTTTCTTCTTCTGGAGAAGTTTTCATTTTGCAAGGGAGTGTGTTTACGATAGATTCCCACATCAGGAATGGTGACATCAGTGATTCCTTTTGCAATTTCCCATCAGTACCCTGGGGACAGGGCTGGCCTTCCTTTGGCAGTGTGTGCTGAAATCTGGGGACAGCAGGTGCAGTAACACACCAAGTGCAAGTGCTTTCACCAGGCTTTTAAAGCCAGGGAAAGTAAAGGAGTTACCTCAATGCACAGCCTGTTCCAGGGTCTGCTTGCCCTTAATTTCATGGAGCTCAGTGTTGTAGTCCAGCAGTGACAGAAAGCAGTGTCTCTGTTGCAACAGCCATTGTAATGGAAGGAACCTTGATGTTCAATCCCAAATTAAGCAGGAATTAAGGTGTTTTTAAGTGTGCAGCCTGCAAGTCATTCCTGTAATTGAAAAGAGAAGATGCTGCGTGGATTCACTGGTTGGGTGCAAATTATCTCATCCCCCACTCCTTGCTGCTCCTTCTTTCTTTACAAGTCCTGGGGCTGCCAGATTAACCCTTTCCCAGACTTTGAGCTCTGCAGCCTCAGGAGGTCAAATCCTCTTCATTTTCTCCTTTGAGGCAGGAGATTGAAAGAATCCTTGTTGTTCCAAGATTTGCATGTGTTTGCCATGCTGGAAGCTCTGTGTAACTCCCTGTGCTGGTGAACCTGCTACAGGTGGTCTGGGCATGTGGGCTGTCTGTAGTTTTATTTCCAAGGGCATGAGCTGTCTGGCAAGTGAAAAATTGGCTTTTCACTGAGTTACACTAAATAGAACTCTTATCTTCTTTTTCTTTTTCTTTCCTGCATGTGTGGGGGATGTCCCTGTCAGGATAAGACACACTTCACATGATGCCTGGAGATTTAAAAGCACTGTGAAGAGAGATTGGGCTTGCTTAGGATTTAATGAACAACTTGTTGAGGTCATTTGGCTGTCCATGATTTAGCAAACTGATAAGTGATTAAGGACAATTTTCCAGTTAGCTTGCTGCTACTCTTTAAAGTGTCTGATGAACATCAGCAGCTGAGCTGATTGATAACTAATCATCTAGTTTGGCACTGCTAATTGCTTGTTTAGCCATCAAGCTCCCTGTTTGTTAGATTTTCTGGTGGCCATTAGAACCAGTCTTCTGATCACTCGGTCATGACTTAGATGTAGTGAGATCAATCAACTGTTAAGGAAACATTTTCAAACCCAATCTGTAGAAAGTCCTTTACATTCCCAAGCAAGAACTAAGCTCCAATGAGTTTTAGACTATTACATGACTTTCCCATGGAGACACCCCTCACCAGAGGGGCTTTAAAGGTTTGTAACCAAGATGGTTGGAGCTAATCCTGCTGAGGTTGAGGGTGGAAAGCATGTGCGTGTATTTCTGTATCCCCACATACCATGTGTTTCTCTTCTGTGCAGTCAGGAAGCAGATTTGTCCTCCTGCCATGTATATTCATCAGGTGTTATCTGACCTCGGGTCCTACTTAAGGAAACATCTAACTGAGGTTGATGGAAGACTTGCCCAAGTAATGACATCATTAACAGGACTTGTGATAAAAGTGGAGTGTCACCCACAGTGATTGCATGGAGCATTGCATGATAGCTGGGATGTCTGTAAAATCTGTACAAAATTAACTGCAGCTGCACAATAGGTGATTAAACTAGTTTTCTCATGCTGCAACTCAGCCCTCTTTAATACTCATTTAAGAATTCTTTCTTTTATAGGACTGTAATATGCATGAGCCCATTCCTTTCCACCCTCCCTATTACTCTACAGCAATGCCTTATTTAATACCCTGCTCTTATTTTTATTGCTTCTAGCAGTCAATCTCCTCTCCTCGGCCTCTGTCCTGGGTAGCTTAGCCAAGAAATGGGGAACTTCTTGGTGGGGAAAGTGATGGAAAAGGAACAGAACCACTCCAGACTTGTTGAACTAGTCCTACAGCAGAAGTAGCTTTCCCAGACAAAGAGTGGCTCAGGCAGGTTCCCTTTTGTATGATTTTTCTTTGCACCTCTGAACCTGCTCATGTGGAGTCCTTGTAGAACAGGATTATGTCACTTCTTCAGTCTTCTCGGGTCCTTTTGTAGGATAAGAGGGAATTCCTACCAAGGCTTTGTGACGCTGGTCTGTAACTTTTGTAAAACCTGGAAAATTTGATGGATGAGATTTTCTTGCAAATTCCTTTTGATCTGGTAACCCCTTTAGGAGCTCCTCCTGAAGGAGAGGAGAAATTGTTAGATCTACTTTACGAAAAATCCTGATGAAGTTTAATCCTGAGGTAGTGAACTGGCCATGCTGGCTGAGAGCTCAGGATCTGTTTCCTATAGAGTGAGAAATGTCCTGTTAAAAGGGGCCATAAACAAAGCAAGTTTTCAAAGAAATTGGATGCAGGGCCTCAACATTGCCAATGCATAATGTTGAAAGCTCATGATTTTGTCACCACAGGCACAAAACCAGAGCGTTTTGGGTTCTCTTCCCATCAGTGAATAGTCTGAGGTCCCCAGGAGTCATTCTCCATTGTGGTCTAAGAAATAAGAGCTGGAGAATTTCACTGTATGATTCCGGAGTTGAGCTTAAAAGCCTGTGCATCAGACTGCCTGCCACCTACAAGAAGACCATTTCATCCAAGATGTTATTCCATCTTGAATTAAAGGCTTCAAATTAGAAAGATCTTGACATATCCCAAAGTTAATTGGTGCATTGGTTGACTGTAGGCAGGTACTCTAAGGAAAAATCTACCTTTTGCTTTTTAATTGGGATTCATCTTTTATGATTTTCTTCATGACTGTAAGGATTAGAAACCTCCTTTAATTTTTAATGAGCTTGAAATTTTTTATATAATAACAAGCTGGTGGGTCAGGGGACCTTGAACAACATATTTAATAATAAAAGAAAGCAATAAAATGATTGGGAGGGTGGATATGGCCAGGTTACCTCATCTTTCCAGGAGCAGAAGGTAATAAGTGAGTTATATTGTTTTTACTAGCAAATGACTGAAGATATTTCTCTGGAAAACAAATTCAGCCCCATCAAAGAGACTCCTATCTAGTGAAATGAAACAGATTTAAAATAGATTTATCCATTAAAACACTGAGCTAAGCTTCCCTTGGTCCCTACTGAGCAGAAGACGCCTGTCCCATCCACGTCTAATCTGAGAAGCTCATCGTGTCTCCCAGACCTATTTGCAGCGAGACGTTTGTGGGAGATGAAACCTTGGCATGGGAGGCTGCTTGTCTCCGAGGGCTGCTGGAAGGGGAGCAGAATTCCTTGTCTGCCTCGATCCACCCACGCAAACAGGAAGGAGGCCGTGCCAGATGATAAGTCCAACTTACCATCCAGGGTAAGTAGATGCCAGAGAGGATTGTTTTCATTTCCACGGGATTTCTAATTAAGGGACATGCTTTAACTGTGTTTTCAATGGCTGAACATCCAAATGACAGTTTGATATGAGCAATTTGTCTGGCAGGATAGATAAATTCATACCAAAGCTAAAGGATTTTCCGTTCAAAATGGGTACACATCCTTAGCTGTGAATCGGATCAAACATTCCTGCAACTAAAGAATCCCCTTTATGTAACAACTGCTTTTTAACCTTCATTCTTTGCACTTTTAATGATCAAAGTCTCTCCTGATTTGTCCCCAGTCACTGACTTTGCCAAGTGCTTGTTTTTTTTTTCAGAACTCTCAGTCTTGTTCCAGTTTGATGAATGAAGGGAAATGTCTATTCCCCTTTCTCCTGTCCCACCCAGGTCTAATGAGCAGTAGCATTGTCTGACTGACTCCTGGGGGAAGTTGCCACCTGCACAGTGGCTGGGCTGGGCTGTTGCAGCTGGATTTCTTCTGATCTTTGTTTTCTAGAGATGTGATGCAGTGTCTGGAGAGCAGGTACAGAGGGAAGGTGCTGGTGCCTCTCTGTCCCAGGAAGCTCAGTGCAGCATGATTAGGCCATGGGTGCCATGTGTTTAATGGAATCATAGGATCCCAGACTGCTTGGAAGGTGATGTGGGCAAACATTAAGTGGGTTAATTCCTGCAGGAGTCCCAGTTTGAACCTTTCTTGATAACTTTGCCAGGTTCAGCTAGAAAGGCTCTGACATTTAGTTAATGAGAACTGTGAGCTTTGAAGGTTACAGGATTGCATGTTCTCCCTTCCCCCCATCATCACATGGCACCATTCAAAATATGTCTGAGCAGAGAATACAGTTATTTTTGGTACTGGCCCAGAAACTTATCAGGTGAAGTGCAATTAATGAATCAAGTGCCTTAAAATATCTGCCCAGAAGCAGCAGGTACTCTTTTGGTGACTGAGGACAGGAATTCCATTCATAAGAACAGCAAAAGGCTTTTCTTACATCATTTCTTCACAGTGTGTTTGTCCTGCTGCTTCCAGGCATGTTGTATTTTTGCTATACCAATACAAATCTGCCTTACCCTGGCAAATCCCAGCACTGGAAGATCTCAGTCTGTGTGTGCTCAGTGGGGATTCAGCTGAAATCCCAACAGGGTTTCATAACAGCAGCCCAGAGTGCCGGGAAGGGGATACACAGAATCATGGAATATCTTGAGCTGGAGGAGACCCACAAGGATCAGAGTCCAGCTCCTGGCCCTGCACAGACACCCCAACAATCCCACCCTGTGCATCTCTGTGAGCATTCCCCAAACTCTCCTGGAGCTCTGGCAGCCCTGGGGCTGTGCCCAATCCCTGAGGAGTCTGGGCAGTGCCCAGCACCCTCTGGGGAGGAACATTTTCATGATATCCAACCTAACCCTCCCCTGGCCCAGCTCCAGCCATTCCCTCAGGTCCTGTCACTGTCACAGAGAGCAGAGGTTGGAGCTGCCCCTCCACTGTCCCTTGTGAGGAAGCTGCACCCACCCTGAGGCCTCCCCTCAGGTCTCCCCTCAGATGTTGGTTGGCTTTAGAGCTGGTTCCTTTTGTGCTCTTCTCTCCTGGTCATCAAATACCAGCAAATGTAGAGGAGGAGTCTCTGAATTAAATTCAGAAGAGATCAGGACTAGCACAAAGATCGAGGAAAGGGAAGATTACAGCAAGGAGTTTTCCAAGGTTATGCCTGAAGAAACAGCATGAGGAAACTGCACAGGACTTACAGAGGGATTGAGAATAATGAGTCAAGGAAACTGAGAGTGGATACAAATAGTGGGATGGAGCCAGTTGTCTGGGAAAGGACAGACGGAGCTTGAGACAGAAAATTGGGTGGGGTTAATAAAATCAGGAATATATGGGACAGAGACAATCATCTGTGGGGGTAGAGAAGATGAGGAAGAAGCAGGGACAGTGAAACACTCTGGGTGGGACATTTATAGGACAAGGAGTGGGGACTCACTGGCCAGGCAAAAGGAGACAAAGTGTTTTAAAGAGAAGTGAGGGTATGAAAATGGGAATTTGAGTGAGTTGACTCTGCGAGGAGACCAGCACTGGCATGGAAGCTGCAGGTGGTTCTCAAACAAGATTGAATGGAGTCAGATTTTGGGACAACTGTGGGCAGATCCATGTCCATTTGTCCTCAGCCTAGAATGAGACCTGGAGTCAGGGGCACACCATCCCACCATATCTGAGTTCCTCTTCATCTCTGCTATCCATAAAGAGCATGCACAATACCAGTGGAGAAAAAATATGGACTGAGCATAGAAAGAAGGAGTGTTCATCATGGCCTGTGCTCTGGGGGCTTAAGGCAAGGGCCTAAGTTTGACCTGTGCATTTTCTGATAGTGTGGAATGATTGAATTCACAACTGTACCAGCATCCTCTGAATGCAGTCTCAGGGAATAACTCAGAGCAGTTGATTAAGGAGACAGGGCAGGGTTATGCTGTGCAGAAGGCAACAACTTTAGCAGATAAGCAGTTAGAGATTACAAAGCTGGAGAGCACGGGGCTGATAGGTCATGGCTGAAATACCCACGTCTATTCATAAAGCCAAGAGGCAAGGACTGTCTCTGTGCTCTTATTTGCTGTAGTTCAGATGTTTGATAATCCCAAAAGAGGTCAATGCTCCAGTGCTGGGCACTCAGCACTGTTAGAGGAAGATGGTATTTGCATTAAGGAGCCTACAGTTCAAATAGACATGGCAGACAGAGTGGGAGAGGAGCAGGAGCACTGAGAGGTAAAGCAGGTGGCCATGCTTAGCAGCAGAGCTGATTCCTGAACTTCTGAATCCCTATGCACTGGTGTGTCTGTTAAATTGTGCTGCTGTTTGTGTTTTTACCCAAGCCAAAAGGAAGTCTGAGTAAATGCTCAAGGCTAAAAGCACTATGGGATTTCTGCCCTAGAAACCAGAATCCAAAATGGGCTGATTTTATTTTTTAAAGGAGAAAGCAAATGGGTCAGTTCCTAATCTGAATGGTTCTGCTGCCACACCAGCACACAGTGAGTGCTCTGTACGAGAAGAAAAATCCCACTAAAATGTGACCACAGCCCTCAGGCCTGGTGGGAGATGCAGATGCACTGAAATCTGTTTGTATTTGCTGGGAAATACACGGGTTTTAGCATGTCCATAGCACCTAAGTCCTCAACACTTTGCACAACAAATAAATTCAGTTGTTAATTACTTGTTCTGAGGATTTCTAGAATGAAGTGTTAGTCCTACACAAGGAAAGTTATGCAGCAAGAACAGAATCACGGAATCTCTGAGTGGTTTGGGTTAGAAGGGACCTTAAAGTCCATCTCTTTCCAAGCCCCTGCCATGGGCAGGGACACCTTTCACTAGACCAGGCAGAAGCTTTTATTGCAGAGACCATGAAGGCAGCAACACCAGGGAACACAGCAGCAGTCAAATTTCACACCATGTTTAGCAGAAATGTACCTGAGTCGTTCTGCATAGAAATCTCAACTCCTCTTCCCTCTCATCAAAAATAGCTGGAAGTGTCCATACATTTCAAGATTTGATTCTAGGATTATGCTGGTCATTTAAAAATAATAAAAGTTTAAACATGAATTTAAGCTGCTTTCCCAGATGGTGTTGCTTGATTGACAGCAATAAACCCATCAAAAGAAGCAAATCTGTCTGGTTATGTCATAACTGAATGAAAATGTCAATTTATATTCAAGTTGAGTTTATCTAGGACATCCTGCTGCTAAAATCAGTCCACAGAATGGTCAAATTTCATAAAGGTAACATCTACTGATACTCAATGATACATTTATTTAATATTTCCTCTTGGTTTAGTGATGTAAATGTATTGTTCATTTTTCACATACCAAACACTATTGTTTAGTCTCAAGGGAATTTTTGTTACGAATTTAACAACTGTGACATATTAAAAAGCACATTTAAGGAAGAAATTAAGCGTTGAGAGGATGTGACCAAATGTTTCCATGGTGTTTTGCCAAAATGTCACTTAAACGCCAGGGCAATTTTCATCAGAGTTGCTCTTTCAGAACTCATCTTGCCCACCAAAAATGCAAAACAAATCTTCTCCACATCAGTAGCAGGCAGGCCTTCAATGCACTTGCCAGAAAATAATTTCCAAGGTTTTATTTTAATTTTGGAAGCTCCTTTCAGCTTGGGGTGATGCACATGTCAGCTCTGTGCGTTGTGCAGCTGATGGGTGAGGAGGAAGTCGATGGCTCAGAGTGTGTAAGCAAAAATGTTCAAATGAAATGCCTCATGTAGGCACCTGCATCTCTAATTAACAACTGGCCCATAATGTCAGGAACTGATTTTCAGGAAGTTCTTTGTTCTTTGAAAGTCAGGCCCCAAAGTGGGCAATGAAAAATTGAAACCTGAAACATCGATGATTATTTCAGGGAAACTCGAGCCTGATGTCAAAGCAAATTGTGAATGTGCATGTGCAAGTCTGGGAAATGCTGTCTGTGCTGGTTTTTCTATAATTTCTATTGCTTTTGTGAAGTTACTGAAGTGAGATTGGTGCAAGAAGCTGTTTCTCAAGGATTATTTTCTAAGGAGTTTTTTGGGAAAAGCTGGAGTAGTGAAAGAATTAATTCCTGGGAGATATATCCCCCAAATTTAATCTGTGTTTTAAGTTAGGTGTTTTAACCCAGAATAAGTTTTCTAGATCTGTTTTTCTACCTGTGTGGAAAACACCACAGTCTAAAATCTCCATATGTGATTTTCCCCTCCCTGAGGTCTGGTGCTCCACGCAGGTGGGGTGAGCTGGGTTGCCACCTGAGCACGATCTCCTCGCCTTCCTCCAGCTGCTCCAGGGGTCACACTTGCTCTGACGCTCAGGCATGAGGAGCAACTCAGGCTGTTTGCTGGTTAGGATGGCTTGAACCTGCAGGCTGAGCTCAGGCTGGGGCTGATGGCCTTGGGCTGAGCTCCTGGGCAGGGGCGTGGAAGGAAACCCATGGGGGCCAGGAGTGCCCTCAGGGCCCTGACACAGAGTCACGATGCTGATGCAGATCTAGGGGGCAATTTGGGGAACAAAGTGATGTTGTGGACCTTACACAGGTGACTCACTTGGAGATGGTTCAGATACTGAAGTGCAAACCAGCGCTAAGGGAGCCCAGCTCAGTGACTTTTTCTTCTCCCACAAGAAGGACTGAGTGCTCTCCCTTCTACAGCAGATTTTGTTTATTTAATTATCCCGCAAGGTTGTGATTCTATATGACCGAGAAAATCTAATTTCTCTCCTTTTTGTCTTGAAGCCATTAATTGTTTCAGTTGTAATTAAAAATCGAAAGTGTAGGAAGCACATTCCTGAGAATTACTCCTGCCAGAGCCTCTCCATTTTTTCAGTTTTCCCCTGAGAAGAGCCTGATCCTGCCACTTGCTGGAATGTGTTTATCAAACACTGGATTCATATGGATCAGTTGTGGGGACAGAGGACTGGGATGCCTGAGGGAGGGACAGTGAGGCAGCAGCTCCTTGGGACAGCTCAAGGGCACTTTGGTGATTTGGATGCACTTATTTAGCTGCAGCTCATTATGGGGACATTACCCTCCCTTGCCTCGGCAGCAGCTGTGACATTAAAATGTATAAGATGTTACCAAAGGAAGTACTTGGCACAACTTTTTTTCAGCTTCCCCTGAGAAACAAGGAATTCTCTCCGGCTGTGAGTCACTGATGTCTCCAGAAGGATGTGCTCTCCCTGCACGGGGCAGACCACAACCGGCTAAATTAAACCACGACAGGGTAACCTTTGTGGCTGAGGGGCACGGTGGGGAATTCCCAGATGGTTTCCTGAAATCTGGATTTTATTCATCACTGCTGGTCTGCCTGAGAGCTCTGCAGGAGCTCCCTGAATCTGGGCAGGACAGATTCTCCAGTGCTAGAAATTGCTGTGGCCCTTTGGTATCTATACAGATAATCTGATTTATGCCAGCTGAAAGCTCCTCTTTAGGAGCAGGCCCTGGTTTCAAATGTTAATGAAAAGGTGATTTGGAAGGGATCCTGAGCAACTTGATCTAGTGAATGGCATCCCTTCCCTTAGCAGGGGTTTGGAACTAGAGGATCTTAAATGTTTCTTCCAACCCAAACCAGTGATTCTATGATTTAGTCATTTTTGGTAATTCTGGTCATTTTAGTAAGGTATCTGAAGTGGAATTCAAAGGGGATTTTGAGCATCCTGTGGTTATCTGGAGACGAAATTTAATCTTTGTATACGATAAACCATTTATGAAACTTTGATTTCCACTTTTGAGCTAACCTGGTGCTCAGAGCTTTTATATATGGCCCAAGCTGTAGAATAAACTCTTCATGCTACTTCCAAAGAGAAAGTATGGTGAGAATGAGGGATCATGATGGGTTCAGAACAACCCACAGAAAAGATCTGCATCTTGGAGAAGTGAATTCCTGGGTGATGCAGTAACAGCTTAGCTTGCACAGCTGATTATACAAAAATATTTATTTCAGCGAAATTAATTCCAGCTCACTTTTAGATCCTTATTTTAGTATTTTTCCTTGTTCCTTCATTTGGCTGGTGATGAGGTGAGAGCTGCAGCGATGGCATGCAGAAACTCCTCTCAGCAAGAACAGCACCCTAACAGTGCTCTAATGAGGAGCTCCTCAAGGCTCTGTGCAGCCATAGGCACTGACCCACCAGCACTGGGATGTCGAAATCCAACTGGGAACGGCTTCACATCTGCCTGGTAAGGTAACAAAGCAATATTAACATTTTCATAAAATGTTCTGAAGTCAGTTTGGCTTGGCTGGCCGTGCAGATACTCAAGCCAAGGAGACTGTCCTGAGTGTGGTGTCAGCAGAGAAGCAATGCAGGGTAGTAAGTGAAGTTGCAGGATCTGAAGAGAGATTTTTAATAAGGCAGTTAAAGTGACAGAGCTTGGAAAAAATCCCGTTTTTCTGCCTGTGCCTACATGAAAAAGGTGTGAGAAAACCCTGCACACACCACTATACAGTGTATGGATGCCCTGAAGTTTTCATCCTGATGCCCCCTAAGAAATTCATAGGAAGTCCAACCTCTATTTGATATTTTTCCTCAAGTTCACTTCAACTCCCCAATGTTTAGAGAAAGGTGCTGGTTGAGTTCTGTGAGACAGTCACTGTGAGTGTTGAAAGAGGAGGTGAAGAGAGAACTTGACTGCAATGAGTGCATCACAAAAAGGTACCAGTGGTGATTTTTAATCTAGCAGTGAAAGTAGCAGCATGAACTGATAGGTGGAAACCTGACTAGGATCGTTTCTGAACGGCAAAGTGTAAACAAATAGCAGTACTGAGTAATTAAGCATTGCTGCATTTTACTAAGGGATGCCTTGAATGCTTCATCACTGAAAGCCTGCATAGCTGTGCAGGGAGGATACTGTAATTCAGCCACAGTTTAGCAGGGTCAGTGCAGGAATTAGAGGTTGAAATCCCATTGCCATTGGGACAGTACTTTAATTAGAGTGGCTATAACCATCCCTTCAGTGCTGACAGTTTTTACTCCACATGGGCTTGCCAGGCTGAGGCTGTTCAGTGTCTTTGATAACTCTCTGTTTATGCCTGGACAGATTTTTATTTGCATGCTAGTTTGGGAATTGGTTGTTCTTTGTAGCTGTACTTGCATTTACATGTGAACAAGTATATTTGTTCTTCATCAGCCTTTGTTCTCCTATTTTTAAAAGGCTTACTCATCCCCTCAAAGATTAGCATCAGTACCATCTGATTTAGGTGACAGTTCTCACCCCATGAGCAGCAAGAAATTGAACTGAACTGTTTCTGGAATGAGCCATTGTTGATCCAAGCTGTCCAACAAGTACTTGAATAACAAATATCTCTTACCAAACCAATGCTGGTTCATGAACAGAGAAACGGAATGAAGTTCACTGCATTTCTTGTTTGCAAAACACAGTTCAGCCCTTTCTTTGCCAAAGCTGAGCTATCAGGAATTAGATCCTTAACTGCTATAAACCAGCTCAAGTCAATGGCTTGGGTGCTGGTGACAATTTACAGTAAGTGATGCTGCAGCCTCAAAGTGCAGGGGGACTACAGTGTGAAAAAAAAAGAAAAAAAAAAAAAGAAAAAGAAAAGATGGGCAATGGCAGCAAAACATTTCAGAATATCCAGAGACATTTCTGGGATAAATTGTAAGTTTGGTCTGGGTTTCTTTGCAAAGATAAGGTTTGTGTGGAAGGGGGATGGAGGTGTTTTTTTTTTACTTATCTCCTGTTTCACTTAGTGCTCGCAAAGATCAAATCTAAAGTTAAATTTGTAAGGAGGAATAATATTAGCACCAGGGGTGCAGGTGTGCAGGTGGGGGAATGGACAACCTTAGGAACAGAAACTCTTCCTCTTGACAAGGTTCTTCCCCCAGAGGGTGCTGGGCACTGCCCAGGCTCCCCAGGGAATGGTCACAGCACCAAACCTGCCAGAGCTCAAGGAGCATTTGGACAATGCTTCAGGCACAGGGTGACATTCTTGTGGATGGTCCTGTGCAGGGCCAGGGGTTGGGCTGGATGATCCTTGTGTGCCCCTTCCAGCTGAGGATATTCTGTGATTAATTTTTGCCCTTCTTTGTACCAATTGACTCAATAAAGGTTAGCACTTGCAGCTAGAAAAGTTGCTGTGCTCATGTTGCTGGGTCATCACTGTTACAGGAACACCGTCTGACCAAGCACATCAGATTTTCCACTGCATTTGTGTTTATGGGCTCAGCTGGGCAACTGGCTCGAGTATAAAAACCCCAGAGATTTCAAATGTTAGAAATTGAATCATTTGCTTGATCTTCTCTTCTGTGGTTTGGTCATGAGACAGTTTTACAAGGAGGCATCATTCCCAGGACGCAGAACACTGTGAAATGCTAAATTTTATCAGACCAAAGGAGCACTGTGTAGTATTCTGCACCTGTAATGTTTGTCATGTTTCTCTTTGGATAAACTTTATGGGAAAATTTTCCCTCCTTGAACTCCAAACAAATCTGAAATGAGCCAAGCTGGGGTTGGCTGCTGCATGTACTGATGGGTGTTGAGTTAGTCCAAAATCAAACAGCTGCATAAGGAGGATTCAGTTATCCAAAACACAGAATCACAGAATCATTTCGGTTGGAAAAGACCTTTAAGAGCATCGAGTTCAACCATAAATGAAACAATCTGAGGCATAAAGCAACTAAAATGTTCTTGCTTTAAAATGAAAATGGGTCTCTGGGTGTGTAGAGGGGTGGGGGTCTAAAAACTGAACGGGGGGGGGGGGGGGGGAACGGGGGATTAAATTGGGCTGGAGAGGAATCTTAATGGAGGAGTTCCTCTCCTGCCAGAAGGGTGAAAAAGAGCCTTCAGCACTAAGCAACTTTCCATTAACATTTTTAAAGCTAATTTGCTATCATTTAGCACATTCATTTAGCTACATTCATGGCACTTGGAAACAGGAATTAAATAAGGCCCATAATTAAGGGTTATTAGCATTATTTACTGCCGGTGTTGTAGTGTTTAGAGGCTCTTCTCCAGTTCATTTTTGCTCTAGCGTATACAAATAGATCAGAAGAATCAGTTCTCCAATATATTTCTGTTTAAAAACACTTAGCCTTAACAGAAATACTCCCAAAAGTAAATCAATATTTCCTTTTAAATACACAGATGATATCAGCTATGCCAGCAACTTCACTTTTTGCTCACTTGCTACTCTCGTTTCATGGATGAAAAAAATGTAAGATTTTAAAATTACTTGTGCAGTGGGTGATGCCAGTGGAAATGTTTTGGAAGAATTAATCTGTAAACTCATGTAAATGCCAGGGCAGATAGTGCATCCTTTAATCATTAGTGCCCTGGTGAATCCTGGAGCTGTTATCTTGTCCCACATGCAGGAGGCATTTCTAATAAACTTCTGTGGAAAATAGAAAAAACCTGGAAACTTAGAGTTTTAAGCCATCTGAAAACCAGAATATTAATGAAGAGCTCCTCTGGCATCCTGTTAAATTTCAGGAGTCCTTCAATGTCTGTAATTGGGAATAACTTGCTTCACTCCAACCCAGCCACAGCAGTTGAAGATTTGGCCAACAAGATGTATCCAAAATACTGCGAATTCCTACAAAAAGGAATTCTTTGTCTCCATTAGCATTTCAACACACACTCACTACAGAGATCTCACTGGGGGTAAGGCATTAAAACCCTTTCAGAAGTGGTTTAGTTGGCTAATTAGACAATAAGCATAAACCTGATGCATCCAGCTGTACAAATAAAACGTGACTTTAAAGTTTAATGTCCTGAGCACGGAGCAGTCGTGAACTTGGAGCCAAGAGGGGCTGAGAGGAAGGTGGCTGGCTTACAGCTCGGTAGTGGTGTGTCTGAAGGCTGAAACCTTTGGAGAACTCAAAGAGAGTTTATTTTAAGTGTAACTAAAAGGAACTAAGTACCAGTTACCACAAATAGGGTGATCTTTATCTTCCTTTGTTGGCTTGTGCCGAGGGAAAAAGAATCTTAAAAGACTTCTGGCAGCCGCAGGCTTCCCAAAGAGGAGATCTCCCTCACATTGCTGACATGTCTCTCATTTTTTGGGTGCTACCTTAGCGCTGAAGGAAATTAAGAGGTCATTTTAATGCCCCCTTACGCCCTTGGCTCCTGGGAAGGTGTGATCAAGTAGCTAAACAAGTAACTGACATTTCTCCCCTCCGTCCTAATGCATCCATCCTGCGATTGTGGAAGGAAAATTAGGCTGCTTTTGTGCAGTTTTCCACTTTGGCTATCTGGGAGCGGCACCTGTAAGTGCTCACTTTGAGGGATGGTTAATGTGCTAATTACCCAGGATCCAAAAATGCAAGCTGTAAACAAATGAGGACTGTATTTATAATCAATCAATTTTATGACCTTCTGATGGTGATGATATCAGTGGAGTTTACATTGAGAGCCCTTTTACTCCTCCAGGGCAGCTGTGCCCTTATGTTTTAGTTACAGCTCGAAGAAGATTTTGCTAATTTACTTTATGGTAGGCGTACTTAAGAAAAATATTACCTTCCCTAAACAGCTGAGCCCGTTACCAAGTCTCATTTTTAAATAATGAAAACACATGGACTGTCAGTACCTTCAGGGTGTATTGTCAGGTGACGAGCTGTTTTCCAAACATCCATGGCAGAAAGTAATGACTTCAGAGCAAAATATTGTTCTCATTGGTATAAGTTGCTGTGAGACAAATCCCACACCCTCTGATGTCAATGGAAAGACTCCATTTGACTTCAAAGAAGGCTGGATCAGGCCCTAAAAGAAATGTTGCCATCATAAAACACCAAAAATGCTTTATGGTTTTTATACATTTTACAAACGCTCTGCTCGCTGGTGATCTTCTGTGCAGTTTACCTGGCTATGTGTAACGTGTAATTTCTGTGTTTGCTTTGCAGTGGATTTATGAGAGAAGAATGTCCATAAAGCCTGATTTGTGAAGTGTTAAAATGATGTCCTGGAAAGCCACACAATGCCAAGGTATACAAGATGCCCTGTAATACCTCAGCCCCAGGAAGGCTCTCCAACTTTTCTGATGTTACTAAGTTCTCACAAAGAAAAACAATGTTGTTTAACTGTAGACAGATGTGTTAAAAAAAGTTTGATTTTGTGCCCCTGTTCTTTTATTGGAATTGCAAGCTTTTTAGTAAAAATTCAGGTCATATTTCAAGGACAGAACTCCTTCCTGCATTTCCCTGAGCTTTGCTGGGGTAGTTGCTGGTTTGATCATCTTATAAAAATGGGGCAGGATGGGGTAAACTGTGTCCCCTCAAGCTGGAAGTGCAGAGATAAGCTCCAAACCAGTACCAGATGCAAGTTATTCTGCGTAATTCCTTTCTCTCAACATTGTACCCTTATTTAAGCCTGGGTTATAAAAGATTTGTTCCTTAGGGTTGAGAAGGACATGGCTCTGCAGAGAGGCTGAGAGTCCCATTTTTTCCCTGTATCACAACTCCTATGATCAGATGCCCGAGAGGACTATGCTGGACCATGGATGAAATCAGGCATCCAAAAGTATAGAACAATACAATCATAAAGGTTGGAAAAAGCCCTTTAAGAACACTGAGTCCGATTGCTAACCCAGCACTGCCAAGCCCACTCCTAACCCGTGTCCCCAGGTGCCACATCCACACATCTTCTGAACATTTCCAGGGATGGTGACTCCACCACTTTCCTGAGCAGCCTGTTCCACATCAGCTGGTGAACATCTGCCTCCCTGAGATCTCTGCTGGGTGGGCTGAGCTGCTCTTGCCCATGGGCTGGCATTGACAGGGACAGGACACAGGGGCCCCTGGGGACATCCCCCTCCCCTGGGCTGCAGGGAGGCAGTGGGGAGGCAGCAGTGGGCTGCCCTCACCTGCCAAAGCTGACCTCTTGTGCTCCTGCATGCAGGGCAGGCAGCCGACCAGACAGCTGCATTGCCATGGCAGAGACAGTGTCTGGCCTTTTTAAAAGAGAAACTTGCAGGATTTATGTGCGGGAATGGACGTGGTCCTCCTGGAGCTGACGCGCTCTAATGAATGAGATGGGGAGTAAAATACTTTATACTCACTATCAGGGGTTAACGACTCCTGCCCTCTCGGTTTTCCCCTGCTCATGTTTTCCCTCTCTCCCCCTCCTCCACGCCCAGGCCCCCGCTGTGTCTGTATTTTCCGAGCAGTGGCACCACCTGGTTTGTTTTCTGTGTCAGGTATATTACAGACTGTCTGTCAGAGGTTAACTGCCCCAGCCAGCCCGGCCTTTTCTCTCCTTAGACCTGGTCTAAACTCCCTCCCTGCCTGCGTGCCTCTGGTTAGGTTTCCCAGAATGTAATGGCACCTGGGGAAAGAAGATTTTTTGGATCATTTTTAGTTTCTTAGTGGCTAAACAGACTGGTGAGAATGGTGGCTCTGCCCACCCGTGGTTTTGGGAACCCACTCGAGGTGCCCCCATAACCCTCCCTGTGTGCTAGAGGCCTGAAGTTACACATCAGGGACTATTTTTGCCTGTTCTGCTTTCTAAAAACCCTCTGATGTGAATTTTCCTCTGTTCATGCCGACTCTGGCTGTGTCCCCAGTCCGTATCAAAGAGGTCAATAACCCTCCCCAGCTGCCTACATGGAAGGGAAATTTCAGCCTGTGGCTCAGATGGAGCCCTGGGGTGGTTGTACAGGTGCTTGGCCTTAACCCTGGAAGAAGCAGGGCCCCCTGTTCTGGGCCAAGAGTGTATCTGGGCCCCAGAGAAAGGACAGAAATCCTGGCTTCTTGCAGGATTGAAGCCAAGTAAAGAGGAAATTTAATACAAGTGTTTGAAGTTCAGCTGCAAAGATGATAGGGTCAAACTCTTCTTAATAGTGGCAGGTGACACTGTAAGGGGGCAAAGGCCATGGGTTGTGGTGTGGGAGCTTCATGCTGGACATTAGGGAAACCTTTTTTCCTGGCAAGTGCAAAACTGAAACAAGCTGCTAGTGGAGAAGGAAAAGAGGGAAATCTTTATCCCTGGAAGTTTTTAGGACTCAGCTAGAAATGGATCATCATTGCTTTTCCTCCATTGGCATGGCACAAGCCCAGGTACAGAGCTGCTCAGCAGTCTCAGGACTGTGTGTCTTAACAAACCCAAACTACACACAAGTTCATCCCCTTGGAGAAGTGAACACATTTTACTGCAAATCTGGACCTAAAACTCATTGTACCAGCTCTCCAGACCGTGAAGGAAGTATCAGCATAAACCTGCCCTTGATGCAGCTCACCTGGGATAGAGACCTTTACTTGTATCTCCACAAACTATTTTGCCATCAAACCACTGTCTTTTTAGTAAATGGGAGAAATGTCTGGATGAACAATTTTCATTCTCCTACTAATGTGGTTATTATCTGCAAGATTCCTTTCTCTGCTTGTGCAGCAACTGGAAATTGTGGGCTGAATGACCTACTGGATAGTCCCAAAATCAAGGTGTTGTCATGTTGGCCTGGGAAAATAGGGCTTGTGTATCCCTAGGTGGGACCATCCATCCCTTAACTGGATATTTCCTGGAGGGTCACTGTTTGCTGCTCACCTTCTGCTGCTCACCTTCTGACTTATAATCCTACAAATTTGATATGAAGTGCACGGGACCACCAGCAGCCACGTTACTCACCAAGGGCAGGATGTTGGATGCATAAAGTACTATTTAATGCTAAGTACCATGAATAATCATGTCCAAGGCATAGCAAATCGGGCTCTAGAAATTAATGAGCACTTTTGACCTCCATTCTGTGCCTCAGCTCCTTCCTTATAAAATGGGAAATGTGCCATTTCCCCACTATGCAGGGTGAATGGGAATTGCTTGCTATTGGGCAAGCAGTCATCTCTTCTATTGAAATGCTCTTTAGGAAAACCTATGAAGAAATTATTAATCCTGCCTTCCGATCAGGGTTGGGGTTGTAAAAGAAAGTATAGAGACATAGTGTGTAATGAGCAAAATACTGAGTAGCTGCTCATTGCTTCAGGACTGTTCACTCTGTGAATTAAGATATGTAAAAATGGTTTCAAATGATGCTGTAATTGAAGACCCCATCATGAAACACAAGCACAAGAAAGCGGTAGGGAGATACATGCTTTCCTTAATTGGCAGTGTTTGATTTTGAGGCCTAAATGCAAATTTTTTGAAAATTTCATTTTAAATATGGCTCCTCAGGACAGAAAGCTTATGTTCAAACAAAGGTCTTTAATTTGATTAGCAAGGAATTAAATTCCTTTTTGCTTTTCAGTGTTTTAAGTGAATGAATTCATTGATTCATAGAATGTCCTGAGTTGGAAGGGACCACTAGGATCAGTTTCAGAAGAGAGTGCCCAAGAATGAGGTGCTTAACACACACATCCTAATGTGACTCCAGAGAAGGAATCAAACTGCAGTTTTGGAAAGAGCCTTTTTTTATATATCTCTAGTCACTGAATCAAAACCAGCACCCACATCAGGTGTCCCAGAGTCACAGTAAATACAAATATTTTGATTAACAGACACAGGAATCAGCTCAAATCAAATCTATAATTCAAGTGTGTTTCTGCAACACTCTATGAAATGTCAATAAACACCAAAATCTGAGTGCAGGGTATTAAGGTTGATTCAAGATGAGTAGAGAATCCCACCTACTATGGGTTGAAAGTGAAATACCGAAGTTAAGTTTCCTCACTGGAGCAGTAGGCAGAAGGATGGAGGTTTGTGATGCAGAACAGATGAAATATGAATCAGAACCAGTTCTCAGCTCAAAAGTACCAGCAGGACTATAGCTGGTAGTAATAAACAATGCTGTTGTTGACATTTTACAAAAGTTAGGGTTGATCTTCATGGCCAGAAATATTTTATCTTGACCTTGCATTTGCTGCATTTTTCCAAGTATTTCACATTGCCTGTCAGCCTGTGGACCAGAGCATCTCCAGCATCACTGAGTGCCCCTTTGCCAAGTTCCAGGAATAGAAGAACAGCTACCAAGAAAGGTCGTTTTGCTGATATTCCAACTTGCACATTGAAATGCAAAACATTTGAGAAATAAGTCTGGGAACTTTTTTGGTGCTCCTTGGGGATTACCCACCCCTTTCCCATTCCCTGTTTCACAGACCAAATGGCAGGACTGAAGTGGGAAGGTTTCCTGAGAAGAATAAGTTCTCTGGCTGGTTTTATACTTCTCTGGAAGTATGAGAAGTAAGGAAGAGAAGACCTCCCTGAAATGTTCATGGTACCAGATTATCTCCTGCCATCTCCGGCCCAGACATCTGGCTGACAGATCCTCCTTTCCACACATGGACAGGGAGCTGTTTCCTATCTCCAGGGGTTGTGGTGCTGCCTGCCCCCAAAGCACAAAGCTGAGCAAGGCTCCTGAGCTGCTGCTGCCTCAGCCATGCTGGGATCCTGAAGGGCATAACACGAGACCATCTTTCAGGTCTAATTGCTACCCAGAGATCAAGAAGTGCAGTCTTTTATTTGCTGGTATTTGGCAGGAGTAACAGCAGTTTCTGGCATGGAATATCCTTGCCCTACATTTTACTGTAACTTAGAAGAGTTGTGCCCCTTACAGAGAGTTCAGGTGTCTTCTGCCTTTCTTTATATGCCTTTCTTTAGAGGGCTTGGCAGGCTGGGAGCTTCAAATTTATCTTGACAACCAGATTTATGAATTTGACTTCCAACCAAGTTTATCAACCGTGAGCTAAATCTGATGCCACCCTGGGCAAAGATGTGAACCTGACAGGGGGTGAGTGAGCTCTGGCTGTTTTTCTCTGCTATGCTGAGGCTCCTGTGGATGGATTGAGGTTATTCCTTGGTCACAGGTTATGCAGAAGTGCCTCCAGCCAGGATGGGAAGACAGCATGGTCTATGAATGGGGAAAACAAACTGATGAGCTGCAGGCAGTGTGTTCAAAGCACTGCTCTCTGTGTTCCTGGAGGAGTATCTCTGGAGCATTCAGTATGCACAGTATTGGCAGGAAAAGCCCCCTTTCCTTACTTTTTCTTGCTAACTTGTTCCAGAGTCCTCCCAGGGAAAGACTTATTTATCTCAGTGCTCCTGCTGCCCTTTTAACTTTAACAGCAACAGAGGTTTTTCCAGACACCCCTAAATAACAAAAAGGTGACCCATGGACTGAGCTCATAAACAGGCCCAGCCCTGTCTGAAGGATCAGACTTCAAGTCTCAGCTTCACCATCAGTTTTGGTTACTCAGGCATTTAGAATCAGGGTCCTAAATTTTTCTCCCTTACTGTTATTTCTCTGCTATGTTTAGGCAGCCTCTCATTAGTCTTCATTTAGATATTAATTTTTCATGGGAGCTAATTTTTTTGACCCACACAAGCAATTAATGGTTATTCTTAGAGCTTGAGTGTAATGTCTTGCATGCAGCTGCCTTTGATTACCAAGTTTCTGAGGCCTCCCTGTTATTTTGCCTCCTCAGTAAAGCCTTAAAGGATGCTATAGTCACTGATAGCACAGCAAAAACTTTGAAAGTCTGGAAAAACAGTAGACATAATTGTCAAAAGCTGGAGGTTTTGTTCCTGTGTCATGGTCAGTGCCTGCAGGAACTGGAGTTCAGTGACAATGAAGGGCTGAGGTTCTGCTGATAAATCTGAAGTCCTGGTCCCCACCACCATTGCTCCTGAGTGTAAATCATTCAGATTTTCCTTTTTCCACATTTACCAGATGACTGGGTAGGGTTGGCTCTAACACATCAAACTGAGCGGCTTGAGAAGGGTCGAGCTCATCTGGATTTGTTTGATACCTGAGAGATCAGGGCAATCATTTGGACTTCCTTCTGCAGAAGTCTGGAGGAGCCTTGCTGTCTTGCAAGGCTGCCATGAAATTAATTGGCTTGAATTTTTCTCTTTAAGTTTGTTCATTAGTTTTCCCTTAAAGCTCCTCATCTTTAGTAAACCCTTTTATTCAACAAGGAGCAACTAGGACTTTGCTCACACCTGAGGTGATGGTCTTAAATTGTCCTCAACTCCTTTTTCCTAAGTGATGAAACAGAAATAAGTAGGAGAATGGCCCTGCATTTTTGGGGATTGAATGAAGGAGAAGCAAAAACTGCAGGGTGCAATGTCTGCCTCAGGTCGAGGGGTGCAGAGCTACAGATCCTGTGCAGGGTTACCAGTAATCCCACAGCTGCTTCTTGTGCTATATGAAACAACTTTCTAAGAAGTTAAAAGAAGTCCACTTCATTACTAAAGCAAGATTGTGAAGTTTTCTTGAGATGTTACAAATAGTTTTTAAACTATAATATTCCCCACTGAATTCTGCAGGGAAGGTTGTCTTGGTGGGTTGCATTAAAATAAGCAAGTACTCCAGTCTTCACAGAGGTGGTGCTCTCTGAAGAGCTGGATGGATAATTTGCTGCTTAAACTATTCTCAAATGGTCCAATGGCTGCCAAAACCCAACAAAAACAGTTCGAGAAAAGATATTTTGAAATTTTAAAACAAAAAGTAAGAAAATGTTAAGGTAAATAATTTTTGATTTTTTAATTTTCCTCTGATGTTTTCATGGGAAAAAAAATTTCCTGAGTAGTTCCAACTTTAAAAGTGTCTTTTTTGATGAGTTGAGAATACATCATGCAAAAGATTTTGGTTTGGTTGGGTTTTTTTTTTTCAAGCAGGCCCATGCAGACAGAGATTAACACTGGATAGAGATGAACAGAGATTCTCTGATCCATGCACAGATTTGGCAGATAAAACTTCCCTGCCTGTAGCAGGAGAGTTGGAAATAGGTGGTCCAAGCTGTTCTGTGTTTCCATAAGACTTCAGCCACCAAAGAGCTTAAAACTCCTAAGGACTATAGAAAGCCAAATGTATTTTTTAAATCCCATGATATTTTAAGTGTCTATAAGTCAGCACACAGCTGTCGATTTTTAACTTCAAGGGTGTATCCTAGTGTTTAAAATGGTCATGTTACAGTCCCCAGCCTGGGAGCAGTTGCACACAGGAGTAGCTTTGCCTGGTGAGGGCTCCTTGGTAGCACCCACTCAAAGCAGAATCAAAGGTTTGGTTCCTGCTCTTCTCTCACATGGCTGCACACATAGGACACCTGCAGTGTGTCCCTCTCAGCTGAGCTTTCTGCAAATATTTGCATGTTTTGAGTCACCCTGCCCATGAGGTTGAATGTTTTTATTCTGCCTATACCATATTTGCTGTGTTTCAGAACTGGGGCAGTTTCTTGCTCTGCAGCAGGCTCAGCATCACAGATTTTAGCAGGGCCTCTAGGTGCTACCAAACTACAGATATTAAGAGCAGTTTGCAGGCTTGGGCAGCAAAGTTTGTTACAACACTTATTTATTACCACTCTCATATAACTCATTCATGGTAAACAATGCAGGTTTTATTATGTGTAAGTAATAGGAGACCTTTGCTTTTTCCACTAACAAACATGCCATGGGTAATTATTCCTGTATTAAAACGACATGTGGACATATTTGCGACATGCAACAGTTCCATGGCTTTGAAGAGAAGTATTATCCCAAACAAGGTTAGCCACCATTTATTTTGAGGGGCTCTTGCATTTCTGTGTTGGAAGCGCTTTGTGGCTTTCCTTGTCTATTTGATAATCATTAACATGTTCCCTCGTTAACCTTCAAGCAGCTTTGCTTGAAACTTTATATGCAGCTTCTCAAACATTTGCCTTGCATTGCAGACTGTGGTTTGCTGGGGCTGTTTTTATGATCGCTCGTGGTAAAATCAGGAAGATGAAAAATGGGTGTGTATTTGAAGAGCAGCATATCCAGCTTTCTAGGTCTTAAATTAGAGTGATGAGCATAAACACTGCAAACAGAGCTTTTTCAACTCGATTGCAATTATATTTGAAATTACCTACAATTACCAGTAACCATCTCAAAGCTAGAAATTAACTTTGTAGGCTTTGCTCCAGATGGATCAGCTGTTAAACGTGCTGTCCCGTGCAGCTGAATGGAGGGGAGGAAAGAGGGTGAGGAGGCGTTGGAATGGCAACTGTGCTGTCTTCCAGCTGAAGCAGAGCTTGTGCAGGCTTTTCCCTTTGAAACAAACCCTTATGCCACTTCTGGAGGCATGGTTTGGGAAACTGTGGCTTTGCTGACCCTCTGCTTGGGTCTAGCAGAGAGTCCTCTCCTCCTACGTGGAGCGTGGTGGGCTGTGCTGGTGGAGAGCAGGCTCCCCTTGTCTCCATCCCTCGGTCAAGCCATGAGCAACAAGTTATGTTTATGGCAGTTCCTCTTACTGCCTGACCAACTAGGAAATAGTATTTTCTAATTCTTTCTCTGCCTGATGGTTTCCTGCTGTTATTTCTTCAACTGATCTCTTCATAACTCATTTAGATTACTCTATTCCATTTTCCTCCACAGCTGCTGTGACCAGAGAAGTTCAGACTCTTCTCCCTCTTCTTCTAGAATCATGGCACAAGGATGTTGCCATGGCTCTGTAGCCACAGCCAACCTCACTGATTTTTGGCTGGTGGAGCTCAGGGAGGTATTTTGCCCAAAGCATCCCAGAAATGCTTATGATTTCAGTTTCCAACATGACTCTGAGCTGGGGAATGAGAACGTGCCAGGACTGTCAGTGACAGCTTTAGAAATGGATTGTTTGCATAAACTTGAAAACAGTACAAGCATAAATGTATTTCCTTTGTTTAACTTTTCACTCGTGTTTACTCATCTCTGCTTCTAAAAGGCTTTGCAAGTAAACTCTGCAAATCTTTAAGTTTTGCAGTCATTAATGGGGGCTGGGAATTCTGGGATGGCTCCTTGGCCCTGGGAGCTGAGGTGCAGAGCAGGGACATAAAGCTCTGATCCACGAGTCATCAGAAACAACAGGATGATTTTCCTTACTTTGCCTCTGTGCTGGGAAGGGATGTCTGAAGAGTTCAGGGAGTCTCCATGTGCCTCAGGGAGCTGTAGGCAATGCAGAAAGTGACCTGGAAAATCAGGCAGGGTCAGGATTGCTTCAGAACAGCTGAGGAAAATAGGGGTTCCTATGGGCTGAAATGTTCCTTGCCAAAGAAAAACTCCTGAGGCTGTCAGTTTTTGAGGGAAACAACTGGGGTTTAGTTCTGTGTTTTTCAGTATTACTGCAGTGGAGTCCTGGCCTGTGAGCATTGGAGAGAGGGGAGAGGAGCTCCAGCTATAAAGTGATGAAAATCCAGGCCTCTCATTGTCTTTCATAATAAAATTGCTCCTCCCCTACATTTATCTAGTTCAATCTTTTTAAAGCCATGCATATACCTCTGTACTGTCCTTGTTCTGCATGGATTTTAACTGGATGTCCAGAGAACAGAGCTGGGGAAGGGTCTGGGGCACCAGAAGAGGCTGAGGGAGCTGGGAAGGGGCTCAGCCTGAGAAAAGGAGGCTCAGAGGGGACCCTGTGGCTCTGCACAACCCCCTGACAGGAGGGGGTAGCCAGGTGGTTATTAGGAAAAAATTCATGGCTAAAAGGGTGATCAGGCATTGGAACTGGCAGTGGTGGAATCCCCATCCCTGAAGGGATTTAAAAGCTGTGTGTATGTGGCACTTGGGGACATGGATTAGTGGTGGCTTTGGCAGTGCTGGGGGAACGGTTGGACTCGGTGGTCCTAGAGGGGCTTTTCCAACCTTACTGATTCTATGGATGCAGGTGTTGGTGGATGACATTTCAGTACCCACTGGAACCACCAGCTTTCTCCACTCTTACAACAGCTGTAGAACACGTCGAGCCCTTTGTCTTTCCACAAGGAAAGGGAGGACCAGGACAGCACACAAATCTTTCTCTTTGGAGCTCCCAGGAAGGGCTGTCATCCCCTCCCATAGTTACACACATCACTGGTCCTGGGGAATTCATCTCCTGTGATTGGTGCTCACCTGTGGGAGGAAGGCTCAAAGCTCAGGCAGAGTGTGGGGTACTTTGAGCAGCCTCCACGTCCTGCAGGGCTTTCAGAGCCAGGGCAGAGCTGAGGCAGCTGTAAATGGGCTCTGGAGCACAGAGAACGGTGCTTTATAGCTGGTGCCTCTTCTGGGGACGTGCAGACTCCTGAGGGGTCTCTAAATGTTAACAGGAAAAATGGTCAGAAGGCTCAGATGGGCTCTGCAGGGGTCCAGGCTGCTGCTGGAATGTTCACTGGATTTCTGTAGGTCTGGCATGCTGGCTGTGGCTCACTCAGAAAAAAGATCTGGCCTTGCAGTGCAGGCTCTGAACCTATTTGTGAACATAATTCTTTTTTCTGGTGGAAGTGAATGGAGCCTGGCATGAGCTTTGGCATGGCCAATCCTCCAAGCACAACCACGTGTCTGATACATCACAGAGTCTTGTGTTAAATGAGCAAGAAGCTGCAATGACACAATGTGAGGTCATTGTTTTTAGTCTGATTTCCTAAAGGGAGAGAAAGAGCAATGCAGCCATGCTCTGTGTGACTGTTTAGGTTTGTGAGTCCCTGTCCCTGCTTTTTGCTCCCATAGCTCTCTATCCATAGCCCAGTTTCCCTCATATCTGAGAGACTCTCAAAAATATTCAGTTTTAACAATTTTTATGCAAATATATGGCCAGGCTTTAGAGAGAGTTCAAATTCCTCCTCCCAGCACAGGGAAAGCTAAGCTCAACCTTTACAAGGCTAGAAGATGGTAGAGAGCAGGAAAGCAGGAAAAGGTTAGAACATGCTGTAATCTGAGTGGATACCAGAGAATCCACCCTTCAATTAGAGATAATTTTATGTGGCTTCTCTAGTGTTCAGCACTGTGGGTGATAATTTATCAAAATAATCCCTGCCCTCTTCTGACTGACACATTTTGATACCATACTACTTGTAAAATAACAAATACAATTTTTACTTTTCCTTTCTCTTTTAAAGATGGCAGAGGTACCAGCAGTCTCTTTCCCAGACAAAAACCTTGGAGTAGAACATTAACCCAGTGCCTTCAACAAGGGAAGAGGGGTTTTACACACCTGTTAGGGCTGTGGTCAGCCTGGATCTTTTCCTTGTCTCCTGAACTATGGAGCTGGGATACATGTACAAGCAATATGCAGATTTTGGTGGGCCTCTGTCCTTGTCATTTGTGTATTAGCTCTCTCAGGTGCATAAAATTATTTGGTGTAACACTGTGGTTGTTGTAACTTTACCTAAACCAGCATCCTTTTTGTTCCTGTCAATTACTGCCACCACCTGCTCCAAAAGGTGCACACTGGGTGAAGCCTTCCCAGGGCTTCATGCTGGATCATCCAATGGTCTCAGGGGACATCCTAAGAAGTCAGGAAAACCCTTCTTGCTCCCCAGGGTTGCTTTGTTCTCAATTGGATTCCAGCTGCCAAGGGAAGAGCTTGGATTGTGCCTATCATGGTAAAAGGCTGGGTTGCTATCACTGCTTGTGCAGGATGACTGATGGGAAAGTGCTTTTCTTGAGCTGCCTGGTGGGTCCACATTTCAGCTTTGTTCAGTAAAGCACTTAAGCATGTGCTTAAAATTAAGTGTGCTGCTGACTCGAGGGCTTGGACAATAAATATGCTACTGGAAAAGTCTCTGGACCATACATTTATTAGTCTGTCTAAAAGCCCTGTTATTTCTTCTTCACTTCTGAAGTAAATCACGTCTTTCAAAAGCCACAGTTGTGGGTAAATGTCTGATTTTGATAGGCGTTGCATATTGCAGCTATTGCTGATTTTAAATAAACTTATAGATGCTCAGCACATCCGCAAATGAGACCCAGCTTGGCTCCTTTCAGTGGTTTGGTGTTTTTTGAGAAATCTGTCTTTGAACTACCCATCTGCAGGCTTTTTTCTTTTTACTGTCTGTGTGGCCATCCTGCAATTACCTGTGGGTTTATGATCCTTCTCTGGAGAACAAGTTGGTTGAACGATAAAGATGGGGGTGATAACTGGGGCAGGGTATGATATCAGTTACAAGTGTCACGTGAGTGTCCCTCCAGACTTATACTGCTGCAGCTTTGCTCTGGATCAGGCTCCAAGATCTGCCATAAATGGCCTTTTCAACAATTTTGGAGCTGTGTCTGTTGAATAAAAATGTGCCATCGAGGCCTGAGGGTCTTTGTGACTGCAGTGGAGATAGACTGGAGTGAGCAACTCATTGGCAAAGTCAGTTTAAGGTAAATCTGTGGGAGTGGGAGGAAGAAACTAAACCATGTTTTTAAAGGGTTTATGGCTGGCAATTTATTTCCTTAACCCCTGGTTCAGTGCTGGGCAACAGTAAACAGTGAAATTTACTCTCATAGTTGCCTCTGAAATGAATTGACCATGCAAAGAAAGGCTGTAACTCCTCAAAGCAGCAACAGATTTTGGGAACCTGCTTGAAACGCTCTGAAAGTTGAGGTGTGTGCTTAAGCCTTCTTGGAAAACTGGATTTCTATCAGGTGGAGGAAGAACAGATCTCCAAGTCATTGTTTGCTTTTTCATAAATCCCATCTCTGATTATTCTCATGTGGGGTCACATGTTCAGTTAGGTCAAAACCCTGGAAAGTAAACAAGTAGAGATGAATTCAGAAGCTGAATTGAGCACAGGCAATGAGAATCAATGGTGTTGCTCAGATCTAAAGTCAGTGCAGAGCTGGGCCTTAAATCAGCTATTTTTAGCAGTCAGCAGTGCAAGAGCACAATCAGTCTATATTTACATCAGATAATATTTGTGTTTACTGTGTAATTACATCGACCCTTTTTACACATATAATTAACAGTTTGCCATCGCATCCCGCTGGGTTGACATCTGTAGGATTCAAAAAGGGCTCAGGATCTCCAAAGAGTGTTTTTGTTTCAGGTTAGACGTGGTCTGATTGTCTAAATTAAAGACATGTCAAACCACATGAAAAGTTCAGGACAGAAGGTAACCACACAGGACGTGGCATGTGGGCCAGGTAATCATAGTGGTGGAAAGAACGGCCACACTTGTGAGGAGCCTCTCCTCTACAGGCTTTGGAAAAAAAAGAAAAAAAAGAAAAAGGCTCATTTTTTGTTTTTAGTGGGAAATAAAAATTAGCAAATGCAACCCCTGGCTGCAAGGAAGCCCAAATAAAGCAAACCAGATGTTCATTAGCTAATCACTTGCAATTTTTCCCCCTTCTTGTTCTTCATGGAGGAAAAGAAAATTGAGCATGTGGGAACTTGCCTGTTGAGAAAACATTTGGATCTTCAGTCATTTATCTGTTTCACCTCTGACTCGGTTCAGGCCCCCGTTAAAAGGCGGGCAGGGTGCTATCAGAGAGAAAGGTCAGCGGGGATCACTGCAGATGCTTTTCAGCTGGGGCGACCCTCGAGGCGATCCCGGCTCTCGCGGGCACGTGGAGTCGGCTCAAAACAAACCAGCAAACCAAACACGAGCCCAGCGAGCGCGGCGGGGCTTTGAACTCCGTCACTCGTGTTTGTCTTATTCCTAAATTGCAGTGCCATTTCTGTACAGTGCTCCTTATAATCACATGCATCCATCAGGAAGTGTGTTTATTACAGCGACTACCAACGAATCCTGAATGGCGAGCTGCTTATTTCCCAGTGTTATCAAAGGAGAGCAGCATAACCTTTATTCCCTTTGGACTGATGTCATTTTATTTTCCCTGCCTAACGTGAGACAGAAATAGGCACAAGATTGTACTGCGGTTGGTGGATTTTATCAATAATAAATTACTAATACATAAAGCCAGCTATGTGCATAGGCATCATAGAATCATTAATGTGGCAAAAGTCCTCTGAGATCATCAATTCCAACTTAACCCAGCACCACCACCATGTTCACTACTAAACCATGTACTTCAGCCTCCCTGGAACAGTGTTATTCCATTAGGAAAGGTTACGGTAACTCAGTACTTGCTTCATGCTTTAACAATATGAATTTAACAGTGTTATGCACAATGGGCTAACAGGTTTTAGGACCCTGACACTGCTCAATAAGTTGGGCAGGTGTAAGATCTCACCTACCAGCAAGCAGAGCCTCATTATATCTTGGTTGTGATATGACAACTTGCTCACTGTGGAATCTTAGAATCCTGGAATGGTTTGTGTTGGAAGGGCCCTTAAAGGCCATCTCATTCCATGAGCAGGGACACCTTCCACTGGTCCAGGCTGCTCAGGGCTCCTTTGAGCTGTTTTACTTGGGAGAGTTCAAACAATCTTTCTCTGCAAGAGTGAGGCTTTATTTGGATGAAAAACCTTTTCCTAATAATTTGAAATTGCGCTGTTTACATGATTAACACATAAACTGGAGATTGAACAAGTATTGCTCAGATGAACTGACTGAGGGACAACAAGTAGCATGGGAAAGTGTCTGGCTGAGTGGAGTTCTGCAAGGATTTTTCTTGGGGATGGATCTTATTTAATATTTTCATGAATGACCTTGGCACAAAACGTAGCATGTTGCTGAAGTCTGCTGATGACACAGACTTGGGAGACATGCCATGCAGAGAGAACTGGATGACCTTGAAGAGTGGAATAATAGCAAAGAGATGAAATCCAGTACTAAGAAATGCAAAGTCACGAGTTTAGAGAGTAATAAGGATTTCCACTATAGAGACTCATGAACTATAGATTACAAAGGAGAAAAATGTGTGAATAATTCATGGGATGGGCTATGAAAAAGGTAGGCACACCTTCATATATCCCAGGAGACATTTCTTCCAGGAGAAGGTAAAATGCCAGGAACTGTAGCATGCTATGGGTCATTCTGGTCCCCAGGCTCCTGAAGTGTGAGTTTGACCTGGGCTGCTTACAGAAAAAGATGGTGGAGATGTTGGAAGGGAAGAGCTTGTCTTTTGGGAGAGGAGTGAAAGAGGTACATTTTTAAGCTAGGAAATGAAAGCTGAGAAGAAGGGTGATGGTTGTACATCTAAACATCAGGATAGTAAAGATCAGAGAGGAAAATAAGCCATGTAAGGTAAAGAACATGAGGCTAAATGGGTACAAATTTTAGACTGGATGTCAGGAAAAATTTCTTCCCAGAAAGGGTGATCAGACACTGGCACAGCTGCCCAGGGCAGTGGTGGAGTCCCCATCCCTGGAGGGATTTAACAGCCATGTGGACGTGGCACTTGGAGACATGGACTAGTGTTGGCCGTGGCAGCGCTGGGGGAATGGTTGAACTTGATGATCTGAGAAGGCTTTTCCAACCCAGCTGATTATATTCCATTATTTTATGATTACATTGGTCTGAGTACACTGGGTTCAAATCAGAGGAAGGTTTGTGACTTAAGGGAAGCTTATAAGAACAATCTTGACATGTTTGTGGAAAGGATTATAACACTTGGGCTTAGAGAATATGGACTTTGAAGGTGGTTTCCTGGGGAGTGGTCATATCAGAAGTCTTTCTGTGGCTAATGATTTCCTTACCTGGACATGGCCTTGTTTCCAAGGGGGGCTTAACAGCACATGTGGTAGGGGCACGCAGCCAGTCATGCCTCTGGATGCTTTAGTATTTACTTGGGTTTGTACACTTAGAGGTTGGTGGGAATCAGATGTTTTATATTTGGCCTCCCTTAGTGTGTATGTGATTAATCTGGTTCAGTTAATGGACACTGCACTCCATCCTGTGGTTTCTGTGTGTTGATTCTGAGTGTGGTGTGTATCTTTCGGGTGTTTGAGTTGGTTTATGTTCCTGGGTGTCTACATGACCTGATTAATACTCCCAGGTTAATGCAAATGCAAACAGACACCACGAAGGAAGGGCTGGCCAAAAACTGCATATTGAACAGCTTATGACTGGCTATCAGTTCATCAGACAAATAGGAAATGGAATATATTAACCTACTGTTGTTATCCCTGTCACTGGTGGTTAAAAAGTTAGTATTTAGGTCTGGAGTAGCAGTAATGAGTAAATAACAGCACTGTTATTCTGAGCTGCTAGGCAAAACCTACTCCTTGTCTTCGTTGTATCCCTTAGTACCCACAGAAAAGCTTTCCACAGGGCTCAGAGGGACCTTCCATCCTTGCTTTACATGTAGTCTAGTCCAGAGCTGAGAAACCCCACCTTAAACAAACGCATCTATTCTAACTCAGTTTCTCAACACAGGTCAAAAAACCCCCATGTGCTGTTCCGAAAAAAAACCCCAACCAAAAACAAACAAAAAAAAAAAAAACAAAACAAAAAAAAAACCCACTAAAAAACAACAAAACAAACCAAACAAACAAAAATCCCAAAAAAACCCCCCCAAAACACCAAAAAACCAAAACCTGAAAGAGAAGCAGGGAGATGTCAGTGAAATCCAGACTCTGGAGGAGCCAGCAGGAATGTCTCCAACCACTCCTACAGAATTTCACAGGTGGTTTTGAAGAGTTGGCTGTTGACTTCAAAAGAGAGGAAAATAAATGAGAAGTTAGAAACGGTTTTGGAATAGGAGATTTCTGTCCCTGCAGGTAGCCTGGTGCACTGACCCCACACAGCCTGAGCAGGTGCTGGAGACAGAAACCTCTGCCTGGCAAGAGGGGCTCATTTTTCTGCTGTGACCACACAAACAAATGTGTCTTGGATGCCTGTGGGACACGAGGGTGCTGATTTTTCCATTGATTCCAGTGGCTCTGTCAGGGTTAAAGTTGAGTATGTGCTTAAGGGCATCGCTGGATCAGAGCCAGCCTAATCTGCCTTTTTAGATGCTGGCCCAAAGCAATTCCCAAAAACTCTTTTCTTCCCATCAGCCAACCCCTTGATTTGCAAACTCTGGACTCCCTGGAGCTGCTTGGGCTGTATGTTGTTTTCTGGTACCTGCAACGCTGTGATTGGGAACTTGTGTAAATTCTGTTCCAATATTTCACTTTTGGAGTCTTCCCCTGTGAAGATTTCTTTAGCATAGCCCCAGCACATCTGGCCACTTTTAATAACCCTGGGGAGGGCACGTCAGTTTAACACTCAAGTCTCTCTTCCTTTGCTTTGCTAACCGAAGTGTTCAGTGCCACAAAAAAAAAAAAGGATCTGAAGGGATGGTTGATGTAAAGAGCAAAATTTTCATAATGGGAAGTAAGGAAGAAGCCAAAGAAAAGATAAAAAAAGGCTTTTTAGCCTGCAGCTTTCCTCTAGCTTGATCTGACCTAAGGGACAATGACTATTTAGCATTGCTGGAGGGTAGCAAGCACTTTCTTCTGTCAATGACAATTGCCGTGGTTTAAGGGGCACTCTACACGGTGTAGCTGACAATTAGCAATAAACCTGGATTTCCCAGACATCTGACATCACCTTCCTTGCAAGGAAGTGAGTCCAACCTGCCTGTGAGTGGAGAGTAAGACTTTTTCAACCCTTCCCTCGCAATTTTGCATGAGTGAAGAAGCACCCACATCATCTCTAGGTGCTCCAGAAGCTGCTGTTTAAAAAATGGTGCTAATCAAGGAGATTACTGTAGGTCCCTGCAGAGGGAGAGCTCACAAAGACCAGGGGACTCCACAGGATCAGCTCCTTAAGAAGATGTGGCAGATTTAGTCTCTAAAGACCCTCTCTCTCCATCGTTGAGAGGTCACCACTTCCCTCCAAGAGATTCAGCAGAGGGGAAGCTGTGGTGCTCTGATTCCCTGACTAAAAAAAAGATGCTTTCTGTCCTTTCTGGGAGGCTTTTGCTGTGCTAAAGAGACCAGAATTTACTGGGCAGCAGAGAGGGGCAGTGTATCTCCTGCTCAGTTTGCCCAGGGCATATTGGCTTTTCATACAGGTTTTGATTGCACCCTTCATTAAAAGAGCCATTTCTCCCTCCAAATTAGGTGGAATCCAGCACTGAAAGAATCCAGCCCAAGTCCCAGTTTATTTCTCCATAAAACATCTGTATTGTTCTTCCAGGATGGCTCTGCCAAATGAGTCCTCAATAAACCCAAAACCTGGCAATAGACAAAACGCTAAAAAGCGCCTTTTTAATATGGAAAAGTATCCTGCAGTGTCGCAATCTTCCAGTGGAGACCACCCCCTGCCCCTGAGAAATGCAGAGTAGCACCAGGCCCACAATTTGCCTGGGGTAAAGCAACAGAGCTGGGTCTGTGCTGATTTACTCCAGCCAGAGGATCTGCCCTATAGTTTCTTGGAGTTTTTTCCCTTTTGTTTTTTTTCCCTAAAGTTCCTTAACTCCTTTTTCCTCCTTTTTTTTCACTTTTTTTTTTTCTTGTGGATAGAAGCTTTGCTAGTTCCTTCTTTTATTGTTAACTCATTTGGCAGGAGCAGCCAAGCAACAAAAGTGTTTTATTTGGAAATAGTTGAGGGGGGAAGTCGACAATGTCCAAGCTCTATTCTGATTGAGTGAGCTCTGGGAGGTTTTCACCTCTGCTTCCAGGCTGCACCAGGCTGGGATTATCTCATTTGATTTCATTGGATCTGTGTGCCGTTAAGAAGTGGGGAAAATTAAAGGTTAGTGAAGTTTGCCTTTGTGTCACACTAGAAGCTTTTAGTTATTTAAGTGCAAAGTGTTCGCTCTCTCCTCCTTCTCTGTGGACTGAAATATCACACAATGTTCTACTTTGCTGATTTGAAAGTGAAATGTGACTTCTACAGCTTATATATCCCATTGCAGAAGAGATCCTGAGGAACAAGCACAGGGAGATGCCTTTATTGGCAAAAGTGAGAAAACTGTAGTGTGTGAAAGGCACTGAGAGCTGAATCTCCTCCATCTGAGCACTGCACTCAGAAATGCTCTCTCTTTTATGGCCAGCTATAATACCTGCCATGATTTTGATCTGTGATGTTGTCCATTGATTTCTTTCCAAATCTTCCCCTCCACAAAAACTCCACTCAGCAGAGATTAAAGGCTGCACTCAGGAAAAACTCAAACCAAATGAGGAACAGTGCATTAACATGGGCAGATCTTTCCTCTTTTCTTCCATGTTTGAGTCTCCTGTGGATCATTTGGGATCTGCCCCCTCTTGTGCAGCACTAAATGCAAGAGAGCTGAGGTGTGTCAGTCTCTGTGCTCTGCAGGGCCAATCCAAAATAGCTCAGGGCCAGATTTCTAAGAATTCACCACCCACAGTCAGGGCCAAGTTGGGAAGTCAAGAGAGATCTGAATGTCACGAGCAGGACACGTCTTGTGGCGTGGGGAGGAGCTGTGTAGCTGTGTATGTTTATGTGGGTGTGAAGTGATTCACCCAAGTCCAAAGAGGGCCTCAGTGTCTGCACCAAGAGCAGCCTTTTGTGGCCTGGGAGCAGATTTTCAGCCCCTCATTTTGCACCAGGACAGTGGTGATGAGATTGTGGTGCACACGGGCACGCTGAGCTCTTCAGAAGTCCTGGCTCCTTTTTGTGGTTTGTCACTGAGAATGGGGTCACTGGGGAAGCTCATCCTCTGCTGAAGTGCTGAGCTGTTAAAAAGCCAGCCCTGACCCCGATAGCCTCCCTGGCCTGGGGTTGGGATATGGAGCCTCTCTGCACCTTCACAGCTTCCACAGCCTGGGAAAACATTTCCTGCTTCACTGGTGAGTTAATTAATTGATGCTTCTAAGATGATAGAAAATGCTGTTTGTCAGATAAATATGACTATTGCCCTGTGGGTGTTTGCAATTCCAATGTGCTATTCCCTGCAGGGACTGACTCATGTCAGCCCCACAGAGCTGATTAGGGAGCTGTCACATGCTTTCCACCAACAACAACCAATACCTGTTATCAGACAGTGCACTGGCCCAATCAATCGTTGGGTTCTCTATAACCTGTTGCTCCCCACACCGCAGGTCAGGCCCCCAGAACTGCAAAAACCTTTCAAAAATAATGAGATTATTTTATTCTGTGAATGCTGCTTTTAGCCTTTAGCATGTGTTCAGGCCACCTTCCGGAAAGTGTTTTCTTTAAGACCAGAAAGACCACAATTTTTTTTTTTTCCTTAAAGTGGAAGTGCTGGATGGAGTGGCACATCAGGAGCTCGGGTTTCACGTAACATCAGGGAAGATTTGCAGTAAAATCATGAGAGTTGGCAACAGAGGGGTTTTCTCTCTGAAAGGGCCGTAGAGCTTGATGTTGCAGAGCGCAGCTCCTTGGCTGGTGCAGCTCCAGCTCTACAGATGCCAGGGGAAGGATGCAAATTGATGGTTACTGAGGACTTGCCACCCTTGGGCTCGATGCTGGTCAGTGTTTTAAGGCCCACAGAGAAGCACCAGTTGATGGAGACAATGCCAGCAAAGGAGAACAGCATCCCTGGAGAGCTGTGTGATGGAGACGAGGGAAAGCTGAACCCCCTTTCCTCCTGCTCTTCACTTTGGGGGTGGATGCTGCACAAATCCCATGGCTTCCGTTCAATACCACACTCCAAAAAGGGAGGGAAAGATTTCAGCATGGAAAGCTGTGCCTTTGCACGAGTTTTTGCCTTCAAACAAGCACAGCCTGTTCCTGCTTTATGGAGTCAGGCTTTCAGGGCATCTGGAAAAGAAGGCTGGATTTGGAGAAAAAAGATGAAAGCTTGCTTTTAGGAGGGGACCTTTAGAGCCAGGGCTTGGGGGATTCTCTCTGTATTTTGGGACAGGATTGACTGCTGTGCTGCAGAACTGCCTCCTGTCCTTTCCCTGCTGAAATCCCCCATCCCATCAGGGTCAGCCTGCCAGCGTCCAGCCCGCCGGCACACACAAAGTGCAGCTCTTGGAAAAGCGAATACAATTTTAAAGTTGGCCTGAGAAGCCTCCATCTAGTTTTCAGGGTTCCAGAATGTTGTTTTATTAGGATTACAGTCTTGTTCTTCTTAGGTTTCAGCAGGCGTTTATGACTGTTACAACAGGAATGAAAAGCTGGGGCTGGAATCGGCATCGCGTTCTCCTGCCAGGCGCAGGGTTCACGGTGGAGGCCAGACATATGTCTTTCTCCCACAGATGCTACTTTTTTTTTTTTCTGGATGGGGAGGTGAGCTCTATCCTCTCCCTGGAAGAGAGGGCTGGCAGCAGCTCTGAGCACAGACACAGTGGGGGCTGCACGGGGGGGGCCTATCTGTTGAAGGTGATTGCCCCGTTGCTTCACATTGTTCCTCGCTGCCCTTTGTGATGAGGAGAGAGCAGGCCTGGAGGGTCTGAAGGGAAGGTTGTGTTTGTGTAGGATGCTGTGTTCTTCCTGTCTCCATTCCCTCATGCCCCATGGACACATTTCCTTGGAGGCTCTGGGGTAAGCAGAGGGGATTGGTGGGGGAGAGAGCACTCTGGTGTCAAACCCATATTTCTCTCTCCTTGTTTTCCAGCCTGCTTTCTCTAGACCCAGTACCATTCATTTATCTGAATTTCTATGTGTGGGTCAAAATATCTCCTCGAGGACTCCTGAGCCAGAGAGGAGTGTCCTGTCTCTGCAGAGCCCACACTGCCTGCATGTGAGAGGCACAGGCACAAAGGTGAGAGTAAAGGCAGCCCCCAACATCCATCACAAGTGCCCTGCAGTCATGGAATCCTAGAATGGTTTGGGTTGGAAGGGATCTTAAAGCTCATCCATTTCCAACCCCCTGCCATGGGCAGGGACACCTCCCACCATCCCAGGCTGCTCCAAGCCCTGTCCAACCTGGCCTTGGACGCTTCCAGGGATCCAGGGGCAGCCACAGCTTCTCTGGGCACCCTGTGCCAGGGCCTCCCCACCTTCCCAGGGAAGGATTTCTTCCCCATATCTAATCTAATGTAGCCTTTTAGGTCATGTGGCTGTGTTGATTTGGGCAGCCAAATCCCACACATTATCCCCAGAAATGAGGGAGTTCAGTGTGTCCAGCCTGGGGGAAGAACTCAGGCCTCTTCTTGGGTAATTTCTGGCTACAGGATGGTCGGCCCCTCTGTACTGTAATAATTAGCAGACAGATCCTGCTGACTTGGGAAACTCATCTGAGGTTTTGTTTGTGTGTTTGTTGTTTTTTTATGAGAAAGTCCATATGCCTTTCAGATTTTGTTATTTTCAGAGAGTTGATGATCTGAGGAAAAGAACGAAGAGTTGACATTGCTGGTTGTTTTCTTGGCCTGCTGGAAGCAGCAGATGTAGGTTGGTAGAAGGGCTACAGCTCGTTACTTTATACTGGGGGAATTTGATGAGTTTTATTGCAAAGGCATTAGGGCAGCTCATGACAGCCCTCAACCTGGGGAGAAAAGAGAAGGCTTTGTACCTGGCAGGTACTGATCATCCACCAGTGCCCCTTCATGAGCTGGAGCATATCCAAGAGGCAATATGGGAATTTCTGTATGTAGTTAAACTTTATGAGACTGCCTGCCTGAAAGCATGTGTGTATGTGTGTGTGTGCCTGTGTGGAGTGGAACGAGGATCTCCAGCACAATGCTTAGTAAAAATCCAGTTTCACTAGTGGGATAAGAGAGATCATGCACCAACTGAATCTGATCCTCAGGGTCTGCCCTTATGGCTCAGCCGTTGTGTTTATGGCAGGCACAGTAACTGCTCACACACCTGGTTTATGATTTACCCTGCAACCCTCAATCTGACCTGGATTTTCCAAATCAGAACATTGTTTTAAATCTAAAGATAACAATGCCTAGTAATCCAGGTGTTTGCTGGTCTCTGAGGAAGTTCTAGTTCAGTGCTGGCTTCTTCCTAGGGGATGGAAATCCCGTCTAACATGCATCTGATGGTTCCTCTGAAATGTGTGCTCACTCAGGGTGTTGAGGAAATGGGGAATAGAGCTTGAGCCACAATTTTATCAGCAGAGAACACACTACTCAGCTCTAAGTGCTTGCTAAGTCCATCCTGTCTTTCAGCACTTTCTTCCTCCAGCTGAATAACCCATATTTAGTGTTGTTTTTATCAGGTCTTAGAGATTAAGTCTCTCTCCCTTTTGAGAGCTGAACTTCTCATAAGTGAGAGCAAGCAGCCTCATTTTATATCTGTTTTTAACCTAATGAGGCTGCAGATTTGGATTTTTGGACTCCTCTTGGGGTCCTATTTATGAACCCCACTGACATGATCCTTAGAAATCTTCCCCTTCTTATTCCTGGCCACACTTGCCAGTGTGGACCTTCCATTTACTCCATCCCTTTACTGTCATGAATTCTCTGGCTCTTGATGAGCCTTTGCACCTGTTTTCCACATTTATCCCACTTTGAACTAATCTGTTACAAACACAGCTGAGCAGGGAATTCATCAGAAAGAATCACGAGTGCCCTACAGAGCGTCAGTGACTGCACTAAGATGTTTGTATTGGTCCCTGAGTCATCTTGTGGTTTGTAGGTCATTTCCTCAGGTATGATATTCTGATCTTCCTGGTACTGATGATGTCTTTTAACTCTGTGCCTCAGGCAATTTGGATAGAAATGATTCCACATTTAGCAGCAGCGTGGTAGAGGCAGTGTTAACTGCAGTCATCCCACAGCTGATATTGAGAATTCCTCCAGTAACCTCCCTTCAGTTCACTTGTTCCATCAGTACAACGGGCTCTCATCTCCATTTTAAACAATTTATTATCCTCCTTACAACACTTGTCTCATCCCTCTGTTCTCCACTTTCACCAGAAATGTTGTGTGGCAACGTATCAAGGGTTTACCTAATATTTGGATAGAGCAGTCTGGTACAAGAGCCTGATTCAAGTTTGTCCCTTGTGTCCCACTTTGCCACAGCTGATTTTACCCAGTAAATCTTTGTATAATATTGATAATGCTGTTATGAGCCTGTGAATGCTGAAGTTGTTTTTTTCTCATTAAATGAAGCCACTACATTTTGCTTTTCTCTAAGGTATCAGTTTCAGTCTAATAAATCTTATCAGCAGATTTGCAGTTCCATGTGCTACTCCTTTCAGCATTCAGAGCTGGACTGACATTGCTCCCTCCCCACTCAAGCACATTCACTATTTCAGTTTTACTTGGGTTGGTGAAATGAATATTTCTCCTTGAGGGACTACTGCAAACTCTTTGTTCTGGGTGTTGGGCTCTTTGCCCACAGAACAGAAACAGGACAAGAGGAAATAGCCTCAAGTTGCACCAGGGGAGGTTTAGATTGGATATTGGGAAAAATTTCTTCATGGAAAGGGCTGTCCAGCCCTGGCACGACTGCCAAGGGCAGTGGTGGAGTCCCCATCCCTGGAGTGGATTAAAAGCTCTGTGGATGTGGCACTGGGGACATGGAGCAGTGGTGGCCTTGGGAGTGCTGGGGGAATGGTTGGACCTGATGATCTTAGAGGGCTTTTCCAACCTTAATGATTCCATGACTCTTGTACTACATGCATTTAAAAATGTGAAACTTTACCTTTTAACTCACTTTGTATTCAACTTCTATCTTGACCTTACAGACCTTCCATAGATTTCTGCAGTCAGGAGCATCTCTGCAGCACATCTGCTGTCACTGAGTTTGTGTGGGGAGTTTTTCCTGGAAGAGGCTCAGGTATACACAAGATGGGTTTAGAATCCCAGAATGGGTTTGGGTGGGAAGGAACCTTAAATCCCAACTCATTCCAACCCCCTGCCATGGGCAGGGACACCTCCCACCATCCCAGGTTACTCCTAGTCCCATCAAACCTGGCCTTGGACACTGCCAGGGATTCAGGGGCAGCCACAGCTTCTCTGGGCGCCCTGTGCCAGGGCCTGCCCACCCTCCCAGGGAAGAATTTCTTCCCTTTATCTAACCTGAATTTTCTCTGCTGTTGGTTTAGTTCTTCCCAGGAGAGGAAAGCTCAAGGAGCTGGATCTGAAGGAGGTAACCTTCCCAGCTGAAGGAGGGAGGACTTTCTAGAAAGCATGAAAAACATTTAAATTTTGCCAGGTTGGTTAAAGTCAAATGCCAGGCTCAGAGAATGTCACAGGCATCAGGACTGGACTCTTAAAGATGCTTCAATTTTCTGGCTCCACACAGACCCTGCACCTCTGCCAACAAATCCAGTGTGACCTCAGATTTTGGGGGTGTTTTCTGTGAGGATGGGATTTTCCTCACTAGTTTTTTTTCCCCCCAAACAATACTAAAAAAAAGGGAAATTTTCTGAGCATGGAAGACAGCTTCAGATTGGAAGTGAAATTCAGATTTCTTTCTCCCTTCAGTTTTTTCCTAAGTGCAAAGAGCATTTAACAAACACTCGGAATTCAGTAGCATTTGGGGACAGTTTCACATGACCAGTGAAAAATCTGCTCTTTATCCAGAGATTCCCTTGCTAGGAATTTTTAAGCCCTTCCTACAAAGAATTAGGACACCAGAACATTTCAAAGCACAGGGCTCAGGGATTGTTTGAGAAACCCCTGGAGCAGTGTTTGTTCCCCTCTGAAACAGGTGAGTCATTCTGCTTGATATTAAAAATATATTAAAAAATCCTCCCCACACACAAACCAACCCCGAGGCCCACGATTAAAAGGAGCTATTTCACCCATGTGAAATAGGGGCAACATTTTAAGCAAATACAACCATTTTCTTGCAATAGGAAGTATTTAATTATCTTTATAATGGACAGTAGTGTTACCTCTACCTTTAACAAAAGGTTTGTTCTGCAAAAACTCATTCCCAGGCTTTGTTCTGAGAATATATATAAGTGTTGGCAGGACCAGTGACCCATGGAGCTGTAATGCAGTGGGTTGCTATAAAACAGGGGAGAGAAATCCAAAGTTTTATTCTGGCAGCCTTAGTGGAGGTGAAATCAGGGAGTCTGAGAGTGGGAGCTGTGGGGATTTTGTAGGGAAAAAAATCCCCACTTGTAATTTTCCCATTAGGAAATATGCTGTAAAAATGTAATTTTTAAAAGATCTGGAGGAAACCCTTACTTTTTCCCAATTTATTAAGGTTTTCCCTGCTTCACTTGAAAAGAAAAAAATGAGTTATTTCACATAATTCTTTTAAATGATTTTTCCCCTGGAAAACATTTAAAATGTAGAGTTTTACTTGTGTAACTTTCTTAGTGAGAGGGTTAAAAAGTGAAAGGATTGCATTTAAATATGAAAAGCAAAACTTTTAAAAGAAAGATTGAAGCAATTTAAAAAATATAAGGCTTTTAAAAAGCAAAGTGCTCTCTCATATATGTAATTTTTAAACATCACTCACTCTTGAGGAGAAGTCACTTATTGAAAAAGAGAGAAAGAAACATTTCTAGCAATTCTTATACTTAGATGCTTAATTTTTTTTTTTCATAAAGCCTTTTATTTTGAATTTAAAAATCCCATTTAGCTAAAAAAATACTTTCAGATAAAACTGCCTTCGATAATCCCCAGATTTTCAACTAAGGAACTTCAAAGTTTGCTTAGTTTAACTATTCATGGCATAAAATACAGAGTAGTGAAATTGAGGGTGGCAAATTTGACCTCAAAAATTTGCTGGAACCTCTGGACTTATCCTTCCAGTCTATTTAAATACATTGTTAGAATAAGAAAGCAGAAGGGTTTTTCTCAGAGAAATGTGAGTGAAATGTGAATGGTGACAGGGAGTGATGTTATAGGAGGTGCTGAACCTGCTTAATCATCTTTACCTTGGATTTTAACAGGTTTCATGAGGCTTTATTTAATGTTTTTGCCTGTTTTTTTTCAAAAGCAAACCAGCGAGACTGAGATGGAGGTGGCCCAAATCAGGAGGATTTGGCCTCAAAGAGATGATTTTGCAGTGCTGGGTGGGTCTCTGATATCTCTCCATCACCAGAAGATTGGGGGCTGCACCTCTGAGTATCCAAGGAAAAGGTGAATGCCCACTTTGCACATCCTATTTTGTGCTAAACGCTGCCTTAAACACAATTAAAATAATGAGATACATAAAGGACACCTGCTTTAAATAAATACAGTGATCTGCCCAAAGCTCCCTGAGTGGGCTGGCATTCAGTGAGAACCTGCAACAAACCCACCCTTAACAACATAATCATTAAAGAGCAGAAACCTTCCCTTCTAATCCCCCTCATACAGGACAACATGTGGATGTTAGCATATTTGGACTGCTTTGCATTCCTTCTTGCCTGCTTTTGAGAACATACTACATTTTAAAACTTGTTGGGTTCTTTCATGTTTTATTTGACCCTATGTAATTGCATTCCTGAAGGAATAACAGGCTCCCACAGTGATTTATACCCTGTATTAAATGTCAGTTTTGAAGAGACACAGTTAGCAGTTTGGTTTAACCTCCTGCCTTCCTATGGAAGTTCAAAACTGAAATGGAACTCAGGATCCAAGGGGAAAAATGAAAGAAAAGAAAAGGAAAAAAGAAAAAAAAAAAAGATGAGAATGGACTCAGAGCTCAGAGGCAGCGTGGAATGAGATGTATGTGTTCCTGGCCCCGCACCTTTGGAAGCCACCGGAATGAGATTCCATCAAGCCATCTCTATTTTTAACTGTAATTTGTGTACTTCATGGCTGCCCTTGACCACTGGGGAAGGCTGTAAATTAGCCCTGTGAAAGGCTCTGCTCTCTCCAGGCAGGAGCTGCAGCCTCTCCAACAACGGGCCAGGACATTTTTCCCTGCAAAGTCAACCGGAGCAACCACCAAACCAACCCCCAGCGGGTTTGGCTTGTGTCCCAAAAAGAAGGTCAGCAAAATAAATTGTCCTTGTAATTAAGAGTTGCTCCTTTGTTTTTATGTGTTTAACTGTGCATAAATAGCAAAGCAGGATAGGTCTGTTATTACTGTTTTAAATATTTCATTCCCTTTGTAGACTTCCTTACGACACAGTTAACAACTGCTTAATCATACCTTATGACCTAATTAGGGGGGATTCAGTTAAATAAATCTTGATGTAATCGTATATTCTTGATGTAATGGTGCTCTGATGGCTGCATTTATGTGCATGTGGGCATTTAAATGTAAAAGTAAATGCAGTCTATGTAGAATCTGCCACAGGACTTTAATGATCATCATCTTTAGAATCACTGGTGAAACAAGTTACAAGGAGACTTATTTTAATTGAGAATACTCTACATAAAAACTATTCCCTGTTCCCAGGAGCTGAATATCCTGGTGAGCACCACCCTTGACAAAGGTATTCAAATGTTGAAGGATCAGGCCATGGTGGTTGTTCTGACACAGGCAAACGACTGTAGTTTTCAGCTGAAGAAATTCAGGGCATTTCCATTGCCTTCTCCAGAGCCTCACTTGCCCATCAGATGAATGCTGAGTCCAGATCCAATCTGCTGTTTGCCAGGTGGGAAGGCTGACAGTGATCTTTTATTTTGAAGTGAAAAGAAAACGTAGGTGCCAATGTTTTCTTAGGGTTGGATTTATCTTGCCGAAGACAGGTATCTTGAAGTCATGGAATAAGTTGCCCTCTGGAAATGCATCTCTCTGCTGGGTGTTCAGGGAGCTAAAATGACTGGCTCAGAGCTGAGGCAGCCTCTCAGGTGGATAGAGTTAGGTAAGATGAATCCTGCCATGTGAAGTGCACAAGGTATTGTGTATCAGCTCCCCGACTCCTGGATGTGCTGCCAGATCACTGCAAATGTTTGTGCCTTGCTGGGAGAGTCCTGGGATAGGTTCTCCACCAGCTAAATCCAGCTGGAGGACAAGAATTTTGAGTCAATCTGAGGGAACAAGCCCTTGGGGTGCAGTTAATATCTGGAGTTTAGGATGAGATTTGCCTTTCATGGCTTTTGATGGCACAATGAGAGGTTTCTGTTCCTGCACTTGGAATCCCAGACTGGTTTGGGTTGGAAAGGACTTTAGAGCCCATCCCATTCCACCCCTGCCATGGACAGGGACACCTTCCACTGTCCCAGGCTGCTCCAAGCCCCGTCCAACTTGACCTTGGACACTTCAAGGGATGGGACACTCATCATGTTTTGGCATCAGTAGAGGGAAACAGCCCTGTCTAATGGGACTATTCCTGATGGTTTTTCAGTCCCAAGTCAAAGGATCAAGTCTCACAGGTGGACTCTTATGTTTCATGGCTGGTGACTTGGGTGGTGATGATGTAGGGTTTTATTCTGGGTATAAATCTGTCACCCCCCGTGGTGGGTTGATTCAAGCAGGAGGTTACCCAATATCAGGAAAAAAGAATTTTAAATAAGTGTGAGAGAAAATAAATTCCTCATCAACATCAATATATCAACATGACTTTACTTAATGGTATCCAACCCTACAGACAGTACTTGGTCTCAGCAGGAATAATTAGGAATTAGAGAATTTACTAAGGACTATCTCCTGAATTTCTTGAATCTTTTGAAAAATATTACTATTTTTCAGTCATTTGGGACTTTAAAAGCTGAAACACCAGCAGATGGAGACAAACCCTGTTATCACACCAGCCCAGTGGAGCAGGACCTGTAGGATTTGCACTTCACTAAAGGAAGCTGAGGTGGAAACCTGAAGGAAAACACCTTTTATGAAATGTTGATTGCTATTGTTGTCTGCTCATGTTTAAAAACATGAACTTAGGGAGAAAAGAAGTTCTCTTAAAAAAAATCTCCTAGTACCATACTAAATGTTTATTTGGCCTGAAATAAAATGTTCCATTTATTTTTGGTAGGTTTCATATACATGGGGATGTGTGTATGCACAAACCACTTAAGAAATGCAGTTATGCCAACAGTTTCAAAAATTCATTTCAGATGAACAATAAGAACATTTTAAAAAAGGTTCATACAAATATTCTTGCCTTTTTCTGATTTTGGTGGTTTTTTTTTTTCTTTTTATGGATGGTAAATTGCAGCTGGGCTTGACACAATACATCTTTAGGCTTGTGATTTCTGGTGCCTGGGATAGCTATTTGAAACATTTTAATCAGATTGAATTATAATGATTGTCCTCAAGTACGATGGCAACCCAGACCTCCACAGGTAAGACAATTTATTGCCATTTGAAAAGAAATTAAAATAATGAAGAAACTGCATCATAAAAACTTTATTACCTATAAATGGCAGAAGACATTGTGCCTCATGTTGACTAATTTTGCTTTGTAGATGACACGCAAGTCATAAGTAGATCTGGAAGCATTTTGCTTCCATGAAATGCCAAAAGAAGATGTTTCCTTGCTGTCATATCATATTTTCTTCACTGGCCAGACAGATTGATTTTTTACTCCACCATCCTTTGGACTGGAGGTGAACTGGAGGTGTTGGCACCACTGGGATGAGCAGAGCTGAGATTCAATATCCACACCCAACCCATGCTGTGGGGATGATGGCTGTGGGGTTGTTGTTTTACCTGGAGGAAAGGAACAGAGTGCAGACATGTCACTTTATAGCATGAAACACAACAGAAAACATGCAGGGGCATAGGGCTGTAAAAATCATCCTTTCCTTTATGGTCTAAATAGAAATGAATGCGGATGCCTTCAAATGCACTGCAACAGATAAAACTAGCAGTAAAAATCCCAGGGAGGGCTCAAGAGAGATTTTCTCTTTCCTTTCTTTGGAACAAATATTCTTTTGATCATTTTGACTGGTATAAATATAGACTAGTGGAAAAAGGGGCAGAGAGGACCTTGATCTATCCCTCCACCCCAAGGCAAGATTTGCCAGGTCTGAGCCATTCCTGGTGACAGGAGAGTCTGTAGCTCCTTGACTAATTTACTCCAGTTCTCACCTGTCCTTCCTCTTAGGAAATGTGTCTAATGCTTGACCTATATCCTCCTTGCTGCAATTTAAACCCATTATTTCTTGTCTTATACCCAGTGGACATGGAGAACAATTTATTACCTTCCTATCTGCAACAACCTTTTACATAGTTGAAGGCTGTTATCATGTCTCCCCCTCAGTCTTTTCTTCTCTAGACTAAACAAACCCAATTCTTTCAATCTTTACTCATAGGTCATGTTTTCTAGACCCCTGATCATTTTTGTTATGGAAATAAACATCCTTTAAATCAAGTTCTGTGAATCAATCTTGTGTGGAAAGGAAGGGAAATAGAGAGGTTAGAGTTAGCATTGGGAACAGGAATCTGGTGGTGAAAGAAGTGAATTTTCTGAGTCTACAGAGAGTACAGCCTTCCACTCTTCTTTAGGTTTAGGAAGTGTATTGAACACAATTTTCTTTCCCCAACTTTCTTGGGAAGCTCTTTCACCTATTCGCTATCAGAAGGAAGATGGTATTTCATTTCCACAGGCCATGGGGACAGTGGTCTCTGGGAAATCCACAGAGCAGGGTACCAGAGAGTAATTGTAAATTGTATGGAATGCCCTTCATGCAGAGCAGCTTGCCTGCAGTGGTATCAACCCCTGTTCTCCAACAAGGGATGTAGGTCATCCCCAAAAAGTATTTTAAAAGTGGATCGTAACTCCAGGACATTTAATGCAATCAGAGACTCAGCACAGAAGATGCTGATGAGTTTTTGATTCTCCTTTATTACATTGGAAATACCAGTGGGGCTGTTTCAGCTGCAAAAACCATCCAAGGCATTATCATTAGATGGACACCCTGGGCCCTTTTGCTTTGCATCTCCTGTTTTGAGGTTAAGAGAAGGTGGATCTGATGCCTCTTACAAAAGTTTCATCTATTCTGTAGACTCACTATAAGCTGCATCTTCAGCACTGAAGAATCAGGGAATTAAGGAGATCACCAACTTAAAAACTGCAGAAGGATCCAGGAGAAACTCCCTGTGTTTATCCTCCTTCTTATTCTTAAAACATCAAGGGCTAAGCTGAGGTTATTTTAGTTGTTTAACTAGACCTGGGATTGGGGAGGACTGTGCTGCTGGTGCTTCTAGGCAAGCACAGCCTCTAGCAGCTTTTTGTTTGTGGTGGTTCTGATGGTTGATGCTTTGACTCACAACTTCCCTGTTCCTCAGAGGTAAGTGTGAAGCTGTGGTAAATCTAGTTTCAGATCAAAGACACTGCTGCCACGTGATGTAAAGCATTCAAACAATCACTTTTCTTTCAAAAAAAATATTCTTCTGAAGGCTTTGTGCTGGGTTCAGATATCACCTGTCTTCCCACAGGCTGTATAAATAGGAAAGCCAGCAGGAGCACCAGGCTGCATGCTTTGGCAGTTGAGAGAAATGTTGCGTGCTCACATCTGATCCAGATTCCTCACTAATGGACGTGGCCTCCTTGTTCAGCCTGCAGAACAACAAATCTCTAAACAGGGGACGGCATAAAATTTTATAGACAGCTAAAAGTCTAGGAGCATCTGAGGCTGAGGGCACTGATGCACCTTGAAAAAGAGTTCAGGAAGATATAAAAGAGAGAGCACAAGAGCCACAGAAAGACAAGTTTCAGCCCTTGTGGAGGAGATGCTGACAAGGTGAGAGGTTTCCTGCTAGCTAACATGTTTTGGGAAGAAACTTCCCCAATGTTCTCTCGCTGGGAAGAACACTGATTTGACCTGTCAGACTTGTGACATTTCAGGCCTTGTCTGATCAAGAGAGCTGAGAGTTCTAACACTTCAGCAGAGGTCCAAAATAAACAAGATGCAGTGAGGGAAAATGCTCTATGCCCTGTGCAGTTTACTGAGAATGTTCTTCCATTTGCTGCCTGACCCAAAGGCAAAGGCTCACTTGTCTTTCAGAGCCAGACTCATCCTCTGAGCAAAGGGAAGGATGTCAGGGACAAAACTTTGGCTGAAGTGAGACAGTTTTGCTCTTGAGATGCCAGTAAGCACATCCATTCCAAAAAGGAGTTTTAGTTTGCTTTGACTGATTGTCCTGATGGGATGGTGTTGGAGTATTAACCAAGGAAAGGTTCTGGTTTGAAATATTCTTATTTTTACAAATATCTAAGAAACTCCTCCCTCAACTGGTTGTAAATGGTGTTGTAACAGAATCAGTCTTAAAGCCACTAAAGACAGGCTTCCAGCATCAGATACAACACTAAAAGTTGCACTTTTGAGATGGTCTCCATGTAATTTCTCCCATATGGGCCCTAAAACCCCAGATGCTCTAAGAAGTGTTTAGGGCCCTGTAAGACACAAGGCCATCACTAATTAGCAAAGACCCCAAGCATGTGTTTAACTTTAAGTATGTTCTTTTCTTTCCCAGGAGTCCATAGAATTAAGGACTTTAAGTGAGTGGGTTTAGGGATATGCTTAAAGCTAAGCATGTGTTTAGTTGCTTTCTTGTGCTCTGGCTTTATTTGTTTTTACAGGAATAAGAGAAATGAAAGATCTTATTACAGATCAAACACAAATAAATGTCCAAAACACAGCAGGGAGGCTTTAGGTCTTGGTTTGGAGCCCAGTGAAGTCAATGGAAAAACACCCCAACACCTCAGCGGACTTTGGAGCAGAGTCCTCTGAGGATCAACCAAGAACCTAGTGCAGAAACCTGCTGAATGCCTCATGTTTCCTTGCAAGGTTCCCTTATCTTGTATCCAGATGTTGCTAACAAGGGTTTTTATTAGCTGCTGAGAAGTACAAGGGCAGCAGTTTTTTAAGTCCTAAAATCATGCACATACAGATGAAATAGAAACAGTTTGCTCTGCAGTAGCAGTTGTGGTCTGTGGAGCTGTGAGTGTGTTTCAAATGTTCTCCAGTTCTTATTATAGAATCATTGGATGGTTTGGGTTGGAGGGGATCCATTAAAGACCACCTTGTTCTACCCCTTGCCATGGGCAGGGACAACTCCCACTGTCCCAGGCTGCTCCAAGCCCTGTCCAGCCTGGCCTTGGGCACTTCCAGGGATGGGACAGCCATGGCTTCTCTGGGCACCCTGCGCCGGGGCCTCACCATCCTCAGGGGGAGAATTTCTTACTGATCTCTAATCTGATCCTGCCTTCTGTCAGTTTAAAGCCATTCCCCCTTGTCCTGTCACTCCATGACCTTGTAAAAAAAACATGTCTTGGTCCCACTGATCTCGAAGTGTTTGCTCTCTTTTTCACGCAGTGCAGCAAGGCAAGTGTTGTCACACAGTTCCTAGGGAAAATGTTGCCTCTTTGTAAAGGGAGAGGTTTACACAACAGGAAGAGCAGGTTCCTCTGAATAGCATTTTCTTTGCTGCCTTTAGATCTCTACAGTGTGCACAGCAACACCTGACTTACTCATTTGGATTCTCCTTTTAGGCGTGCAGGGAAATAGCCACTGCTTAAGAACAATCTCATCTATTTTTGATGTTCATTTCAGGATGATCTGAAGACTTCTCTATTTGATCAGTTGAATTTCCACCCACAGAGCTGGATTTTGATCCTTTGGTTCAGGCTGGAACTTTGCTTACTTCTTCAGAGACTGCCCTAACCAAGGTCAGCAGAACTGCCTGAGCCACCAGCCATCACCCAGCAGGGAAAATGATCATGTGCTGTCTTGCCAGGCTTGTTATGAAGGCAGGTGTCATTAGAAGGTGTTTCTACCTCCTCCTCAGAAGTCATTTGGGTCACAGCAGCCGAGCCATGGGACGAGCTTTGTCCGAGCTGGGGAGCAGAGTGCCCACCGCGAGTCTCTGCCGAACAGGTAAGAGTTAACCCTTGCTGAGCTGCTGCTGCTTCCTCTGCCTTCATTACCTGTGTTTACCAGGTCAGGCTGACACTGGTGTGCAGGGATGTGCCATGGCCACATCACAGCCCCCAGCCAGAGTCTCAGGAGGGTGGTTTGGCTGCCAGGATGTGCTGATGTCACTGAAGTGCCTGTTTTTGCCTGGTTTTGCTGGGTCAAAGTGACACCGATCCACGATGATGAGTTATGGTCACACTTTCCTCTGCCTCTGTCACTCCAGGCCTTGCTTTCCCATCAGTGAAAAGCTCTAGTGGCATTTGCTGGGAGCAGATCTGGGATTTGGTGTGCTGGGAAAAGGTCCTGTACCAACTGCTTGCACAAGGGAGTTGTTCTGTGTGAAGTTTAATAGAGTAAAAGAGAATAAAGTGATATTTGCAGTTTGGGTGCCCACTGGGTGAGCCCCACAAAATCCCTGTGATGTTTTATTCATGTTTGGTACCTTGGTCTTTAACTGAGATCTCGTTTTGAGAAAAACTGCCAATATTCACCAAATTCTGGTGCAAAAAAATACAAAACCAAAATGTTGGACCTGCTCTTTCTCCTCCTCCAAGGCTCAGAGATTGCAGTGAAAAGGATTTAAAGCATTTTTTTCCCAATAGCACTAAAAAAGAGTGCAGCTTTTAAATATGCATTTCTGTTGAGTGCCAAGAACTGTCCTTTTCTTTCCAGACATTTCACAGAACTGGAAGACACAAATCAATAGATAAATGTTCAGTACTTGTAATCTAATTATTATTTCTACTTTTCTCATGATTATGATGATAGGAAATATTTTTTTACTTGCTCCCTGGAATAATTATTTCTTCTACCTTGTCCCTGTCTTCAGTTTCTGTAGCCCCCTGAGGAGAATCTGCAATCCTTAGTAGCATTAAAAAAAAACCCCAAACCACCCATTGGCTTGAAAGGAAAATGTGAACTTCTTCAACGAGGGCAAAAATACTTCTGTTGCTTAAACGTAGGTAATTAGACTGAGGACTTTCTCCAAAGTAAACCCTGACAATCTAACAATAATCTTTGGCTTTTGCACTGCATGGAGTTTCTCTTACATTGTTAAATGCATTCCATGTTTCAGTAAATGACACCAGGCTCACCAGCAGTGAGTGAGTGATTAGTTTATCATCCTCTTAGTGCAGCCATCTAGATCTTTAACTCTTTAAGCAGTGGCATTTAAGTCTTGAGAACACCCAGGATCATGCCTGAGGCTTTAGACATTCTCAATTCAAGCAAATCTTGGGTATCTTGTGAAAATGAAGAGAAGAAAGTAGGTGCTTGCATTCTGATAACACTTTAAACAAGTCAGGTAAGGTAAATTGCAAATAAACACCCTTTAAATTTTTTTTAAATTTTTTTTAAAAAAATTATTTAGAGGAATCCAATCTCTCTCTCCTGGGACCACTTAGGTCATTAGATGCCTGAACAGCATAAAATTACAGGGAGAAAATCTAATACTGTACAAAGAGACTGAAAGGTGACAAATCTACATTTCCTAAGATCCAGGGATGTGGGGCAGGGTTTTTTTTTGGCTGGATTTACAATTTATCTCTCATGGGGCAGCAGAAAGAACAGTTTCACAAAAGATTTTATTATAACAACACAAAAAAAATTATGAGAGCTGGAACATGCCGTGCCAATTCTCTTGTGCTGAATTCTTGCCCTAGCAGGGATGTGTAAGGACATAAAGCTTGGTAGCAACTAAAGCCTTTGGAGAGTGAAGGGCTTCTACTTTGGAAAAGAAAGGTGCAGGAGGATTTTCAGACAGAAGGGAAAGACTTTGACCTGTGAGCTGCTGCTCAGCATCATGGATCTTCATCTATCATCTGATCCTGCTCAGTAACGCGAGCCAGATCACTGTGTGTGCCCTCTGCCATGGGAGACATGGAGCTGCTCACCCCACACACACAAAGTGCTTTGGGAGCTCTGTTGCTGGGAAGAGTTTGAAATGTATGAACAGAGCATTTGCGTGCCTCAAGCAACAGAACAGAGCCCAGCCTTCTGTTAGTTGTTGTGTTAAAATGCCTTTTGTACACTGCTGTGTTTTTGGGTTTCATTTTGGGTTTGAGGATTTCTATTTTTCAGACTGGGCTTTGAGTTTTGCTGGTTTGGGTGAAAGGAGTTTTTGCCCAGCAGGGCAAGGGTGATCCTGTGTGGAAAGGGAAGGGATGATGCTGGGTGAGGTAAATTCTCTGTGTTCTGGAAAGGGTTGGGAGTGGTTTGGGAGCTGCTCTGAGACACTGGAGCTGCGCACTTCCTGCAAGCACAGGCGCAGTTCTTAGTTGTCCAAAATCCTGGTGGCTCTTGCTCAGCCCCCAGGTTGTAGCCATCCTCAACCCCACAGATACATTCAGGAATCTGCTTCCAGTCCCTCTCCTCCAGCAGAAAACACGATGGAAGTGTTCCAGTTGTGCCATCTTTGTCAAGGCACCTCCTGTGGTGGGCTCATCCTGGGCTCCTGCTGGCTTTACAGTTGGGGAACTTGTGGAAAAGAAATGGTGGGTGATCTGGGGGCTGCCAGTGGTCCCAAGAGAGGGAAACAAATCACACAACAGCTTTGCAAGTCCAAGCTCTCCTTGTGGCACCACCCTGAGAGAGATCCTGCCAATCCCACCTTGCTATTTTGTGCTTTGGGTCTGTGGTTTGTCTCCACTGTCCCTGACCCAAGTCAATACTCATGGACTCTAAGTCCTCTTTGACCTTCTCGTATTATCCTTTGCTCTTCATCCACTTCACTTTATCCTGCAATCCCTGAAGCCCCAACACCACTCAGCTTCTCCTCAGCCTGGGCTGGAGGGGACGGGCATCAGCATTCCTGCACCACTTTGCACCCAAGTTCTATGTAGGGAAAGAGTGATGGGAGATGAAGTGACTTGCCGAGGCCTCTGGAGACAGGACAGGTGACTTTTTGGCAGCCATGGAGTAACCTCAGCCTTGGGTCTTTGTGAGGAACATTTGTGAGCTGATGCCAGTTTTACAAATGACGTCGCGCATTTGCTTTTTGCAATATTTCTTTGAATTGGGGTGTGGTGCTGCATACAATACCTGGTTCTGAGGCTTGCTGCTCTATCAGGTATGTGTACAGAGGGTGGGAAAAGGCAGCAGAGTCAGCAGGACAGGGGTGGAACAAGCAGGAATGCAGGGTGAAACCAGGGGAACAAACAGGTCCTCAGGGAAATTGTTCTAACTTACTTCTGCTTTCCCTGACTCAAAGTGTAACTCCAGTGTGCCCAGGGGGCTGGTACAGGGAGATACCAGCCTTATGCTAACTCCAGATCCTGCACAAGCAGAAATTGCTGGTTCAGACCCTCCATCCTGAGACTTTTGTTCCAAAATCCAGTTTTAAGCCTATTTCTCTTCATGTCTGGGTGATGCTGTGCTCCTGGCAGGTGCACCATTCTGGGTTGTCACTGTAGACCAGTGAAGGCCTGTCGTGACACCTTGGTGCCTCTGGCTCCAGTCCTGTTTTCTAGAATTGCACTTGGCCTTGCCTTGGCCCTTTGCCCAGACTGAATTTGCCTTCTTGGTTTTCACTTCTTTCCCATATCACTTTTCTCTCCTGTTCTGTCCTCCTGCTGATCCACTGGGCTCTGGCTCTGCAAACCCTCTGCCCAGGTGGATCTTTGCAGAGGTGAGATCCCCTTCATTTCCATGGCCCCTTCATACACAAGACAGAGATAGGAGAAGTCTCCAGACTCACTCCTTTTTTGCCATTTCACTTTTTTTTCCTCTGCAAACTGACTTTCAGATATTCCTTTTCTAAAAGTCCCTCTTCTTTTTTTTTTTTTTTTTGAGCCAGTCCCTCAGTTTTCTCCCTCTGTGAGCTGTTTGGTGGCTGGTATTTTAGGAAATAGAAATAGAAAGGCTGGTTTGCCTGTGGGATTGGACACGCACGGAACGCACGTACGACGCTGGTTTGCCCACATCGTTTGGATAAGGTATCAGAGAGGACAGACTGTCTTTGCATTGCATTGAAACCTGCAGGTCAAGAAATTGGCCTCCCTTCAGTTCACAGGCCACGTGGCTGCCAGCCAGTAATGTAAAGCCCTGATGAGTATTTCTGGAAAATGCTGGAAACGCTTTTCTGACTACAATGTGTTTAATCTCTCATTTCCAGGCATATTCAGTTTTATTTCTTCTTCCCTTCTTACTCCTATTCTTCTCCTTCTCCTTCCTTCTCCTTCTCCTTCTCCTTCTCCTCCTTCTTCTCCTTCTCCTTCTCCTTCTCCTTCTCCTTCTCCTTCTCCTTCTCCTTCTCCTTCTCCTTCTCCTTCTCCTTCTCCTTCTCCTTCTCCTTCTCCTTCTCCTTCTCCTTCTCTTTCTTTTCCTTTTCTTCTGCCATGGGTGACAGGTGTCTCTCCAGTGATGGACAGGGCAGCACAACTTTTGCTCCATGTGCTGTAAATGAGAGACCATTCAGAGTCTCTGTGTCCTGTTACTCCTCCAGTATTTTCCCAGGAGTTGAAATCCCACTGAAATGGTTTGAAAGCCTTTTGTTTGTTGGGTTGGAATTTGAGGACCTGTTCAGAAGTAATGTTTATTTTTTTATTTATTTCTGAGAATAATGCAAAATGCTCTTCCAGAATGGAGGCTCTGACCTGCTTTTAATTCTAATTGCCTCCTTTCCCCGTGTTTTTTAATTACTCTTCACTGTTTAATGTACTCTTAACCACTTGGATAAAGTAGATTCCTGATGATTCAGTCACTGTCACAGAAGCACAAAGCTGGACCTAGACCTTCTGAAGTCCAAGTCAGGTCCTTCATCACTAGGACAACCTTCCTTTAGGCATCCCAGCACTTGCAGCTCTGCACCAAATCTATGGCCTTTGAACTTCACAGGTTGCTAAAGGCCTCATTTGTGCTGCTGAGTCAGTGTCTGTGCATGATGGAAGCAGGGAAGGGGAAAATAGATACTTGCTTATGTAGAAAAGAGCCAAAAATGCAATCAGGTTTCACTGCTGTTGACATAAATTGTACCCCTGCTCAAATACTTTTGAGTCATGGCTGATTAGGAGAGAAGGTGGGCTTTGATTCTGCTTACAAGTGGTTTTTTTGTTGCCCCACAAAGAAGCAGAGCAGGTAACAGTAAGAATGTCTCTAATTGAAAATAAACCCAGCTAACAGCTCACTCGTTAGCTTGCTTGATCAATAATAGGACAGAGAGCCTTTCCACGCTGGGCTGGGGTAGGTCCTGCTGAAAGGTTTGGCAGGAAGGACTGCAGCTGTGTCAGGTTTAGGGTGGATTTCAGGGAAAGGTTCTACCCCCAAAGGGTGCTGGGCACTGCCCAGGCTCCCCAGGGAATGGGCACAGCCCCAGAGCTCCAGGAGCATTTGGATAAAGCTCCCAGGGATGCCCAGGGTGGGATTGTTGGGGTGTCTGTGCAGGGCCTGGAGCTGGACTCTGATCCTTGTGAGTCTCTTCCAGCTCAGGTATTCCATGACAATGTGAGCAGGAGCCTGTCCCTCAGAAACCATCTTTTCAGTGTCACGTGTCTGTGGGAGGCTCGTGCTCTGCTCACACACACCCTGTGTAAGTTTATTCAGTGAGCACTTTCTAAGAATGATGATTAATTGTGAGTATGAACCTTGTCACCAGGCAACTGGTGCAAACGAGCCCCACCAGTTTGTTATTGCTGGAGATGGAGGCCACAGGGCACAGCCATGTTTCCCAAGAGGGACTTCTGGGCAGGATCCTTCCTCTCTGCTTTCAGGTGAGGATGTTCACATTAATGATCTCAAAAGTCCTCCATGTGCTGACATTTCCCAGCACTTGCTGTAACACCTACCAGTAGACTCCTTTGCTATTGCTAAAAGTCCAGTAGAGCTCATGTGAATTATTTCTGCAGCAGTTTGTCCTGCTCTGTGTATTTACACCTTGTGGTAGTGTTTGAGATGATTAAAGCTTCTGCTGGCAGCAGATCTCAAGCTGCAATTAAAGGACAAATGTTGGCACCCTGAAGGTGCTACGTGGTCGTGTGGAATTGCAGATTTTGGCAGCGAGGGAGAGAGAAATATCAGTCACAGCAGAAATCAGACAAAGCCACATCTCATGGCTAGAGACACCCTGAGTGGCTGGTAAGATCAGGGAGCTCCAGCCCTGTGCTCTTCCCCAAAAGCCTTCATGATCCATCAGATCCAAAAGGCATCTGCTGATCTCTGGCAGCCGCGTGGCTGGATGACGCTCGTTAGCAGAATATTGGTCTTTATTAGCACCAGCCACAATTGCAGGGCAGGAGGAATGAGTCCTTCATCTTCTGGAGGTCCTCCTGGCTTCTCAGGGATGAGGCTTTGGTGGAGTGGGGAGCAACACAGTGCAGCAGCAAACATGGGCTAAAGGCAGCAATTCTTTCTGAAAGCTGGATGAGATCAGTGCGTGTTCAGCTTGTAACATCCCTCGAGGAAACCCATTGATGTGGAGATGATTTTACAACAGATGTGATTCTAACACAGCTCAGGGGAATTTTAACAACAGACCATTAAAATGGCTCTCCCTTTATTTTATGAGTGGTGTTGCTGAAGCACTTCCCTAATCATGGAATCATAGGAATGTTAAGGTTGGAAAGAACCTCAAGATCATTGGGTCCAACCTCTGACACATCACCACCTTCCCAAGCAGACCAGAGCACTGAATCACTTCATGAACACCTGCAGGGATGTTGATTCCATTCCCTCCCTGGGCAGCCCATTCCAATGACTAACCACCATTTCTGTGAAGAAGTTCCTCCTGATGTCCAACCTGAAAGACCCAGACCTCTGAGTTTTGACGCCCAGCATCTCTAAAGTAACAATATTTAGCAGCAGAGACCTCACAGTCTCACAGAAGACAGAGAATGTCTGTAAGAACAGCAAGGGGTGACATTTCTAGCCTTGCTCACTCTTGGGCATCTCTGAAAAGTGACAAAGGGAATGAGTCAAGTTAACTTAAGTAACTTAAGATTCACCCTGCGTGGGACAGCCAGCCTTTTAATAGCATTCTCAAAACAATAAAAATCATCCTTAAAAACTTAAAAATAGAAAAGAGCAGACAATCCTACTGTTTCGACTGCCATGTGTCTGATTACCAAAGACTGCCTTTTTAGAACTGCATTATTTTAATGTTCCCACACAGTGTTTTTGTAGGGATTTGTAAAAAAAAAAAAAGCCAAAAAAACCCTTTTTGGAATAAAACAGCAGTGCTGAACCTGATTCTTCTCTTAGCTCATGAGTGGTTCTAGACGTGGTCCTGACACCTCGGCAGAGACACTTTAATGTAAAGCAGAAAAAAAGTCCAAGCTGGGCCCAGTTCTGTGTTTTAGTATGAATTTATTTATTCAAGAGGAGGTAGAACATTCTGGTAGAACAGGCCAGCCCTGAAGCACTCAGAGAAATCATGAAAATCTCAGAGTGGTTGTAAAAAATGTTCCCTTCTCCATTCAAGCAGCTGCACTTGTTTTTACTGGTCAGCTCTTTAGTGAAGAGCTACTTTGGAAAATGTAATCCCTTGGAATTGTTTGCTCAGTTCCCTTTGTTTTAATTGACAAGCTCAGGCAGTTGAAAGGAAAGGGTAGGAGGGAATTGATCTCAGCACACTTATGGGCATCTCCTCCTCTAATTCATGTCATTAAAACATCTCTGGCATAGGCATTTATTTATGTATTTATTTATTTGTGGTTTTAGGCTTGTTTCTGCTCAAGCACAAATCTGGTGAGGCAATTTTTTTGTTGTTGTTCGTTTTGGTTGGGTTTTTTTGTTGGTTCTTTTTTTTTTTTCTCTTTAATTTCTTTTTTGTTTTTCCCAAGGCAGGTTGTTTGCAAACTTTAGAGCCCAAAAAGGTGCAGCTGCTCTAAAAATAACATAGGATGAAAGAACTGGTTTGGGAAGGTCTGAGTCCAGAGGCATCTCCTGAAATGCTGCCATTAGAGGAGAAGTTTCCCTTGTAAACAGAGCTGGCCTAATTTCTAGAGGTGCTGAACATCAACCTGCAGTGCTTGCTGGTAGGTCCTGAGCTCACAAAACCTGGAAAAGGGCCAGATGTGCTGGGATTTTATCAGGAACATATCAGGGCAAACCCACGATTATTGGGTTGAAACATAAGTGAGCAAATAATTGTCCCTCAGCTCCTGACCCCAGCGAGCAGAGCTGGGCACTGAGGGACAGCTGCCAGCTCCTGGGCTTCTTGCTGTCACCAGCAAAGTCTGCTGTCACAGCCAAGGTCTGCACATGATGGATCACCCCCTTGTCTGGCCAGTCTTGCAGGGTGATGTCCCCAACCCCCTGTGCTTTACTTCCAGAGGAGACCAGTGGCCTTGCTGTCCATGTGCAGAGATTCCCAGAAGGTTTTTCACGGAAGACAGAGAGGGAAAAACCTGGCAGCAGATCCCTAAATCGGGCTGGGACTGGGTCACAGGCAAGACCCCCACCATTCCCCCCATCACCCATGCCAGGTGTGATCAGGGGAGCTGGGCCTTGTGCTGAGCAGAGACACAATGCGCTCTGTTTTTGATGTGCTGGATCTTTAATGTTGCATCTACCGCTGAATTAAGCAGTGTTTGCTTTTCAAAGCTTCCACATTTGTATTTTTAGCTCCGTTTTGGCATCACTTTTTTTGGTTGGAATATATAACACACTGGGTTGTTTAGTGTGCCTGGACTGAGTTCAGCCGATGTGTAACTCCACGGGCTGGAGCAGAAGCTCCGTTCAAGGTGAATTACGCTCTATGGGGCCGAGGAAATACAGCTCCTGTAGAAAGGCAGCCCAGCTCCTTCAGTAAACGCTACACTATTTCCATCCACGGTTATTCCTTTGTGGTTTGGGTTATGTATTTACATTTTACGGAATAAATACTACAGCTTTCCCCATGACTAACACTTCTTAGTAACCAAGGAGCTACTCAAATACGCTCTTGCCTCCTACGAGAGCCCAAACCACACTGCTGTGCCCTGGCTCTCTGGCCCCAGCTGGCCACCTCCTCGCACAGGGGCACGCTGAACCAGCGTTACATAAGCAGTTTTTGGGATCTCAGCTTAACAGGATAGTTTAGGAGAGCAGGAGCTGGGTGCTGTGCGACCAAATTCCTACAGGACAAACATTTCCAGCACAGCCACTCTCTGATCCCAACAAGACCCAAGTGAGGTCTTCAGACAAAGACAGGAACATATCCCACAAAGAGGGAGCTGATTGCTTTCCCCAGTGCAGAGGTCTGTTTTGGGAACACTGCTATACAGGCCCTCATGTAAACGTTGTTTATAGACTGGAGTATTTTCAATGAAAATGTTATTTAACTTAAAAAAAAGTTGCACAGCAGCTACTCCCAAAATTGTTTTTCCTTGTTAAGAATAACACACAGTGTGATACATTTGAAATGGCGATAGCAATATTTCACAAATTTTGATGGATTCATAGTCCAAATACCTTGCTAACAGATGTTTCTTTTAAACTCGGAGTGGTATAGGAATAACTCAGAGATATTACAGTGTCAGCGCTGCCTTTTATCTGTGCGTGTCCTTTCGGTGACATCCCTGGGCTTTTCTAATGCATGGGTCAGGTCTGAACTAAAAAAAAAAAAAAAAAAAAAAAGTGAAATATGAAAAGAAGGCGTCTGTGATGGTGTGTGAGCTCTGGGGCAGCACTGGGAGGACACCAAGGCGCTGGTGTGGGTTTGCTGTGCTCAGGCACAGCAGCCCCGTGGTTTGTGGCCACAGTCATCGTTTCTGAGCTGGTTTTTGGTTGTGGTTAATTGATGAGCTTAGGAGTTCCCATGGCCACTCCATGACCACATCTTTCGGTCTCATAAATTAACGGAGTGCTCTCACTGTGGGTGACAGTTTGCCCAACACAAAGGACACCCCAGCAGGGCAAAGGGACAGATTTCAATGCCCTGGTGGAGCTGGCTTTATTTACCATGGGGTCGCCCAGTCTACTCTGTGTCTCCAAAGTCTGTGGCATCCACCACACCTCATTTGGGGGTTCTTTTCCTGGAGCTGCTTTCTCCACACCATGTTCATACATCACCCTCAGTGCGTCAAGATAATCACAGAATACCCTGAGTTGGAAGGGACCCACAAGGATCCCTGAGTCCAACTCCTGGCCCTGCCCAGGACAGCCCCAAGAATCCCACCGTGTGCCTGAGAGCGTTGTGTCCAGTTAATGTGTGCTAATGGCAAACCAGCCTGTCCCAAACCCCCACCTGGGAGTTGCCTCAAGCCTTGGGAAGTCTGGTTCTCATTCTCAGCTCAAAGCTGGCCCAGAGCAATGCTGGGGTTGAACTGCCGGGCAGGGAGCATCCTTCCTGCCGGAGACCCCTGTCCGTACCTCTCAGGAGCCGCCAGCTGTGGCCATGCACAGCCCGTGCGGGCCTGGGAAGGTGCCTGCCGCAAACCTCGGTGGGGGTCCGGGAACCCGGCCTGCTGGGAGAGGGCTATTGGGCAGGGAGAAGGATGAGAAAATCTGGAGGACGAGTGGGAATCCAGAGCAGGCACTGGGGATAACCCCCGGTGCTGGCAGCGGTCTCCCAACCCCCGGGAGGGATCCTCGGGGCGGGCGGGCGATGGGAGCACGGGAGAAACCCTCGCTCCGCCGCCGTCCCTTTCCCCGAGCAGCTGCTTCGCGTTCCCAAGCTGTCCCTCCCTTCTCCTCGGGGGACGGCTGCTTCCCCAGCTCTCCGTCCCGAGTCTCCCTCCTCGGGCAGCCCCGCCGTGCCCGCTCCCCGCGCTGCCCCG